>CM067171.1:89090703-89118309 GCA_034093135.1 Erigeron breviscapus | reverse complement strand
TGGAGAAGCATGTAGGTATGTTATGTAGTTAACATGATCAATTATATAGTACATTTACCTACATGTGGTATATTGTTGTCATCATCAAAAAGGGGGAGATTGTTGGTGCATACATGGTTTAATAGATTTATAACATTTATAATGCACTCCTTAGTTTTGATGATGATTGAGAACATACCACATGAAAGTAAGTGTTATATATAATTGATCATACGTATATTCTTACATGCTTGGACATCCTTCTGTAAGTCCCAACTCAATAGATGGTACTACTGAAGACACCTCTATGTCGATGGTGGTTACTTTGCAATATAAACACTGAACTGGAGACGACCAGTTACAGTGAGTGTATACCAAGTTCTTGGATAGATTACTTATTAAGGTGACAATAAGTAAATGACAATGCAATAATATAAATACTAAAGTAAATGATGAGACAATATGTAGTTTTCAAGTGTAATTTATTTATTGATATTAAACAAATTACAAGGTTGATGCGGAACCAAGATAATACACAATGTAAATATCCTAACAACCTATGAAATACAATTGATCTAATACTTGGAAATTCTCTAAACAATCGAAACACTTAAAGTGGTGAAATGTTCCTTTTTGCGATTGAGAGAATATTGCACAAGTTCACCAAGAATATTGCAGGTTTGCAAAGTTTAAATCTTGTGGTTCATACTCTGTATTTTGATTAAAAACATATGATACTCTTTGCTGATATTGTATCATAATGATCACACTGAACTCTGGTATTTTTGGAAACTATATTTTCTATATGAAAAACTTATGGAACTCACCAACTTTATGTTGACATATTTTAGCATGTATTCTCAGGTAACTAGATGACACTGTGTATGGGACTACTTTCCGCTGCATACTACATGAAGGACCACGGCCCACCCTCAGACTTTAATAAAGAATCATCAATTTGCAAAAGTCTCTATTTACTGTTTAATATTGAATAAATGTTTTCTGAAAGTAATATCTATTTCAAAATCTTGAAATATAGATTTTTAACAATGTAATTTATAAATGTATTTTGAAAACGACAACGTTTTGTGTCGTTCATTATATCTTGTGTTGTGAATCCATGTAAGTCATATTCCGTCTAGGGCGGGGTGTGACAGATTGGTATCAGAGCCCAAGTTATAGTGAACTAGGTAGCAAATTGACGGACCTAGACTATAACCTTTTAGACGAACATCTAGACTACTACTTGTTATAATCTTTACCTGACTACTTGATATAGGATGCTTTATGGTAGCATATGAAAGTGTTTAACGAATTCAACTCAAGGCGTTGTAATATATAATCACAATAATGACTGCAGCATTATTATGATCATATATTAGAATATCTTAAATTAAATGCGTTAAATATGGAAGTATGCTGGTATAAAGATTTAGAATTAATATTTGATTTTACATGCTACGATTATGTATATGTATACATTGCTTGGATACATGGATTTAATTGATATATATATTCATATGTATGAATACAGGAAGTATCTGGAATTGATGAATTTTGATATTTTGATAGTACTAAAGGAACAGTTGCAACTATGATATTATTTAGAACAACTCGAGATTTATTGAAGAAAAACATAATTATTTATGATTTAGACATATTCCAAATAATTTATACAAATATTTATTAGTTCCACTAGTTGGAAGTTTCATCAAAACTCGATTCCGGTATGTTGCTCTCTCCGGCAGCATCACTGAGATCTTCTTCTTCTTCTTCTTCTTCTTCAGATGACATGGCGAAAATGGATCTCTCCCTTTGTGTGGGCTCAACATTTTCTTGCTGAGCTACAAATTTTGCGATCGCTTCATCGTCTTTTATTTGACGATTAACAATGTTGGATTGTTCTTCCTCGAAAATTTCGGACAAAACTTTCGCCAACATTTCATCTTCAGTTTCTTGTTTTGCTTGTTTTTCAACAAGTTCAGATTCCTCTATGTCCATGATTAACTTGCAATCTTCATAGGGAATGTCTCTAAGCTCGGCCTCTAGTTTAATTCTTTTGGCCCTATTATTTTCTTTATCAAAAGATTCTAGTTCATCTAAAGTCAAAAGTCTTTTGCCTTTTGGATCGCTAGAAGAAGCACCGGAGTTGTTCATTGTCTTATGATAAACAAACAATGATTAATTTTAGTGTAACAATATCGTTAATTAAGCAAACATGAATTAAAGGATAAATGTTTTATATAAACATATAAATAGATAGTATATTATCTAAGATGAGAAAAATAGCTTACCAAAGAGAAAGTCGGAGATCTGTTAGAACCCAAACAGGATATGAACTGAATAGTTTAAGACAAAATTGCAGACGAAGAAATAAGTAAATAAGATAGAGAGAAGATTTGGTGTGCATTCTCCTTAATAAAACGCGTTATTTTATAGGGGATGAAAAGAGGAATATGACCTGAAAGAACTGACAGGTGTCCATAAACTATAGTAATTTCAATTATTGTTACAGTAATTGGTAATTACTGAATTATTTTTACCAAAGATAAAATTTTAAAACTTTACATCTCTGTAAATTATTGTTACCGAGATTGAGAGAAACTTCTCAAAATATACATCGTGTTTAAAAAGAGTTGTTTAATATCATAAGGAATAGATCACATTAAGACAAATCAAATGGATTACAGGAAGACATGAATCCATAGCCGTTGAATTTCTAAAATCATTTTTGATCTCTAGATGAGTTTTTATCCAAACTGTTGTTTCAGGAGTGATCTAAATAATATTTATTTCTTTGACCCGTGGATCGCCTTAATGATTGAATTTAAGAGATATAGCACAATAAGACGAACATTATAAAAGAAAGTTGTATTTCATTATTAGTACAACACACGAACGAAAACTCGTTACATTATTTGAAACGGAAATACAACAATTAGAACTACAACATAATTAAAAACCGTACAAAGAAACCCAGGTGGTCACGAACAGTAGAGGAACCACACCGAGGGCAAATAAGATCAACCATGGATAAGCTTCGTTCCATGGAAGTTGAGCCACCAAAAACAACCAAACAAAGATGATTATGTAAATCATAGTTATGAAAGGGTTTAACATTTTTGGATAAGTGTTTGGATTGATTTTGAGAAAAGGAGAATGATAAATTGTATGGAGAGGTGTATGCTACGGTGTCATTTATATAGACTAAATGAGCCATTGTAACGGTCGAAATGGAAAGAGGGGGAAAAGATGAATTCGAATTTTGAAATTTTATTATTTATATTAGGTGAATTAAATGAGGTATTTTTGAACGTTGATTTATGGTCACTTAAATAAAAATAATTTATATATTTCTTCTCTCAAGATACAATTTAAATTTCGGGACGAAATTTCATTTAAGGGGTAGATAATGTGACAATCGTCAATTTTTGGATAAAATTTTTAAATTTTTTTTATTAAGATTTAATCTAAAAATATTAAGAAATATTAAGTATTAAGCTTTATATTAAATAGAAACTTGTCTATTTAATATAATACTTTATGAACAACTAAATTAGTTGGAATAATGAAGATATTTAAATTAAAGTAAAGGATACCAAATCTTAAGGTATTATGTCTAAAGCCTTAAAAAGATTACATTTAAATTTTGACGATTTAACGACGACTATTTAGACTAAGTCACGGACTAAACATCTGACGAACGATGACTAAATACTATAAATAAAAATCTAGTTTATATATATATTATAAATATAATTTCAGCGCCCATGTGTGGATTCAAAAGATAAAAAAAAAAAAGAACTCGACATACAATTATCAGTAATCAATCATCAATTAATATAATATATTATATATAATATATATATATATATATATATATATATATATATATATATATATATATATATATATATATATATATATATATATATATATATATATATATATATATATATATATATATATATATATATATATATATATATATATATATATATATATATATATATATATATATATATATATATATATATATATATATATATATATATATATATATATATATATATATATATATATATATATATATATATATATATATATATATATATATATATATATATATATATATATATATATATATATATATATATATATATATATATATATATATATATATATATATATATATATATATATATATATATATATATATATAATATACACATATATATATGCTTCCATGCATATCACCCGATATATATATACATATCAATACATAAACAAGCATATATACGCTTATCCTTTATTTTCCTCTTCTTCGTAATCACTAAACCGCACCATCACCACCGAGTACCCTACTGCTGCTGCCATGCGGCTGCCACTACTACTGTGGTTGCTACTGATCGTTCTTGGATACAACCTCTGCTTCTTTGTTTTTGCTACAACCATCATTCATAAATCACCACCACCTTTAAATACCACCACCTCTATACACCTTCACGATCATCACCCTTTAAATCCCACGGCTGCCATCTCTCCCTCTCCTCCCCTCGCTGCTGCTGCTACTACTAGTACTGTTACTACCGCTTGTTACCATAGAAACAACCACCACCACTGTACTACTCGAGCTGTTGTTGCTGCTGCTCCTTGGACTGTTGCTGCTGTTCGAGTTCTTCTTCATCACCGAATCACCTCTGTCACCACCAGACACCTTACGTGCTACTGCTACTGCTCATTTTTCTTCTAGCCACTACCATCGACTTCTTAACACCCAAGGAAGGTAGGGAAATCATTGGTTAGGCCTCCTACACAAACTCATTCGATTACTCTCTCTTTAAACTCACTCGTTCTCCTCTTTTTATGAACAGCCGAGAACCACCATCACTTTATCACCATCACCAAACGTTAGGGACGTCAAAGGGAGTCACTCGAAGTGCACGTAAGGTTTGTAAGTCGACTCATGTTCACTTATTTACGAACGAAACCTTAAAACGTTATTATATATAAAAATTGTGAAATCTCTACGAACGACCACCTTTTGCCACCATCAATCATGGGATAGATTGCTTAACTATTGATAAGTTTTCCATAACAGAACTTGAAACAAGAAATACAAAGTTAAAGTCTGGTCGTTAACTCCGTTAAAGATTTCTGACAGTTTCAGTCCTAAACCGTTAGATTTTCTGACAGTTATGCTGACAGTTAACTTTCTTACAGACTTAGTCCTTTGACTGTCAGTATATTTAATAACTACCAAATGGATTATTTATAATAAAACTGAAATAAACTTGAAATATAATTATAAAAGTGTTAAATTAAAATTATAAGATTTTCTATATATTTTATGTAATTATTTAAATTAAATAAGTTAAAATAATTTTTTTTAACTTAAATTGTTTAATAATAAAAAGAAATACTTTTTTAAATGTATTTACAAAATTGTTAGATTAATTTATAAGATTTTCTAAAATTATTTTATTTAATTATTAAATAAAATATGTTGTTTAAATTAAATAAGTTATTTAAATAAAATAACTTGTTTAATTAAAATACAAATAAAACGTCTTATAAATTATTATCCAAATAAAATACATCATGATAATAATTGATGGATAAGAAATCACTAAATAAAACCTTAGTATAATTATGTGTTAATTATACTTTATATGCTTTAGGTTAACTGATCACGAGGATTATTTGTTACACTTAATTGCCACTGCAACTAAGGTGAGTTTCTATAATCCCCTTTTCAACTCTTTTATATATTGGGGCTGAGATACATGCATGAAAACTCTTTGTTATACTTATATGTATATTTTCAAAGTTATATACTTATATGTATATTTACAAATTTATATATATTATATTATATATTTTGTAACTCCGCTTTATTTATTTTACCTTCGGGGTAAAATACAAACTCTTTACTGTTATGATGAACACAAGTACTTCAGATTTGTATATATGGTTGATTCTAAGTTGCTCTGTTCACCCAAAGTCCTCTCTATCATGAACGATTAATTATGGTAACATAAACGTGGGTATATTGAATAGTACTATTGGGGTAGGCACCCCCATTCGTGTTGGTCATACCAACTGTGATACGGATGCATTATATTTGGAAAGCTTAGGGTACCCTGAACAAGGTACCTACCTTAGAGGCAAACAAACACACACTTGTCTAGTTTCGGTTCATGAGCTTAGAACTTGTTATATACAATATCTACTCTTATATTCTATTTGATCCATTGTGTGATTAAATAGTTACTTTAAATCTTGTGGTTCATACTCTGTATTTTGATTAAAAACATATGATACTCTTTGCTGATATTGTATCATAACTACTTGACATTGCGGTAAGGCAATGATCACACTGAACTCTGGTATTTTGAAACTATATTTTCTATATGAAAAACTTATGGAACTCACCAACTTTATGTTGACATATTTTAGCATGTATTCTCAGGTAACTAGATGACACACTGTGTATGGGACCACTTTCCGCTGCATACTACATGAAGGACCACGGCCCACCCTCAGACTTTAATAAAGAATCATCAATTTGCAAAAGTCTCTATTTACTGTTTAATATTGAATAAATGTTTTCTGAAAGTAATATCTATTTCAAAATCTTGAAATATAGATTTTTAACAATGTAATTTATAAATGTATTTTTAAAACGACAACGTTTTGTGTCGTTCATTATATCTTGTGTTGTGAATTCCATGTAAGTCATATTCCGTCTAGGGCGGGGTGTGACAGTTCGGAATTAGCGTATGTAAGCCCAAATCATTATTTATACCATTTTACACATTCCATATATTGATATGGCACGCCACACATTGATCGACGCTATAGATAGTGCTACTTTGCGTCTTTATTAATCGTTATTTAGAAGTGTTAGGACCAGTTTCACCTGGAAACTGGCCAGTCTCCAGTTGCATCTGGAGACTAGAAGATTTGTCCAGAAATATATGAAGTCCAGTTGCATCGTACAGATAACGCAACTGAAGACTTCCTCCAGTTACATCTGACCAAGACACCTGAAGACATTCCAACTGAAGTCGAAGACATCACTGGAAGAAAGAGAATAATAATGACAGCGAAGCCCAGTTGTTATTCTATCTCAGATAGGAACTGGAGAGCGACGTGTAAAGCACTTACAAAGCTTTACACTGATTACGAGAAAAAGACCTTTATGCTTTATGTGCGTTCACATGGATAAAAGGATTTATCTATGTATAAAGTACAAAAGCACATAAAGCAGGTTGGATAAAGGTGACTTTATGTCATACCTTTATACAGCATTTTAAGGAATTAAATGCTATTCCTTAAATGCTCTCAACCATATTTGTACGGCTAAAGTTGACATCCCAATGTCAACTTTGCCTATAAATAGAGGTCTTTGCACAACCAAATAATAACTTTGCAAACCTGCAATATATTTGGTGTTCTTGTGCAATATTCTCTCAATCGCAAAAAAGGAACATTTCACAACTTTAAGTGTTTCGATTGTTAAGAGAATTTCCAAGTATTAGATCGATTGTATTTCATAGGTTGTTAGGATATTTACATTTGTGTATTATCTTGGTTCCGCAACAACCTTGTAATTTGTTTAATATCAATAAATAAATTACACTTGAAAAATACATATCATCTCACCATTTACTTTACAAGTATTTACCTTATTGCATTGTTCTTTACTTATATTTGTTTATCACCTTTATAAGTAAACTATCCAGAACTTGGTATACATTCACTATAACTGGTCGTCTCCAGTTTAGTGTTTATATTGCAAAGTTAACTCACCATCGACATAGAGGTGTCTTCAGTTAGTACCATCTATTGAGTTGGGACTTACAAGTGGTATCAGAGCAGAAGGCTAATATACTTGCCTAGATCTGCTTAGATGTCTACTACTGAAGGTGAGAATGGTTCTGGTCCAAATGTTGAAAATATTAACATGAATGCTCCACCTGGTTCACCTAATCAAAATGCTAATCAAACATATGTGAATCCTAATCCTCCTCCTCCTCCTGCCCCTAACCATGTCCATGTACATTACTCTAACACCCCTGTTCCTAAATTCGATGGGAACAGTGACACTTTTGGTACATGGAAGGCCAGGATGCTTTTGCATATTGGTGGGATTGATAGATATATGTTGAAAATCCTTAAGGATGGACCATATGTACCTATGTCCCCTGGGGTGAGCCTTCTTCTAGACCCTACTGGAAGAAGAGGTTCAAAGGAAAAGCTCGAAGACCATTGGTCTGATGAGGATCGCAGACTGGTGGACTTGGACACCAGACTGAAAAACATGATCCTTGGGGCTGTTCCTGAGACCTTAATTGACACTCTTGTGTTATTCCCCAGTGCCATGGAAATGTGGGAAGAATTAGTTCTTCAATATGAGGGAGGAGATGACACCATTGTCACCAGAAAAGTTGCTTTAAACAAGAAGTATGAAACCTTCTTTGCTTTACCCAATGAAACCCTGACTGGTACTTATACCAGATTTACCAGTGTGATTAATCAACTGAGAGGGCTAGGTGTAAAGAAAGATAAGGACATTCTCCTTGAGAAGTTTTGTGATATTCTTCCTTCCAAATGGGAAAACATGATTCTTGTTCTTAGACAAGGTAAGACCCTGCACAACCACACTCTTGCATCTCTATATGGAGCCTTCAGATTCACTGAAGATAATAATGCACAAAGACTTGTGGCTGAGCAGGATGCTTTAAATCATGCCCAGAGTTCAAAGGTTTCTAGTCTAACTGAGAAACCTTGTGCTGCCTTAATATCTGCTGAGAATGTCCAGTCACATTCTATGAAGGAGATGTTAAACAGTTTTCTGAACTCAGGCCTGACCACTCAAATCAGTGATGGATGTGATGAAACTGACGATGATGACCTGGTTGCCATGATTGCTAAAACCTTTAACAGGTTTAAGCATAAATCTAATAGATTTAATGGGCCAAATAATGCTTCCAGCTCCAACTCTCTGGACAAGTCCAATCTTACCTGCTATAAGTGTGGTAAGAAGGGACATTTCATGAAGGAATGCAGGTCTAGTCAGTCGAACAACCAAACTGGTCCCCCTGTCCCTAATTTTAATAACAATCGGGCTGATGATGGCTACAAAGCTAAATATAAAAAGCTTAAAGCCCAGATTGCGTTACTCTCCCTTGAGAAAGATAAGAACCAGTGCATGATTGCACAAACTGAAGGGAAGTGGGAGTACTCTGATGATTCATCAGTTGATGATGAAGAGGAAAGGGACATGTGTTTCATGGCCTTGGAAGATCAACAGCAACAGCAACACATGGCAAAAGATGATGTCATTACTGGCAGATGGGTCGACATCATTTTGAAAAAGGTATATGATTATGATAATCAACTGGACCCTGAACTGAAACTGGACCTTGCTGAATCACTAAACGGTGATTTAGTGTTTGTGGAAACTATTAGAACAGACAGTGAAAGATATCTGGAGACTATCTTAACTGAACTGAATGTTGTCAGACCACAACTGAATGACCTTCAAAGTGTCCAGTTGGCTCTCAAGGAGTCAGCTTTGCAAATTGAGGCATTAGAACTTGAAAATCAAAATTTAAAATCAAATCTTGAAAAAGAAAAAATGATTATCAAGTCCTGGGTAAAAGCATCTGGTAAAAATTATGATGCATTTTCATATACCATTGATGCCTAGAAAAGTGCATGGAAATCTGGTGATCTAGAGATGGCCGCTATCATACCAGATCTTCATGCATTGCCTCCAGCTCTTAGGGTTGAAACTCCATATGACCAGCCTAAGACTGTCAAAGGTGAATCCAGTGAGACCATCCCCGATGAGGTTAAATCTGGAGCTGAACAGGCTAAAGCTCCAATTAAAAAGGCAACTGGTAACAAGCCTTTACCTCAAAAGTCTAAAGAGCCCAAGACTCAAAAGACCATGTCTCCAGTTGAACCTAGGTCCAAGGTTCAACTGCCTGCTGAAAATGATTTTTTGTTTAAACTGGACAGTCAACTCCAACTTTTGTCTAGACAGGTTCAGAGTTGCACTGCCAGAATTAAAAATCTGGAAGGAGGTTCGTCCTCCTCAGTTGTAAAACAAAATGTCAAACCACCTTCTAAACCAAAACAAAAGAATGTTCCATCTGGAACAAAATCTGAAAAGAAGAAGGTGAATAATCTTCAAAAACCAAACGTTTTTACTCCTGCACCTGGAGCTGATGAAAAAGCTCCAGATGTATCCTCCAGCTTAACACCACAACAATCTGTCAGAAAATCTAACGTTAGGACTGAAACTGTCAGAAATCTTTAACGGAGTTAACGACCAGACTTTAACTTTGTATTTCTTGTTTCAAGTTCTGTTATGGAAAACTTAACAATAGTTAAGCAATCTATCCCATGATTGATGGTGGCAAAAGGTGGTCGTTCGTAGAGATTTCACAATTTTTATACATAATAACGTTTTAAGGTTTCGTTCGTAAATAAGTGAACATGAGTCGACTTACAAACCTTACGTGCACTTCGAGTGACTCCCTTTGACGTCCCTAACGTTTGGTGATGGTGATAAAGTGATGGTGGTTCTCGGCTGTTCATAAAAAGAGGAGAACGAGTGAGTTTAAAGAGAGAGTAATCGAATGAGTTTGTGTAGGAGGCCTAACCAATGATTTCCCTACCTTCCTTGGGTGTTAAGAAGTCGATGGTAGTGGCTAGAAGAAAAATGAGCAGTAGCAGTAGCACGTAAGGTGTCTGGTGGTGACAGAGGTGATTCGGTGATGAAGAAGAACTCGAACAGCAGCAACAGTCCAAGGAGCAGCAGCAACAACAGCTCGAGTAGTACAGTGGTGGTGGTTGTTTCTATGGTAACAAGCGGTAGTAACAGTACTAGTAGTAGCAGCAGCAGCGAGGGGAGGAGAGGGAGAGATGGCAGCCGTGGGATTTAAAGGGTGATGATCGTGAAGGTGTATAGAGGTGGTGGTATTTAAAGGTGGTGGTGATTTATGAATGATGGTTGTAGCAAAAACAAAGAAGCAGAGGTTGTATCCAAGAACGATCAGTAGCAACCACAGTAGTAGTGGCAGCCGCATGGCAGCAGCAGTAGGGTACTCGGTGGTGATGGTGCGGTTTAGTGATTACGAAGAAGAGGAAAATAAAGGATAAGCGTATATATGCTTGTTTATGTATTGATATGTATATATATATCGGGTGATATGCATGGAAGCATATATATATGCCGTGTATATTATATATCAATGTATGTATGTGTATATAGGTTTAAAGGTGGTGATTATGTAGTATATGGAGGTGGTGATGTTTTCTAGGGGCGGTGTGAGGTGGTGGTTCGAGGTGGTGGCTGGAACCTTGGTCTACAGTAGCAGTAGCAGGGGTTCGGTGGTGATGTTTTTCCGAACATCAGCAGCAACAACAGTAGCAACAGCAGCTGCAGAAATGATAAAGATGGTATATGGCAGCCGAGAGGAAGAGTATGGTATTGCAGGTGTTGAATGGCTGTGGTGCTAGTAGCAACCGAGTAGTAGCAGCAGTTAATGGTTTGGTGATTTGGAGGTGGTTCAGTGAATGTGTGAGACTGTAATATATAATATACGTATACTATATTATATAGATAGATTGATTATATATAATATATTATATATATATATATATATATATATATATATATATATATATATATATATATATATATATATATATATATATATATATATATATATATATATATATATATATATATATATATATATATATATATATATATATATATATATATATATATATATATATATATATATATATATATATATATATATATATATATATATATATATATATATATATATATATATATATATATATATATATATATATATATATATATATATATATATATATATATATATATATATATATATATATATATATATATATATATATATATATATATATATATATATATATATATATATATATATATATATATATATATATATATATATATATATATATATATATATATATATATATATATATATATATATATATATATATATATATATATATATATATATATATATATATATATATATATTAGTGATTACGAAGAAGAGGAAAATAAAGGATAAGCGTATATATGCTTGTTTATGTATTGATATGTATATATATATCGGGTGATATGCATGGAAGCATATATATATGCCGTGTATATTATATATCAATGTATGTATGTGTATATAGGTTTAAAGGTGGTGATTATGTAGTATATGGAGGTGGTGATGTTTTCTAGGGGCGGTGTGAGGTGGTGGTTCGAGGTGGTGGCTGGAACCTTGGTCTACAGTAGCAGGGGTTCGGTGGTGATGTTTTTCCGAACATCAGCAGCAACAACAGTAGCAACAGCAGCTGCAGAAATGATAAAGATGGTATATGGCAGCCGAGAGGAAGAGTATGGTATTGCAGGTGTTGAATGGCTGTGGTGCTAGTAGCAACCGAGTAGTAGCAGCAGTTAATGGTTTGGTGATTTGGAGGTGGTTCAGTGAATGTGTGAGACTGTAATATATAATATACGTATACTATATTATATAGATAGATTGATTATATATAATATATTATATATATATATATATATATATATATATATATATATATATATATATATATATATATATATATATATATATATATATATATATATATATATATATATATATATATATATATATATATATATATATATATATATATATATATATATATATATATATATATATATATATATATATATATATATATATATATATATATATATATATATATATATATATATATATATATATATATATATATATATATATATATATATATATATATATATATATATATATATATATATATATATATATATATATATATATATATATATATATATATATATATATATATATATATAATACTATATATATATATATATATATATATATATATATATATATATATATATATATTTCAATACATCTTAATATATATTTATAATATATATATAAACTAGATTTTTATTTATAGTATTTAGTCATCGTTCGTCAGATGTTTAGTCCGTGATTTAGTCTAAATAGTTGTCGTTAAATTGTCAAAATTTAAATGTAATCTTTTTAAGGCTTTAGACATAATACCTTAAGATTTGGTATCCTTTACTTTAATTTAAATATCTTCATTATTCCAACTTATTTTAGTTGTTCATAACATATTATATTAAATAGACAAATTTCTATTTAATATAAAGCTTAATACTTAATATTTCTTAATATTTTTAGATTAAATCTTAATAAAAAAAATTTCAAAAATAACAACTTTCATTTTTCGCCAAATTTGAGGGTCAAAAATTTTCTAAGTATCATGGAGCACGGCTCTTGTTCAGAGCACGGCTGCAGAGTGTCACACCCCCAAAATATATTTATTTGCGGAAAACAGGGGTGAACAATAATGGACATTGCAAACACATATTATAATGAACGCCCTCTACAATGAGACGTTTTGATAAACTTTTATACATAATACTTGTTGTATCCATAAAACAGTTGTATCCATAAAACAGTTGTATCCATAAAACAGTTGTATCCATAAAACAGTTGTATCCATAAAACAGTTGTATCCATAAAACAGTTGTATCCATAAAACAGTTGTATCCATAAAACAGTTGTATCCATAAAACAGTTGTATCCATAAAACAGTTGTATCCATAAAACAGTTGTATCCATAAAACAGTTTGTATCCATAAAACAGTTGTATCCATAAAACAGTTTGTATCCATAAAACAGTTGTATCCATAAAACAGTTGTATCCATAAAACAGTTGTATCCATAAAACAGTTGTATCCATAAAACAGTTGTATCCATAAAACAGTTGTATCCATAAAACAGTTGTATCCATAAAACAGTTGTATCCATAAAACAGTTGTATCCATAAAACAGTTGTATCCATAAAACAGTTGTATCCATAAAACAGTTGTATCCATAAAACAGTTGTATCCATAAAACAGTTGTATCCATAAAACAGTTGTATCCATAAAACAGTTGTATCCATAAAACAGTTGTATCCATAAAACATTGTATCCATAAAACAGTTGTATCCATAAAACAGTTGTATCCATAAAACAGTTGTATCCATAAAACAGTTGTATCCATAAAACAGTTGTATCCATAAAACAGTTGTATCCATAAAACAGTTGTATCCATAAAACAGTTGTATCCATAAAACAGTTGTATCCATAAAACAGTTGTATCCATAAAACAGTTGTATCCATAAAACAGTTGTATCCATAAAACAGTTGTATCCATAAAACAGTTGTATCCATAAAACAGTTGTATCCATAAAACAGTTGTATCCATAAAACAGTTGTATCCATAAAACAGTTGTATCCATAAAACAGTTGTATCCGTAAAACAGTTGTATCCATAAAACAGTTGTATCCATAAAACAGTTTGTATCCATAAAACAGTTGTATCCATAAAACAGTTTGTATCCATAAAACAGTTTGTATCCATAAAACAGTTGTATCCATAAAACAGTTGTATCCATAAAACAGTTGTATCCATAAAACAGTTGTATCCATAAAACAGTTGTATCCATAAAACAGTTGTATCCATAAAACAGTTGTATCCATAAAACAGTTGTATCCATAAAACAGTTGTATCCATAAAACAGTTGTATCCATAAAACAGTTGTATCCATAAAACAGTTGTATCCATAAAACAGTTGTATCCATAAAACAGTTGTATCCATAAAACAGTTGTATCCATAAAACAGTTGTATCCATAAAACAGTTGTATCCATAAAACAGTTGTATCCATAAAACAGTTGTATCCATAAAACAGTTGTATCCATAAAACAGTTGTATCCATAAAACAGTTGTATCCATAAAACAGTTGTATCCATAAAACAGTTGTATCCATAAAACAGTTGTATCCATAAAACAGTTGTATCCATAAAACAGTTGTATCCATAAAACAGTTGTATCCATAAAACAGTTATATCCGTAAAACAGTTGTATCCATAAAACAGTTGTATCCGTAAAACAGTTGTATCCATAAAATAGTTGTATCCGTAAAACAGTTGTATCCATAAAACAGTTGTATCCATAAAACAGTTGTATACATAAAATAGTTGTATACATAAAATAGTTGTATCCATAAAACAGTTGTATCCATAAAACAGTTGTATCCATAAAACAGTTGTATCCATAAAACAGTTGTATCCATAAAACAGTTGTATCCATAAAACAGTTGTATCCATAAAACAGTTGTATCCATAAAACAGTTGTATCCATAAAACAGTTGTATCCATAAAACAGTTGTATCCATAAAACAGTTGTATCCATAAAACAGTTGTATCCATAAAACAGTTGTATCCATAAAACAGTTGTATCCATAAAACAGTTGTATCCATAAAACAGTTGTATCCATAAAACAGTTGTATCCATAAAACAGTTGTATCCATAAAACAGTTGTATCCATAAAACAGTTGTATCCATAAAACAGTTGTATCCATAAAACAGTTGTATCCATAAAACAGTTTGTATCCATAAAACAGTTGTATCCATAAAACAGTTGTGTATTCTCAGCCCAAAATAGAGTAAATAGGGATTCATGAAACTCACCTTAGTTGTAGTGGCAATTATGTAGTGGCAATTAAATGCAACAGATAATCCTTGTGATATGTTAACCTAAAGCACATAAAGTATAATTAACACATAATTTATACTAAGGTTTTATTGAGTGATTTATTATCCATCAACTTTTGTAAATACATTTAAAAATGTATTTCTTTTTATTATTAAACAATTTAAATCATTAACATGTTTAAATCAACAGTTTTAACGGTTAGGACCAAAACTGTCAGAAAATCTAACGATTAGGACTGAAAGTGTCAGAAAATCTAACGGTCTTTAACGGTCAGATTATAACTTTGTATTTCTTGTTTCTAATTCAACATAGGAAACTTATAAGTGATAAATAACCTGTTTAAACGATGATTCTGGCTGCTTCGTATCAAGACCCAGTTGACGTTTTATGTCAACTAACGGTGTAATAAAGCTTCCACTGAGCATTTCGCGATGCGAATAACTTGTAAACGAAACGAGATTTAACGAATCCGTTTTCTTGTCTAGATTCTCCGTAACCCAGTCTATACATATCACCATAATAACAACTTGTAAGTCTTACCCATTTTCCTTAATATATATATATATATATATATATATATATATATATATATATATATATATATATATATATATATATATATATATATATATATATATATATATATATATATATATATATATATATATATATATATATATATATATATATATATATATATATATATATATATATATATATATATATATATATATATATATATATATATATATATATATATATATATATATATATATATATATATATATATATATATATATATATATATATATATATATATATATATATATATATATATATATATATATATATATATATATATATATATATATATATATATATATATATATATATATATATATATATATATATATATATATATATATATATATATATATATATATATATATATATATATATATATATATATATATATATATATATATATATATATATATATATATATATATATATATATATATATATATATATATATATATATATATATATATATATATATATATATATATATATATATATATATATATATATATATATATATATATATATATATATATATATATATATATATATATATATATATATATATATATATATATATATATATATATATATATATATATATATATATATATATATATATATATATATATATATATATATATATATATATATATATATATATATATATATATATATATATATATATATATATATATATATATATATATATATATATATATATATATATATATATATATATATATATATATATATATATATATATATATATATATATATATATATATATATATATATATATATATATATATATATATATATATATATATATATATATATATATATATATATATATATATATATATATATATATATATATATATATATATATATATATATATATATATATATATATATATATATATATATATATATATATATATATATATATATATATATATATATATATATATATATATATATATATATATATATATATATATATATATATATATATATATATATATATATATATATATATATATATATATATATATATATATATATATATATATATATATATATATATATATATATATATATATATATATATATATATATATATATATATATATATATATATATATATATATATATATATATATATATATATATATATATATATATATATATATATATATATATATATATATATATATATATATATATATATATATATATATATATATATATATATATATATATATATATATATATATATATATATATATATATATATATATATATATATATATATATATATATATATATATATATATATATATATATATATATATATATATATATATATATATATATATATATATATATATATATATATATATATATATATATATATATATATATATATATATATATATATATATATATATATATATATATATATATATATATATATATATATATATATATATATATATATATATATATATATATATATATATATATATATATATATATATATATATATATATATATATATATATATATATATATATATATATATATATATATATATATATATATATATATATATATATATATATATATATATATATATATATATATATATATATATATATATATATATATATATATATATATATATATATATATATATATATATATATATATATATATATATATATATATATATATATATATATATATATATATATATATATATATATATATATATATATATATATATATATATATATATATATATATATATATATATATATATATATATATATATATATATATATATATATATATATATATATATATATATATATATATATATATATATATATATATATATATATATATATATATATATATATATATATATATATATATATATATATATATATATATATATATATATATATATATATATATATATATATATATATATATATATATATATATATATATATATATATATATATATATATATATATATATATATATATATATATATATATATATATATATATATATATATATATATATATATATATATATATATATATATATATATATATATATATATATATATATATATATATATATATATATATATATATATATATATATATATATATATATATATATATATATATATATATATATATATATATATATATATATATATATATATATATATATATATATATATATATATATATATATATATATATATATATATATATATATATATATATATATATATATATATATATATATATATATATATATATATATATATATATATATATATATATATATATATATATATATATATATATATATATATATATATATATATATATATATATATATATATATATATATATATATATATATATATATATATATATATATATATATATATATATATATATATATATATATATATATATATATATATATATATATATATATATATATATATATATATATATATATATATATATATATATATATATATATATATATATATATATATATATATATATATATATATATATATATATATATATATATATATATATATATATATATATATATATATATATATATATATATATATATATATATATATATATATATATATATATATATATATATATATATATATATATATATATATATATATATATATATATATATATATATATATATATATATATATATATATATATATATATATATATATATATATATATATATATATATATATATATATATATATATATATATATATATATATATATATATATATATATATATATATATATATATATATATATATATATATATATATATATATATATATATATATATATATATATATATATATATATATATATATATATATATATATATATATATATATATATATATATATATATATATATATATATATATATATATATATATATATATATATATATATATATATATATATATATATATATATATATATATATATATATATATATATATATATATATATATATATATATATATATATATATATATATATATATATATATATATATATATATATATATATATATATATATATATATATATATATATATATATATATATATATATATATATATATATATATATATATATATATATATATATATATATATATATATATATATATATATATATATATATATATATATATATATATATATATATATATATATATATATATATTATTATTATTATTGGTGTTATTATTGTTATGATACTTATTACTATTATATGTATGTATATATGAAGAATAACAATAATATATAATATATATATATATATATATATAACTAGATTTTATTTATAGTATTAATCATTTTCGTCAGATGTTTAGTCCGTGATTTAGTCTAAATAGTTGTCGTTAAATCGCCAAAATTTAAATGTAATCTTATTAAGGCTTTAGACATAATACCTTAAGATTTGGTATCCTTTACTTTATTTTAAATATCTTCATTATTCCAACTATTTTAGTTGTTTATAACGTATTATATTAAATAGACAAATTTCTATTTAATATAAAGCTTAATACTTAATATTTCTTAATATTTTTAGATTAAATCTTAATTAATAAAAGATTTAAAATTTTTGTTTTATTCGAAAATTGACGATTGTCACAGTATCTACCCGTTAAATGAATTTCGTCCCGAAATTTAAAGTGTATCAAGATATAGGAAATAGTCTTATCTCAACGAGATATCTTTTTCTCTTAACAGAGTAAAATGAACTTTATACGATCCTAAACAGGATTCTTCTACTCTCAACAGAGTAGAATGAGCTTACACAATAACTGGTACTAAAGTACCCTTTACTCTCAACAGAGTAGAATGAGCTTACACAATAACTGGTACTAAAGTACCCTTTACTCTCAACAGAGTAGGAAAGACATGCACATTATGATCAGTTTATCATCAGAACAATATTCAATCCTCAACAGGATCTACATTTGAACTTACATTTTCAAATATTTCAAAATTTGTACGTCTGTAGAAATTTATAATTTGTATATCTATAGCATAGTATAGATGATCTGTCGGTTAAGTCTTAAATTCACTTTTCTTTTTCAATATCTGACCGTTAGAAACGGCTCTTTTCAAATATATATAAATAACACCACAATACACATCTTTTGAATTCATCTCTATCATTTCTTTATATAATATTATCCTAACCTTCTCAAAATATAACTGAAACAAATCATTCATTCAAAGATGTTGAATCCTCTTATTATCTTGGTGTACTTGGGTATCATACCCTGGTTATACGGCGTGTTCCAACTTCCACCGGATGTGGCTATTCCGCTCCTAATTGTGTTTTTATTCATCGGGTTACCCCTTTTGTTTTCAGTAACTTGGATTAACTTGTATGGTTTCTAAATGTTGTAATTGTTTGTTTGTATTTTTCTGTTTGAATAATGTAACGATTTTTCGTTCGTGTATTGTACTAATAATGAAATGCAACTTTTCCTTGTAATATTCATCTTATTGCTCTATATCTCTTACGTTTAACCATTAAAGGCGATCTATGGTTCAAAGAAACAGATATAAGTTGATTCACTCCTGAAACAACAGTTTGGATAAAAACTCATCTAGAGATCAAAAATGATTTTGAATAACTCTTTTCTCAATCTTGGTAATAACAATTTACAGAGATGGTAAAGTTTTGAAATTTTTATCTTTAGTAAATATAATTAAGAAATTATCAATTACTGGATCAATAATTGACACTCATCACTATAGCAATAATTTAAGTTACTGTAGTTTACGGACACCTGTCCGTTCTTACAGGTCACGCTCCGCGTTTCTTCCCCTATAAGATAACGCGTTTTCTTTAAGAAAATCACACCAAATCTTCTTTCTCGATCTTTTATTTTTACTTTCATCTGCTAATTTGTCTTAAGCTATTCCGTTCATATCCAGTTTGTGTTCTAACAGATCTCCGATTTTCTTTCTGGTAAGCTATCTTTCTTATCTTAAATAATATACTATCTATTTATATGTTTTAAGTAAAACATTTAATCTTTGAATTTTTGTTCGCTTAATTAACAATATTGTTTATACCAAAGTTAATATTGTTTGTTTATCATAAGATAATGAAAAATTTCGGTGCCTCTTCGAGCGATCCAAAAGGTAAAAGGCCAATGGCTCAAGATGATCTTGAAAATCTTGAAACAAATAGGGTCAAGAGAATCAAGCAGGAGGCCGTGATGTTAGGAATCTCTTATGAAGACTACAAGATGATGGTAGACGAAGATGTCCATCTTTTCGAGAAGCAAACTTCTGAAGATGAAAAGTTGGCACAACTTTTGTCTCAATTTTTAAAAGAAGAAGAATCTATTCTCGTCAACCGTCAAATAAAAGAAGACGAGGAGTTTGCTAAAGCCTTAGCTCAGCAAGAAGAAGACAA
Source organism: Erigeron breviscapus (assembly GCA_034093135.1). Taxonomy (NCBI): domain Eukaryota; kingdom Viridiplantae; phylum Streptophyta; class Magnoliopsida; order Asterales; family Asteraceae; genus Erigeron; species Erigeron breviscapus. The sequence continues at coordinate 89,096,497 of CM067171.1, read as the reverse complement.
TCTCTCACGAAGGAAGAAGTCCATCTTCTCTATGTCATCTGAAGAAGATGATAAAAAGGAAGATCTTAATGTTCAACCTTTGAGGAAGAGGAAGAAGATGATAAAAAGGAAGATCTTAATGTTCAACCTTTGAGGAAGAGGAAGAGAGATGATGTTGGAGGAAGCCATCCACAGGGATCTGGATCTGACACAACCTCTAATTCTTAAAGTTTTAATAGAACTTTTGTAAAAATGTCTAGGATCCATCATGCCATATTGGGATCCATATAAAATGTTGGTGTCACAACAACAACATAATTAAGTTTATTAATAAAATCTCAAATTTATTCAGAATCTGTTTTTAAATAATGTATCATAGTGGAGAAGTTTTCTTGAGTGTTTGTTATAACAGTCACCTGACCAAATTTTTCTGTAGGTAATAAAGACTCAAGGCTATCATGGACAAAGGGAAAAGTCCTATGATTAGTACTAACAACTGGGAACAAGATTTCGATGACTTTTGCCAAAACTGGCTTCTTCAAAATACAGCATCGGCATCACAACTAGAACTCCCAACCGAAAATGTCAGTGCATCGTCCTTAAATCCTATTGATGCAATTTATCATGAGGCATCATCTTCTAACCTAATAGAACCTTTTCATCAGAACTGGTTTCTTAATCCACCAGAACCGACATTCCAGTTGGAATCAACATTCCAACCAGAACTTTCTGAGGAGGGTAACAGGGCACTAGGCAAACGGCAAATGTTTGATGCTCAAATACAGTTCGAAAATCCTGTCGGTCAAGTACATAATCGGGCTTCCACTTCGAATGCAGTGGAGTTGGTTGATACAACAACAGATCGTGACCCAGAGTTTGAGAAGCATGTAGAAGAATCATGGGCTTATATTAGCAAACTTTATAGCCGTAAGAAAAAGTCTTACCAGTTTGTGAAACATAAAAATATTTTGGTAGTATTTGGGGAAGAAATGGACATATCATGGATGCCACTACCAGTATGCTCATGCACAGGGATACCTAGGAACTGTCGCCGGTGGAATAGAGATGGATGGAGCTCCACTTGTTGTACAGTTGATCTTTCCATGTGTCCGTTGCCAACATATGTCGGAAAAAGTCGTATTGCAAGATTGCAGGGGAGAAAAATGGGTCGTCGTACATTCACAAAAGTCATAGAGGCTTTGTTGTTAGAAGGGTATGATCTCGATTGTCCAATTGACTTGAAGGATCATTGGGCTAGGCAAGGGACTAATAGGTATGCGATGAATAGATAAATGTGTCTCTTTTCTTTATTGCGAAATTTATATATAACTTGTTTGTAGTTAATACTTTTATTATTGCTTATATCAAAATAATCTGATAAAGCTATCCTACTTTATCTTGTTCCATCAAGATCCAGATATCTTATTTGTTGTCGGCCATTCTGAAAAATTATTTCCATTTGACCTCATTGCTTACGTTATTTAAGCAAGTAGGACGTTGTAGTAATTTCTTTTTACCATCAAATTACAAAAATTATTAATTCTAGATATTTTCTTCATTCATATATGAGAATATATGTATCAATTAAATCCATGTAAAAAAAAAAAAAAAAAAAAAAAAAAAAAAAAAAAAAAAAAAAAAAAAAAAAAAAAAAAAAAAAAAAAAAAAAAAAAAAAAAAAAAAAAAAAAAAAAAAAAAAAAAAAAAAAAAAAAAAAAAAAAAAAAAAAAAAAAAAAAAAAAAAAAAAAAAAAAAAAAAAAAAAAAAAAAAAAAAAAAAAAAAAAAAAAAAAAAAAAAAAAAAAAAAAAAAAAAAAAAAAAAAAAAAAAAAAAAAAAAAAAAAAAAAAAAAAAAAAAAAAAAAAAAAAAAAAAAAAAAAAAAAAAAAAAAAAAAAAAAAAAAAAAAAAAAAAAAAAAAAAAAAAAAAAAAAAAAAAAAAAAAAAAAAAAAAAAAAAAAAAAAAAAAAAAAAAAAAAAAAAAAAAAAAAAAAAAAAAAAAAAAAAAAAAAAAAAAAAAAAAAAAAAAAAAAAAAAAAAAAAAAAAAAAAAAAAAAAAAAAAAAAAAAAAAAAAAAAAAAAAAAAAAAAAAAAAAAAAAAAAAAAAAAAAAAAAAAAAAAAAAAAAAAAAAAAAAAAAAAAAAAAAAAAAAAAAAAAAAAAAAAAAAAAAAAAAAAAAAAAAAAAAAAAAAAAAAAAAAAAAAAAAAAAAAAAAAAAAAAAAAAAAAAAAAAAAAAAAAAAAAAAAAAAAAAAAAAAAAAAAAAAAAAAAAAAAAAAAAAAAAAAAAAAAAAAAAAAAAAAAAAAAAAAAAAAAAAAAAAAAAAAAAAAAAAAAAAAAAAAAAAAAAAAAAAAAAAAAAAAAAAAAAAAAAAAAAAAAAAAAAAAAAAAAAAAAAAAAAAAAAAAAAAAAAAAAAAAAAAAAAAAAAAAAAAAAAAAAAAAAAAAAAAAAAAAAAAAAAAAAAAAAAAAAAAAAAAAAAAAAAAAAAAAAAAAAAAAAAAAAAAAAAAAAAAAAAAAAAAAAAAAAAAAAAAAAAAAAAAAAAAAAAAAAAAAAAAAAAAAAAAAAAAAAAAAAAAAAAAAAAAAAAAAAAAAAAAAAAAAAAAAAAAAAAAAAAAAAAAAAAAAAAAAAAAAAAAAAAAAAAAAAAAAAAAAAAAAAAAAAAAAAAAAAAAAAAAAAAAAAAAAAAAAAAAAAAAAAAAAAAAAAAAAAAAAAAAAAAAAAAAAAAAAAAAAAAAAAAAAAAAAAAAAAAAAAAAAAAAAAAAAAAAAAAAAAAAAAAAAAAAAAAAAAAAAAAAAAAAAAAAAAAAAAAAAAAAAAAAAAAAAAAAAAAAAAAAAAAAAAAAAAAAAAAAAAAAAAAAAAAAAAAAAAAAAAAAAAAAAAAAAAAAAAAAAAAAAAAAAAAAAAAAAAAAAAAAAAAAAAAAAAAAAAAAAAAAAAAAAAAAAAAAAAAAAAAAAAAAAAAAAAAAAAAAAAAAAAAAAAAAAAAAAAAAAAAAAAAAAAAAAAAAAAAAAAAAAAAAAAAAAAAAAAAAAAAAAAAAAAAAAAAAAAAAAAAAAAAAAAAAAAAAAAAAAAAAAAAAAAAAAAAAAAAAAAAAAAAAAAAAAAAAAAAAAAAAAAAAAAAAAAAAAAAAAAAAAAAAAAAAAAAAAAAAAAAAAAAAAAAAAAAAAAAAAAAAAAAAAAAAAAAAAAAAAAAAAAAAAAAAAAAAAAAAAAAAAAAAAAAAAAAAAAAAAAAAAAAAAAAAAAAAAAAAAAAAAAAAAAAAAAAAAAAAAAAAAAAAAAAAAAAAAAAAAAAAAAAAAAAAAAAAAAAAAAAAAAAAAAAAAAAAAAAAAAAAAAAAAAAAAAAAAAAAAAAAAAAAAAAAAAAAAAAAAAAAAAAAAAAAAAAAAAAAAAAAAAAAAAAAAAAAAAAAAAAAAAAAAAAAAAAATTTGAAACATATACTTGGAATCTTTATAAATGAAATCTCATTTATATTTATTGAAATCTTTAAAAGTCTCTTTTGAAATAAATAAGCTAAGTTTTTAGCGTATTTAAGATATTCTAATATACGATCATAATAATGCTGCAGTCATTATTAGGATTTTATATTACAACATTTTAAATTCGTTAAACATTTTCATATGTTACTATAAAGCATTCTATATCAAGTAGTTCAAGTAAATCATACCCTGTAAAAATATGCATGTATATTGGTATTGTCCTATACGGGGTTATAGTCTAGGTTCATCAGTATGCAACCCAGTTGACTATGATTTATGTTATAATTCCCAGTGGTGTGGACCCCTCCGAAACACCTTGATAATATAATTTAGTGTTTAAAATACTTACATGGTTATTTTCTACAATGAATTACTTAATTCTATAAGCATCACTAACATAATAGACTTTGATTTAATTTCTTTGTTTTCAATTAATTTAACTATATAGTTATTCATTAATACGTTTGTCAACGTAATTGATTTTGAGTTATTTCAAAAATTTTGAAACATATACTTGGAATCTTTATAAATGAAATCTCATTTATATTTATTGAAATCTTTAAAAGTCTCTTTTGAAATAAAAATATTTTGGTAGTATTTGGGGAAGAAATGGACATATCATGGATGCCACTACCAATATGCTCATGCACAGGGATACCTAGGAACTGTCGCCGGTGGAATAGAGATGGATGGAGCTCCACTTGTTGTACAGTTGATCTTTCCATGTGTCCGTTGCCAACGTATGTCGGAAAAAGTCGTATTGCAAGATTGCAGGGGAGAAAAATGGGTCGTCGTACATTCACAAAAGTCATAGAGGCTTTGTTGTTAGAAGGGTATGATCTCGATTGTCCAATTGACTTGAAGGATCATTGGGCTAGGCAAGGGACTAATAGGTATGCGATGAATAGATAAATGTGTCTCTTTTCTTTATTGCGAAATTTATATATAACTTGTTTGTAGTTAATACTTTTATTATTGCTTATATCAAAATAATCTGATAAAGCTATCCTACTTTATCTTGTTCCATCAAGATCCAGATATCTTATTTGTTGTCGGCCATTCTGAAAAATTATTTCCATTTGACCTCATTGCTTACGTTATTTAAGCAAGTAGGACGTTGTAGTAATTTCTTTTTACCATCAAATTACAAAAATTATTAATTCCAGATATTTTCTTCATTCATATATGAGAATATATGTATCAATTAAATCCATGTATCCAAAAATAGTTGTATCCGTAAAACAGTTGTATCCATAAAACAGTTGTATCCATAAAACATTTGTATCCATAAAACAGTTGTATCCATAAAAAGTTGTACCATAAAATCAGTTGTATCCATAACAACAGTTGTATCCATAAAACAGTTGTATCCGTAAAACAGTTGTATCCATAAAACAGTTATATCCGTAAAACAGTTGTATCCATAAAATAGTTGTATCCATAAAACAGTTGTATCCATAAAACAGTTGTATCCATAACAACAGTTGTATCCATAAAACAGTTCTATCCATAAAACAGTTGTATCCATAAAACAGTTATATCCGTAAAACAGTTGTATCCATAAAATAGTTGTATCCATAAAACAGTTGTATCCATAAAACAGTTGTATCCATAAAACAGTTGTATCCATAAAACAGTTGTATCCATAAAATCAGTTGTATCCATAACAACAGTTGTATCCATAAAACAGTTCTATCCGTAAAACAGTTGTATCCATAAAACAGTTGTATCCGTAAAACAGTTGTATCCATAAAATAGTTGTATCCGTAAAACAGTTGTATCCATAAAACAGTTGTATCCATAAAACAGTTGTATCCATAACAACAGTTGTATCCATAAAACAGTTCTATCCATAAAACAGTTGTATCCATAAAACAGTTGTATCCATAAAACAGTTGTATCCATAAAACAGTTGTATCCATAAAACAGTTGTATCCATAAAACAGTTTGTATCCATAAAACAGTTTGTATCCATAAAACAGTTGTATCCATAAAACAGTTGTATCCATAAAACAGTTTGTATCCATAAAACAGTTGTATCCATAAAACAGTTGTATCCATAAAACAGTTGTATCCATAAAACAGTTGTATCCATAAAACAGTTGTATCCATAAAACAGTTGTATCCATAACAACAGTTGTATCCATAAAACAGTTCTATCCATAAAACAGTTGTATCCATAAAACAGTTGTATCCATAAAACAGTTGTATCCATAAAACAGTTGTATCCATAAAACAGTTGTATCCATAAAACATTTGTATCCATAAAACAGTTGTATCCATAAAACATTTGTATCCATAACAACAGTTGTATCCATAAAACAGTTCTATCCATAAA
>CM067171.1:89008203-89083203 GCA_034093135.1 Erigeron breviscapus | reverse complement strand
AATCGATGAGATTTACCGAGCGCTCGTTACATAAGATCATGACCCGAAACTTGTTACTAAGTCTTATATTATCATTCTAAGATGTTTGCAAGTGTTAAAATCCAAATCTAAACACTTTGATTTTTCACCAAAATTGGAGGCTAAAATTTTTTAAGTGTTGGAGGTCAACGAAAGTCAAAATTAAGATAAGAAGTCAAAATTGATGTGGTAATTGATGTGATCAAGATCTGAAATGTAGATATATATTTCAAATTTGGGGTTATCCTTCTTATTTCCATATTTCAACTTGTGACTTTCTCAATCCCCAAACATATATTCTTGGTAAGCATCTTCCTCTCTTTCTCCCATTCTCTTTTGAGTTAAACTTGGTATGGTAAGATGGTTGCTTGTAGTGGAGACATCATTGGAAGAATACATGGCTTTTGTGAAATTCCAGGTGGAGGACGGCTCTTGTTTAAGGCACGACTCTTGTGCCCTGGAGGACGGCCTCAGTTAAGAGCCGTCCGAGTCAAACGGCTACAAAGTGCTTTATGGGTATAAAATGAAGACTTGGTGACTTTTGCAACTCACCTCTTGAGCTCACATTCAGAATATATCATTGGTACATTCATTCATATCTCAAATATTTATATCATTAGCAAGAGGGTTCAAATTTGTAGTGAGGATAATATTGGTGTAATATTGAGCCTACAAATTTGTATTAAATTACACTAGTGAGTGTGATTGTGGGTGTAATCAAAACTCTAGTGGTTAGAGTTTGGCTTGATTCTTGAAGTGTCAAGAATCCATTGTTTGTAATCTCTAGTGGTTAGGGATTTGATAAATTCTTGAAGTGTCAAGAATACTTGGGTATAAACTAAACTCTAGTGGTTAGAGTTGTGAAAATTCTTGAAGTGTCAAGGATTGAAGATATCCTAGTGGTTAGGATTCATTGGTGTGTCTTGAAGTGTCAAGACTTGGTAAATTCCTAGTGGTTAGGAATTGTTGGATCATCTTGAAGTGTCAAGATTGTATTGCGGACTCTCCACCGGTTTTGGAGAAAGATAGTGCTACAAAATCTCGATTATGAATCGAGGAGTGGATTAAGGCGGATTAGTTAACATCCGACCCCAACCACTATATATCGTGGTGTTCATGTGGTGATAAATTCTCTTACCCTTATCTCTTATTATTTCTCATTTCATTGTTATTATATTTGCTTCACAAGGATTGAATTGGTTGTTGATAATTACAAGTATTATCTCTTTGTTGTTCAAATGAAACAAGGTTGTAACTAGTATTGAAGTTTTCACAAAAAGTCTTACAAACCAAATAAAAATCGGGTACAACCTATTCACCCCCCTCTAGGTTGCACTTACATGTACTTCGAGGCAGCCACTTTCAAGCCTTTCGTCACGTATACTTAGCGTTTTATACAATATGTAGCGTTTCAGTCCGACTAATCTTTAAAGATTTTCCACACCATCTAGATAAGTGCGTTGTGCACCCAACTAGACATTGGTATAATATTATTTATTATTTGCACATGCTCCGTATGATATAAAATGGGACGTTTTCGAATAACGTTGAATACTGTAGAAGCATTTTGTTAAAGATGGCCTAATCCTTTTGGAATAGGATTCTTGCACACTACAATAAGAAACAAAAAAAAATCATCAACGAACCTACCATCAAGTGAACACAAAGTGGAAGAAAATGCAACCGCTATTGAACGAGTTTACCGGCATCTACAATACGATGGTTAATTTTCTTTCTTATATATATTATATGTTTTTTACGGTTATATATATATGTGTATTTAAGTGTATGTATATATTCATATAAATATATATATGTTATTTTTATGTGTTTGTAGAAACATCGATGGGCTAGCGGTGCCGATGAGGCGTATATCTTGACACAAAGTTTGGAAGAGTGGGCGAAACGACACAAGAACAAGGGATTCAAGCATATTAAAGCTTGGAAAGTTGTGAAGGAACATGATAAGTTCTCGTATGTTCCACCGGCGAGTGGTTTTGGTACTACTCCTACTTCGACCGAGCCTACTACTCCTACGGCCGACACTCCTCGCACCGAAGATACTAGCGGGAGTGAGAAAAGGGCTCGAACCGATGAGTCTTCGAGCCACTACACTCGAGTTCCCGATTTGAATGAGGACTCGATGCCTTCATTTGCTCGAAATCACGTAGTAAGGCCAAAAGTACGGTCAAAAACAAAGAAGTGTTGCTTGATTCCGTTGAAGAGTATAGGTAGGTGAGTATTGCACACAAAGAAGAAAAGAGACTCAACCGGCAAATGAGGATGGAAGCCACCTCGAACGTGAGAAACCTTGCGCGGGAGTTGCTACAATCCCAACTCGAGTTTCAACGCCAAAAGACGATGGAACTAGACCTCCAAATCTTTGGGCAACCTCACGATCATTTGGTCGAGCCCATGCGTAGCATAGTTTTGCAACGCAAACGCGACATCGCCGAAAAATACGGGTGGCCATGAAACTTGTTTTAGTTTGTTATTTATTTTCTAGTTGTATTGTTTTTATTTGTTATTTGTTTTCTAGTTGTATTGTTTTTTTCTTCTAGTTAAATTTTAATTTGTATTTGTAATGTATTTTGTAACTTTAATGAAACTTTAGGATTTGTTTGGTAATTATTTGCGTGGCAAAAATTGGAAAAAAAGGCACTATACCATCAACATTGGGCAGTGGATGTGAGGAATGCTAATGGTTCCGAGTTACTGCTGGATATGAAAAGGATGCTCCATTTTATTAATGCCTATATAATTCGTTATATATATATATGTGTTCCGATAGATTTGTGATACACAATGGTTTTTGCAATTTTTTCCTCAATGAATTTTTCGTTGTTTTGTTTGATGAAAGAGTTGTGGTGAAAGACGAAAATGATTAAATGTTAGTCTTCTTTTATTTTGGGTATGTTATTGTTTGAGAACTTGGGGTTCGAAGATCAACATATGTAGAAGATGAACAAAGACTGCAGGTGAGGAAAAGACGAAAATGCCACTAATGTGGGAGGACTTAACGACAGGGATGAATGGTTTTTAACGAAAGTAAGACCACAGGGATGAAAAAAACTCAAAAACTAACGGAGGGATGAAAAGCCGTTTTTCGAAAAACCACAGGGACGAATTTGCATTTAACCCTATATAAAAGGAAGTAGAATGATATTTTTAGTGTCTTTTGTGCTCATGGGCCTGAGGGTGTCCAATCAATTCATTAAATTTAATATTGAATGAAACTACGTATAGTTGATGTTTCTAGTAATTAATAACAATAATAATCTATATTAAATTGGTTCATGAACAGCGTGTACGTGTAATTATCATTTCATAGTGGCACTAAATTATACCCACTTGAATTGAATGTTTACTGTCTACAACAATTTTGATTAGAGTAACTAACATGGTAACCGCGCGTTACAGCGGATAAAGTTGATTGAAAATGCGTGCAAAAGAGATTGATGGTTGTACAAAGGGTTTGTGTGTGAATGGCTGCAACGTGGGTTTCTATATGGATGCATGGTTGCAATATTTGTGGGATGATATTTTGAATATTTTCTTTGCGTAACTTTGAACAGGGGGTCTATTCTCTTTATTAGGTAATATAGATGATAGATCTCTAAACTCATCAATTTCAAAAGACAAACCAAAAAAAAATTCCTTTTAAACATAAAATCAACCTACATGAAAAAATCATTGGAGAAAATAATAAAAAATAAATAAATTTCACATATTAAAATTTTATATTATTAAAAAGATTATTAGATTAATATTTAAAATGGATCAATTAGTTTTTTTTTTTTTGATTAATTTGATTATCTAGATAATAGGGTGAGGGGTCATTGAGCATTAGCTTAGTGGTTGAAAGGTCATCCTCCATGCATAAGGTATTGTGTTTAAGCCTTGAAAGAACATATGAAGTTTCTTATAAGGGCTTGATTTGGGTATACTCATGTTCAAATATGAGGGGACAGATTAGTAGGGGGTTTGGTTTACCCATCGGGTATTTGAAATATCCATTTCTACTTTGAGGGAGCTCTCTAGCGCGGATTGTTAAGAAACGTATGTTAGATTTCCTCTGTATCTAGAGGGATAAGATCCTCTAAAGTTATACCAACTTCATAGGTGAAGTTGGAGGAATCTCAACCTTTGGATTAAAATCAAAGGTCAAGATTCAAATTTGAGTTTTGAATCTTGACCTTTGATTTTAATCCAATGGTCAAGAGTTGTCCAACTTTACCTATGAAGTTGGTACAACTTTAGAGAATCTCCTATCTAATTATAATTACTTTAGAGGGAATGAAATAAATAAAAATAAATAATCAGGTGAGGGAGTCAATGGGTATGGGGGCCTAATAATGGAAATATGTATTTGACAAATAAGCTTTTTTATATACTCAAAATGAAAAATATTAATAAATACCAGTAACAAATAGGTCCCTCATTATACGACGGTCGCTATCGATAATTATAAAATACCCCACCGTGGAGATGACAAAGCATTGGCCCTTTGAAACCCAAATAATTTCAATACGCCCCTTGACTATTCTCATACTCTCAGATGTGCCCTCTTATTCCATTTTCCTTTGCAATATTAAATGTTGTTGATTGCCTTTACTAACACCTGAGCTTCAGTTTGTGGTTTAATAACAGATATAAGAAAAGAAAAATCTCTTGGGAAGATTGGATCAAAAACCCGCTTCTGCCTTTGAAGGATCGAGCTACAAGGGTTGAGTGATGTTTCTTTTTTACTCATCACCTAGGGATGGCAAAAATACATGTACCCGATGGGGAACCCGATACTCGCACCTGATTTGACCGAGGAATCCCCGAGTTGACCGGGGATGGGGATGGGGACGGGTATGGGGATGTAAATCTAATCCCCGATGGGGATGGGGACGGGGATGAAAAACGGTAAATCCCCGATCCCCGTACCCGAACCCGAAATTACTATATATATTTATTAATACACTTTAATTTTTTCTATATATTAGAATCATTTTGAAGTTTAGAGCTTTTGTTTAATACTTTTTTATGTGTTATACTTTATTAATCATTTACTTAACATATATATTAGTTTATACATAGAAAGAAAATGTCGAAATATACATTCTCCTACATATCTTCTATTAAGATAAATATGTTCATTCAAAAAAGGTATCCCCGATACCCGACGGGGATCCCCGATACCCGATGGGAACGGGTATGGGGATGTAATTTAATTCCCCAACGGGGATGGGAATTACAAGTGAAAATCGGGTACGGGGATGGGGATTGAGACGGGTATGGGGATGTAAAACCGGGTACGGGGATGGGGATCGAGATCCCCGACAATACCCGCCCCATTGCCATCCCTTCATGCCCTTTGATCCCACTTGCACAGAGTATCAAACAAATTGAAAAGTATTGGACTTTTGGCTCTAGTAAAGATTAAAGAAGATGCACAAAGGGTATTGGATATTATGCTGCTACTTTTGGATTGGTTGCAATGGGTCATTATTGGGATGTTACATGTTTCTGTCATGACGTCCCCAAAGTCTATTGCAAATATTATTATTTGTATAGTTTGGTATGTATTCTTGCTACAAAATCCATTTCGTTTTATTGTCACCTCTTTTGCAATCCTAGCAGCTAATATCACGGATAGTATCTAGAATAGTTAATATCGTAAAACTCTATTATTTGATAACTAGCGTCTTGCTAGTATTCTATTTAATATAATATAATTGGTGTGTGCAGTGCCGTCTCTGAGGATTTATGGACCTCGCCGAGAAAAAAAAAGGCCCGGAGGATAGTGCAACAATTATAATTATATAAACTAAGATATAAAAACGATGATAAATGTTATAGCAAATTGGTATGTGAGTTTTTTTTTTGTTAAATACTATTGTTTAATTTTTAGATAATTGTTAAAATTTGTAACGGGCTTAGTTAACAGCATATATTTTTTATATATATACATAAAAAAAAGTCAGCCCCTTAAAAAATCGGACCTCGGTCGATCGTCCACTTCGTCCTATGCCTAAGCCTCCATGAATATAATTTTGTTGTTCAAACAAAAAAAAACTTTGAGCTTCGGTTTGTTGTATAAATCGAGAGTACGAGACTTACCTTTCATGAGTTACCAATAGTTTTCTCATACTTATTAATCTTATTTCCTATTTCTTTTTTGTTTTTAAATCCTTATACACCGTTTACGTATTGGGACTTAAAACCCGCAGAAAAAGACACTGAACAGTTTTTTTCTTTCTTTCTTATTTGTTTTTAAACCTGCTATCTTTAACTGTAACTCCCGTCGTTTAAAAATATGGATTTCCAAAATTTTTCGCCTAACGGCGTCAAAGAAAGCGGAATTAAACTTTAAAAGTCCAAACCAGCAAAATCTGTTTGGTTTATTCATTAAATGGTGTTACTAGCCATATCATCAAAACAAGTCTAAATGGAAATCCATCGGTTGCCCAACATTAAACAACCGACATTATAGTAAATATAAACATAATTCAACGTCTAATGCGAGCAGCCACTATGGTAAACTACAGCCAGCTTCAAGATCATCTACCCATGCCTTACATCTTCTCACATCTACCTGCTCACTATTGTTGGACCTGAGGGCACAACACATTTTAAAAGAGCAAGTGTTAGCTAACGAATTAGCTAAGTAAGATAACACATAGTTTATAAAACGTTTGTCCATTTAAAACATTATATAAAAGTCATAATTACATCGTCAAGGCACATATCACATCGATGCATCACATCATCCATAACATATCATCGCATCAAACATCATCATCATAGGTTGAATCACCTAACTGTGCCTAATCATCTTTTACTTTACATATAACATATAAGCATCATCGTATAGTGTGACATAAGTCACTTACATTAGGCGTGACATAAGTCACTCATCACATATAAGGTGTAAGTTTGTGTGTAGGCGGTCATAGGACCTGACAGGGAACCTGATGTGACCAATTTATACCTATCGCCCACATCATTATTGGCCATTTTATTGAGTGTTTTAAGTCACTTTTATGTGCATTTGGCGCGTTTATGGTGTTTGTTAGTGTTTTCAGGCTCTAAACAGGTTACGTGTCCATTTGGTGCAAGTTCGGATGATTTATGAGGCCAAGAAGTTGATTCATGAGATCGGGAGTTGTTTAAAGTGGAAGAGATGGAATTTCGGGCAAGTTAACAAGCTGAAAAGAAGACACCCAGATTAGTATATTCATACTGCGACGCAGTGAGAGCATCACCAGCCCACTGCGCCGCAGTCAGTTGGAAAATGGGTGCACGAGGTCAGTTATTTCAGACTGCGCCGCAGTGGTAGCCTCACATAGCCACTGCGCCACAGTCATCCAAGGAAAAAAGGAACCCAAGTCAGTATATATGGACTGCGACGCAGTGAAGCCTCCAATTGCTCACTGCGCCGCAGTGTCACGGGGCTGAAGGGTTTAGGTCGGTTTTTGCATCAGATTTTAGAGGGGTATAAATACAAACCCTAGGACGAAAATTTTGCAGCCATCTAAACTCTTTCTAGGAGCTATTCTATAAGGGTTCTTCAATCTCCAAGCAAGTTTTCTTAGGCGGATTCATTGAAGATTCACGGGCACCCATCTAGATCATAATAAATTACTGTCTTGCAATTTTCTATTTTCTCAAACGATTGGTACAATATGTTCTTCTCTTATTTTGATTATTATTGTTATTCAATCATGAGTGGCTAAACCTTTAATCATCCACCTTGATAAAACAAGACGAATGATGTGATTGCAATATTTTAATTCAAAGAGTTTATTTAATTATCGTTGTTCCGTGATCTTGATGATTTAATTCTTTTTAATAATTATTATGATATTGGTTGCATATAAGTTCTTCGTTGGTGGTACTAGTTGAATGTATGTGATTTTAAAATGGTTGTTTGTCTATAAGCAATTATCACTAGTTCATGGTATGATAGTGAATATCATTTTAATAAAAGAATTATTTTGTCAACGTAATTTGTAACGGTTGGTGGTACCACGTTATATTACATAGGTTCAATTGATAATTTGATAGTCAATCAAACTAATTGTAGAAAAGTTGTCTTAGCTTTGGTGGTACCGGCTCGAGTAATTTAACTAGCAATTTAGGTGATTTGATGAATTGTTCATGGTTGGTGGTACCACGTGAGCACCTTTATCATTTCACGATTATCTTTTAAACTCTAATGAATTTGGTCTTAATTAAATGCAATCACATTTGAATTCAAGTGGAGTCAAGGTGGATGACCTTTATTATTATTGTCTGAAGTTCTTCTACTTTATATGTTCTGGTTCTCAATCTGAATTTAGTTAATTTGTCAAAGGAGATATCGAGTAACACCCCTGTTTCCAAACCATTTTACTAAACAACTATTCAAACCAATCCCTGCGAACGAACTCGAACTTACTTTTTAGCTATACTGCATACGAACGGGTCCACTGCCCGAGAGTGTGTAGTAGTCAGTTTCAAGGTATTTTCTGATATAAATTTAAAGCTCGATTTTGCACATCAGAACCTCACACCCGACTAGATGGATAAGCTTTTCAGCGGTCCATCAGTGTCGTTAAGGAATGGCAAGCCAATCCAGGAGTAGTCCGTATGTTCAAAGACATTGGTGGGTAATCACTCCACCCGGAGATACTCAAACCACGTAATTACGTTGCAAGGAGCCACCCAAGCAACCATATACGCACTCACCGGGCAAGGGCAAGTACGGGTTAAGCTTAACACTTTCATATCATATACGAGCTCGATTTACATCACATATAGTTTAGGTGTCCACGTTACCTAAACATCATCACATATCATCTTTTACGTTTGGGCCCTTAAACGTGCACGTGTCATGGCAACTTAATAAGTCTAGTGAACTAGATGAACAAGCCATGTAATCATGCACATTTCACATATCATCAACATATATCACATTTCAATTCATCTCATGACATTACATATCATTTCATAGCATATCATTACATCTCATATCATTGCATGACATTTCATAGCATATCATTACATATCATATCATTGCATGACATTTCATAGCATATCATTACATATCATATCATTGCATGACATTTCATAGCATATCATAACGTCACATATCTATGGGGTAGCATTTCAGGCTTCAATATGCATATACATAGCCCATATCACCTCCCGTATAATCCCGAATACCCATAAGCAAACAAGATACCATTTGGGGAAGTTATTATATGAAAACTATGTTTTTGTTGAACCCTCAGCGTGTCAAAGTAGTGTATCTTACCTCGTAGAAGCGCACACAAACGATAACTAAGGTTACCGTGCAAAGCAAGTATTCCTGACTACCTATAATCATAAAACAACCATTAACGAGCTAAACAAACACCCAAACATTGCTGGTCACGAGTTGTGACATGACCATTATGGTCCCATCATGACCAAGCTAAACTAAACTCCAACTTCCCCTTTCTGTCACTCAATCCCATCGGGACCAAATATGGTCCCGTCAGGACCACATGACCAAAACACCTCATTTGTCTTCCCTGACACCCATTGCGACATGACCAATATGGTCCCGTTGGGACCACCTGCGGGATTTCACTATTTTGCATGTTTTTCACTCCAAAACGAATCCAAACGAATGGCAAACCATCCCAAACCCCATAAACGACTTTGAACCCTTAAAATTCATCATTTTAAGACTCTATTCATGCCATGAAAACAAACCTTAACATCCAATTGATTTGCAATACAATAACAACCGTTTTAGGTTACCGAATCGACAAAACGGACGATTTTCAATCGATTAACACACCCTATGGTCCAGATCTGATATGACACTTATATTGACTCCATTATATCATAAAAATATCAGTAACAACAAGATTATACCTTCCGGAATCCCCAACACACCAACTGATTGCAATAACGGTTACCTTGTAACCCGAAATCAACGATTCTAGCAACGAAACACAAATAACCGATCAAGATCGAGTATGAACGATATGAACACTTAAGAATGACCTAAAATTAGTGGAGAATACAATCCTTACCTTGAAGATGATTACCGGATCGATATACAAGTGATTAATTGCTCCTAATGGACCCGAAATCGATAGAAAATCGAATAGAGGATTGATATAGGCTAGGGGGTGGTTTAGGGTTCAAAGAGAGGATTAATTTTCTGCAATTAGGGGCAAATGAGCTGATACAAAACCCTTAATCCCGTTTTTAGGTTTCCACCTATGTCAAAACTAGTCCCTGAACTTCCATAGAGCTCATATTTAGCTCAAAACTCCTATTGGGAATACTTACAACAATTAAACACTTTAAGCACCTCTAAAGGCATTAAAATATACCTTTAAACACTTATACACATCAATCATTAAGGCATTAAAGCCTTGCATTTAAACCATATTAAACATATCTAAGCATAAATCTCTTAGAGACTTAACGGACACGTTGTGTTGAGTTAACGACTCAAGTCAACCATTAATCAAAAAGTTCGGGATGTTACATTAACACTTCAATATCGACAAGAATAGTAGCTTGACTTTGATTATATATGCTAAATATTTAAAATTCATACCCATGTATGATCTCAATAGTAGTTTGAAGCCACTAAAAACGTTTAATCTCATATTTAAGCTAGATAATATCATCTAAATCATATTGTTAACTAGAAAATTGTAGGTTGTAGCTGTTAATGTGAAGTTAATCTACTTAAAGGGTGTTTGGAATTACGTGTAGAATAAGTTATCTGATAATAGCGTTTGAAAAACAAAAATAGTATAAAAAGGTGTGGGGTTGTAAACATGATTGTATAAGTTTGTTTAGAGAGAAAACGCAATTTTTAAAAAGCATGTAGAGACATGTGCTTTCAAATCCCAATTTTGAAAACACAAAATCTAATTTGACAACGCAATCCCAAATACCTTTTAATAATCATGCTTCTTGGACCGTAAGTCCATGGATCAATTCGTGACACATACCTTATATTAAGGTTATTTGAGAGTGATATAAATGTATTCAAAAAAGAAAATCGTAGGTTGTGTAATCCATGCAACTGTTCTCTACATTATATCAAGTTTTGTAGAGGCTATAATGAGACGTTTTCTATGGGGTGGTTCTAAGTCCAAAAAGAAAATTCATTGGGTGGCTTGGGATAAGGTAACGCTACCTATCTGTGAGGGTGGGCTCGGCCTCACCAATCTTAGAGACTCAAATTATTCTCTCCTATCAAAATGGCTATGGAGGTTTAAAAACGATAGGCATAGTTTCTGGAGATCGGTTATATGCGCTATTCATTTTTCCAGAAAAGGTTGGTCGCCACTGCCATTTAATAAACAATTTTCGGGGGTCTGGAGTTCCATCGTTAAATCTATAGACTCGGTGAATGTTTTGGGTAAAGGTTTGGGCATGGCGCTAAAAGGGGTGGTCGGAAACGGGGAAGACACGAGATTCTGGTTAGACGCGTGGGCTTCCAATGACACACTTAAAGATAGGTTTCCATTAATATATAAACTTGAAAAAGTGAAGTTATCTCTAGTGTGTGATAGATATAACCAAAATAGGGAGAAGTTTGCTGACAAGTGGGAATGGGGGCGTGCCTCTTTTAACGCTTCTGAGAAATCTGAATGGATGGATCTTATGGCTCTTTTAGATGATGTCAAGCTATCCAACAGCTCGGATGGATGGACTTGGATTGGTGGGACTAATAAAGAGATGTTAGTTAGTCGGGTCAAAAGGTTCCTTTTAAGCAATCGGGTGTCGAACAGTTATATGGGATATAAATGGACGAGATGGATCCCTAAAAAATGTAACATTTTTATGTGGCGAGTGTATTTAGATAGACTCCCAACTATGGAAGCTTTACGTTTTAGAAATTGTGCTTTCGGGGATTCGAGTTGTGTTTTTTGTCTTGACAGGGAGGAATCTTTAGAGCATCTTCTCTGTTGTTGTGAATTGACCACACTTGTGTGGGGAGATATCATTGATTGGGTTAAAGTGAGCAGGTTCTATTTTTACAATGTACAGGATCTCATTTCTATTCATGAGTATGTTGGCTTATCGGATAGGAAGAAAGAGGTATTTTTTGGGAAAGTTGGTGTAATTTTGACATACTGTAAATTCTCTTGTACGTTGTGTTTTCACCCGCCATTTTGGGGGTGTTAGTGAATAAAAGTTACCTTTCAAAAAAAAAATAACAAATTATAACTTTTCAAAACAATAGGGGGTCGATTGAAAGTGTTGAAAGAGAAGAAATCAAAGAAAACTGGGCAAACACGTGGGCGCCCACCAGTTGCCACTTGCCACTCGTGTTCGAAGGTTCTTTTTCATAAATGGGCCCCACGGCATCAGGTTCTGTCTACGAGGTCATTGTTGCATTGCCCGGACCTGCCTGACCGTTAATAATCTCGGGCAGGAATGATTGGACAACAATGCACTAAATTATTACTTACTCACGTTAGATACACGTTGCAGTCGATTTGGCACGGAATTGAAAGTCACACGGTATCGTTTCACTGAGCCTGCACGAGCACCATTTGTTAAGTTGTTTTTATCTAATTTTAACGGAAAATTGTCATTTCGGTAACTAAAATTTTCACCAAATTAACAAATTACGTTTGGATATAAAACTTAAAATTTCAATAAAGTGATGTTTTTTACCTCCTCTTTTGACTACTACGAGTACTATATAAGAGCTCATTACCGCCTTATAATTTTCATAAGTCACAATACATACATCTAGGGTTGTAAATGAACCGAACAGTTCAATGAACTTTCGGCGGGAAGTTCGTTCGTTAGTTAAATGAACGAACATGAACACAAAAATTCGTTAAACGAATGAACATGAACACAGCTCCCGTTTGTTCACTTATGTTCGTGAACGTTCGATAATATGTTCGTGAACGATGTTCGTGAACAATGTTCGTGAACATCCGTTCATTTATGTTCATGAACATCCGTTCGTTTATGTTCGTGAACATTTCTTTTTGCTATATATATTAATATTAGTATTAATATTAACATTAATATCTAATCATTTATATACTTAAAAAGAAAATTAAATACAAATTATAAAGATAAATACTCATTTTATATCAAACCGTAAGATATTTTCACTTTTTAAAGTTTTCATTGGTGTTTCTTTGTGTTCGTTCATTTGTATTCGTTCGTTTGTGTTCGTTCACTAGTGTTCGTTCGTTTGTGTTCGTGAACATTCGTTCATGAACACAAATGAACGAACATGAACAAGCCATTATGTTCGTTTATCAGTTCGTGAACACAACATTATGTTCGTTTATCCGTTCGTGAACCGTTTGTTAAGTTAAACGAACGAACATGAACAAGCTCCCTTCCGTGTTCGTTCGGTTCGTTTACAACCCTATAATTTTCATAATTGACATCTCAAACATACAATAAAACCGATTGTGTTAATATAGTATCTAATGTATATGTTACATAAACAACTTTTAAATCTAATATTTCCATCTTTTCTAAGATGATAAAAATTATGGTTGTCACTAGATTTTGAATACATATTTAATCAGGTGTGTTTGTATATGAGAGGACCAACAAATAAAAGAGCTGGGATTTTATATAAAGTAATAATAAATCAACTTACACTAAATATAATAAGTTGCTTACAAGAATCATTAGTTTTGTAGCTAGTGATCTATTTATATTATATAGTTTGTAGACTAGTTATGTATGTAAGCCTTTGGAGGTTTGAATCTTTAACCACACACCTTGATGACATAACAATATAATATATATATATATATATATATATGAGAGATCAAATGAGAAGGTGTGTTAAGGAGAGAAGGGAGAGAAGGTCCTATTGGCCAATCAGAGTGTGACACGTCGCTTTTAAAAAAAATGCGCGGTGGCATTTTTGTAAATAATTTGACTTCAAACCTAAGCTGACCCAACTCCACCTCAAGCTGACCCAACCCAAGCTGACTCAGCCCAAGCTGACCCATCCCAAGCTGACCCAACCTGACCAGACCCCAAGCTGACCCAAACCTGACCCAAGCTGACCCAACCCAGAACCCAAGCTGACCCAAAACCCATAATCTACATTTGTGTAGATTATGTGTAAATTGTGTCAAGCTAACCCAACCCCAAGCTGACCCAACCTGACCAGACCCCAAGCTGACCCAAACCTGACCCAAGCTGACCCAACCCAGAACCCAAGCTGACCCAAAACCCATAATCTACATTTGTGTAGATTATGTGTAAATTGTGTCAAGCTAACCCAACCCCAAGCTGACCCAACCTGACCCAGACCCCAAGCTGACCCAAACCTGACCCAAGCTGACCCAACCCAGAACCCAAGCTGACCCAAAACCCATAATCTACATTTGTGTAGATTATGTGTAAATTGTGTCAAGCTAACCCAACCCCAAGCTGACCCAACCTGACCAGACCCCAAGCTGACCCAACCTGACCAGACCCCAAGCTGACCCAAACCTGACCCAAGCTGACCCAACCCAGAACCCAAGCTGACCCAAAACCCATAATCTACATTTGTGTAGATTATGTGTAAATTGTGTCAAGCTTACCCAACCCCAAGCTGACCCAACCTGACCCAGACCCCCCAAGCTGACCCAACCTGACCCAAGCTGACCCAACCCAGAACCCAAGCTGACCCAAACAAAACCCATAATCTACATTTGTGTAGATTATGTGTAAATTGTGTCAAGCTAACCCAACCCCAAGCTGACCCAACCTGACCAGACCCCAAGCTGACCCAAACCTGACCCAAGCTGACCCAACCCAGAACCCAAGCTGACCCAAAACCCATAATCTATATTTGTGTAGATTATGTGTAAATTGTGTCAAGCTGACCCAACCCCAAGCTGACCCAACCTGACCCATGACCAGACCCCAAGCTGACCCAAACTGACCCAGACCCCAAGCTGACCCAAGACCCAAGCTGACTGATCAAGCTGACCCAAACCAAGCTGATCTAACTCAAGCTGACCCAACCCAAGCTGACCCAACCCACTGAGAGCCCAAGCTGACCAAGCTTCACAAAACTTTAATTTATTTACAAAATTGCCACCGCGCTTTTTTTTTAATTTTGACACATGTCGCGTTCTGATTGGCCAATAGGACCTTCTCTCCCTTCTCTCCTTAACACACCTTCTTCCAGGATCCTCACCCTATATATATATATATATATATATTATATATATTCACGTTAGCAGGAGGTACAACTTCATTCACTTTCCATTCCAACATAGATTCCTTTTGCTTTTTCTATTCTTCCAACATCAAACAACATTTTCCACCTGCTTTAATCTACTATCTTTTTCATATTTTTATTACTTGATTGTTAAAAGCTCACTATAATCACCATAAGCTGCGAGCCTAGATTCACCTTCAGCTACCTAGGACCATAAAGCCTCAAATCAACCTCCTTAAAACATAACCAAATGAACACATTTTGGTCCAACCACTGCGGCGAAGCGGTATTAAATTTCTAGTTTACGAGTACAACATATACAAGCATTTTGTAGATGTCTAAACTTTGTTATGGGTATATGTTACAGGAGAACCAAACTGTAAAACCAGTTCAACGAATTCTTATCTTGTTTGGATTTAGGATAGACTGGACTAGTTCAGTTCCAATTTGTCCAATTGTTTTAATTTACTCGGTATGGATTGAACCGATCCAACCGAACAAAATGAAAAGTTCACCACCAAGTAAAAGGCTAGTGAACTAGTAAAAATTTTCGGGAGAGGATTCCCTCAAGTTATCCCAACATGACTAGTCATGTTGGGATAATCTTGACCATTGATTGAAAATCAAAGGCCAAGATTCAAAGATGATTTTTGAATCTTGACCATTGATTTTCATCCAAGGGTCAAGATTTCCCCGACTTGAGTCAAGTTGAGGAAATAATTTAAAAGAATGTCAACCTAAACAGTCACAAAACACATGTACCATTGCAAATATCAAAGTTTTTAACTACCAAAACTAGAAAATAAGTGCCAGCATTTTCAAATTACAACTAATTTCCAGTATTATTGCTAGTTGGACGACAAACATGATTTCTTTTACGAGCATGATCTTCACTATGGTGTTGTGTGCGACAAGTGTATCCATACCAACAATCTTCTCTTTGTGTCGCGTCCGCAGGTAGATGCTACAACGATAGAACTAAACATTAGAAAATAACTCAGGATACCATACTACATGGTTCACATTGTTCTTGAGAAAATGCTATGAACCACTATGCTACTTGTAAATTAACTGCTTGACATCAAAACCAAAATTGTATGTGTGTAAAA
Source organism: Erigeron breviscapus (assembly GCA_034093135.1). Taxonomy (NCBI): domain Eukaryota; kingdom Viridiplantae; phylum Streptophyta; class Magnoliopsida; order Asterales; family Asteraceae; genus Erigeron; species Erigeron breviscapus. Next base: position 89,066,877 of record CM067171.1, on the reverse strand, counting down.
TTACAATATCATAAACTAGAACGATGTTTCAATATACATACATATTTTGGCAGGCTGATCCGGAACCAGTACAAGAGGAACGATACTAGTTTATCAAAGCAATCACTGCACAAAAACAATGCCCGGGCAGTTTAAAATATCAGAATGTTGTCAGCCTATAAAGCCAAGAGCTTTAAGATATTAATCTACTCTGCGAGTTTGTAAATCATACTTGCAAAGATGCGTTCCAGGTGTAATCATATCCGAGTGATTCAATGGCATCCTAGTACGATCTGTAGTGTTCAAACAATAAGATCACGTTAAGGACATAAAAACATTTTACTTACTGTTGACAGAATGTTAGTGTTTAACACAGAAGAGTATTTGTTTTCTCGTTCCGTAGGTCCCTTTTATATGGTATGTCGAAATTAGAAACAAATGTAAATCTACAAGAACTTTCAAAGGCAAAAATATTTAACTTGAGTTGAATGTTTGGGACTTTGGGTTTCATAAATCATATGCATATAACCACATGAAAATTCCAAAAACTACAGTACGTAACCCGGAATGACCCATTCATGAGTAAGTGGCTTGAAACTATCGCTTCTAGGGAAAATATTATTGTCGTAATCACATCCGATGCACCAGTGTTATTCATGAAACACGTTAAGTTTTTTGATAAAAAGTGTTGCGAACCCAAACCAACTCATTTAAACGAAAACAGTTATAACCCATCTATTTGACCATTACCCAACCCCTCGATTTTACCACCTTGGAGTAAACCTTATAACAAATGCCACCAGCAAGGTTATTGTTGAACTTTCAAGGTTAGATAGTCTAATTCTCAGCTTATTTATACACCAGATCCTTAACACTACTAAAAATACAGTAAACCTTTTACAAAAACCGCCAAACGAAAAAATGTTAGCAATGAGTCAGTGCTACGGGCTTATGATCCATTATATTCTGAATTTGAAGATGACTCGTTTGACCTCAAAACTCAATATCAGAAACTTTTCAACTGCGTAACGACTTAGCATCAACATTCATTCAAAAACCCATTTTCAGTTTTTTAAACTTAACTACCAACAGTTTTACCTATTTCTCGATTATTCAATTTGCGATCCATTCCGAGACAACAACCTGCAGTGTTTTCCCCATCTGCCGTATACATCTTTCAGTGATCTGAAAAGTGGAGATATTTATTGTCACATCAGGCATTAAAGAAGGTGAAAAAGAAAATTAATTCATACATCTTGTTCATGTCGGTTCCTTTCATGCGCCAGAAAAGGAATTCTTGTAATAGATCGTTCTGCAATCTGTCAAGCATTTTCAGATTTAATCACAACACTGTTCATCTAAAAACGAAAGGTTACAAAAAAAAATTCCAGTCATCATACAGTTTAAAGAATATGCATGAGCATACTTACAATATACTTTCTGGAGAGCAATTACTAAAGGGATAAATGAATAGCTTACTGGCTTGAAAGTCTCAGGAACACACATACGATAGGAGTTACTTCTTGTAACCTGCTGGGAATGCCAATAAGCACCACAAATGCTCGATCACACCCCAAACCTGTCAATGTGAATAAAGTTGAATTACTATTCAACATGGTTAAACGTAATTTGCATTGTGCTCTATTTCTTAAGTGTGCGATAAAGAAAACTAAAACTCTAGCAAACGTATGTGTTTACAAACAGATGTTGGCAGGTCAACCATGATAGTACCTCTCATCCCACAAATGTACGTGTTTTGACCAGTTACCCAACCCATATTCATGTATAAACTTATACATACTTATGGAATCCATTAGCTACTTGATGTGCTACTATTCAATAATAACCGAGTACATCATTCTATGAGTAGTCGAGTATGTTGACCACTCACAGTGTTGTGCTATACGTATATTGTTTCTAGAAGGCATCATTCCTCCACATGCATGACATTGCAGATGCACCGTGCTTTGTGTTGGATTAGTGTGTACGCCATAACACAAAACTATACTACCGCTTACACATGAGCCTACGGGGTCACACACAAAGAACATTTAGATATCCGGATATATGTATATTGTATACATATATAATAAATTACCAAAAGGTCCTAGCCGAAAGTCTTATAAAGTAAGTTAATGTGGGACTTATATTATGATTTTAATATCATGTTTATATCCATGAATCATTAATTTACTTGAAATGTGATATCTACTTTATTAATATAAGTGTATGATATCTACTTTATCAATATAGAGTGGTTGCTTTATATTATAAAACAAAGTGGCAAACAATCAATATGGGTTTTGTTGTTACCTTATATTATAAAACGAAAGTGATAGGCAATCATGGAGTAAAATCCATACGTAATATATGATATTTTTTGTTATATCATAGCATTACTACTCTATATATTGGATACGTAAAAAACGCTAGAGATTGACCTCTTTGAATGTGTTACGGCTTAAGGCAGAGAGAGAAAATTGATAATATAGAAAAGGTTCTTATGCTTCATTTTTCTACTCAAAAGATATACGAGATTTCTTTTGGTGTTCTCGGCTATAACAATCAAAAGATCAAGCTATCAGTTTGATAGTTTTGAATTAGGTGATTAAGGTCTAGCAGCCTCTGGGTATTGTTTGAAGTGTTCGTGTGGATCAACTGTAGAGATATTCATATTATTGAATATTGTTTCATCCTACGTCATTTCATCTACTGAAAGGTATTATTCTTAATCTATCTTTTATGACAACTATCACGGTGTAATTGGATCTTGGTGGAAATATTAATCGTGTGCATGTTTTTATAAAATACATGTTTGTATTTATAGTCTTCCGCTGCGTTTATAAATTTTAAAAGTACACACGAGGGCCTAGTATTTCCAACAGTGGTATCAGAGCCACTTTTACACCTTTTAGTTGTCAGGTGATTTTATTTTTTGATCATTTTTTGATAGAAAAATAAATCACCACTTTAAATTTCGAATTTAATTATTATGGCTTGATTAGTTATTTTATAGTTTCTATATAATCCATGGTTGTACCCATGCATTGCAACCATGGACAAGCCATATGTAGTTTTTAATAATGTTGTTATTAAAATTTATTGTTGCATGCATAGCCCATGATGCCCTTAGCCTATGGAATTGTTTTGTTGTGATGATTGTTGATTATTACAACATTATAAATGTTGGTTAATTTATTTGGGGCCATAGAAGCAAAAGTTGTATAATATTTATTTTTAATTTTCATAGTTGTTGTATTTATATTTATTTTTATTGTAAGTATTAGACTAGTTGTACTTTTCAATTTAAATAAATGTAACAAGATGAAGATTGAAGATAAAAGATGCAACATGGAGTTTTGCTTTGAAGATGGTGTTTTCTTTATCAAGTCAACAACATGGAAGTATGGCTCAAAATCTCACTTGGTTCTTGGATTAAGTGGGAGTATAGATTGTCCTTAGATTGACCTCTTGATTTCATATTGGCTCATGAAATCAAGCATAGGAATTTTGGGCTAGGCTATGTGTGTGTGATGCATGGTTGTGTTTTTATTATTGCACTTATTTATAATTGCTGATTATAAAATATGCTAAAATGTTTTTGATGGAAACATTAAATAAAAACACAAAATGAGTTTAAAGATTAAAATTGGTGATTTTAAAAGTTAAACTCCAATGAGTTTAAAATATATTGTTTTGAAACTCAAATATATATATATATATATATATATATAAAATATTGGTTTATATATAAATATATATATATATGGTCGACATCTTTTAAAACTGTTTTAAAGTGATACACGTTTGTGTATTTGTTATTTTTGTCTAAAATTAAAATATGTGATTTTATATTCTAAAATAAAATAACAAACTAGAAACACAAACATATTCGACATATATATATATATACTTGGTTAAAATGAGTTTTAACAAATAGTGTAACGAATCTTGTGTGCATGCAACATTCGTTAACACAAATCTTTTTAAATATACCCGTCAAATTTAAGTCATGCCATCCAATCAGCTTGCAAACACTCCTCGTTATTTTTTGGTTACGGTGAGACCTAATCGAATTATAGCCACGAGGTGGATTTTTAGATTCAAGTGAGACTAGACTAAATTTCCACTGTTTACAAATTGGACGACTTAATCGTGTTCACGGTGAGACCTGAACCCGAGGCAAGGATGGGACAAACATGCCAATAGATAATAGTGGTTTGTTGGACTGCACATATCTCAAGGTCCCATAAAGATCTAAGAGTTGCACTTGTAATGCAATTGGTACCCGCTACCTACCAATAGACTCTATAACTGCTAGCTGATCAACAGATGTAGTTATGGAATCTCTATGTGGATCTTAGGCTTTCGTAAATTAATTGTTTTAAAATATTAAAACTTGGGTAGTTAATTTATTAAAGTTTTCATATCGAAAATACTAAAATAAACCTTACTTCTATTGTAGATGGTAAACAATTAAATCATAAACCAAAACACACTCCCTTCTTTGTTGGAGAAGGAGTAACTCAATGGTACAAACTTCCTAGACTAGTACCGCAACCAGAGGATTGTCCTCAACAATAGTGGGAAGTTGAAAACCATTGGAGAACCCTTACCAGATCTTCCTGCCAAGACAGCTAATGCTGCTCAGCAAAATGCTTATTGAAAGTTGTTCAATGAGCAAGAGAAGATAGCTTTAAAAATGCTTGCAAGTTTTGACTCCTGACCTCTAGAAGGAAATGGAAGATCGCAAAGCATATGATTTGATCACTGAGCTGGAAAATATGTTTCAGAAACAGGCAAATCAAGAGTTGTACGAAACTCACAAGCTTCTTCACACTTGCATAATGGAGGAGGGTCAATCAATGAGCTTTCATGAAAATCTACATTGAAAAGGTTGGAAGAGTTTGGAACTCCTATGGTGACTCTCTTGGTTATGAACGCCATTCTGGCTTCACTACCAAAGTCGTTGGGAGAAATCTGTGTCAGAGTTGCACTTGATGCTCAAAGCTGTTGAACAGATTGTTCCATCAAAGACCTCCAATCTGGGTGTCCTAATGATTTAGGATGGAAGGGTTAGAAAGAATAAGCCGAATACTTCTAAGAAGGGAAAAGGCAAAATAGTTGCTAGGAATAAGATTCCACCTCTCCCAAGAAGGAAAACCCAGCAAAAGACGCCGAATGTTTTCATTATGAAAAAGTTGGTCATTGGAGAAGGAACTGTTCCTGTCTACCTATCTAAGCTGAAGAAAGGCAAGGCTGGTTAGACTAGCAAATCAGGTATATGCTTTTTCTAGTTACTCTTGGATTTTTGTTACAGATGTGATTTGTATCAATATACTGGGAATGAGAAGAAGTAAGAAACTGAATAAAGGCACACTAGATCTGCGAGTGTGAAATAGGGATCAAACAGTTTTTGAAACTATTGGCACCTATGAGCTTACTTTTCAAGTGGCCTTGTTGTTTTGTTGAAACAATGTCATTTTGCTCCTAGTATTATGAGCAACATAGTTTCAGTTTCACGTTTGAAAAATGTTGGTTATGAACTTGCATTTACGCACTTTGCTATTTCAATTTCTAAGAATAATGTTTTTTATTTTAATGCCTATCCAAGTGATGGTATTTTTGAAATTGATATGCATGGTGTGATTTCAAATAATAACTCTATATATACCTGTACTGCCAAACGATTCAAGCAAGACTTGAATAAGACCTATCTATGACATTGTCGTCTTGGTCATATAAACAAACAACGCATTTCAAAACTCCAATCTGATGGACTTTTGGAATCATCTGGCTCTGAGTCATTTGATGTATGCGAGTCTTGTTTATGTGGAAAGATGACAAAGGCACCTTTCTCCGGTTTAGGTGAAAGAGCTAAAGATCTTTTAGGACTAATACATACTGATGTATGTGGCCCTTTTAGAACTATGTCTAGAAATGGTGAATAATACTTCGTTACATTTACTGATGATTATAGTAGATATGGTTATGTTTACTTGTTGAAACATAAACATGAAGTTTTTGAAACGTTCAAAAGTCTTTCAAAACGAAGTAGAAAATCAGCTTGAAAAGACCATTAAAACCCTTCGTTCTGATCGAGGTGGTGAGTATATGAGTCTAGAGTTTTTGGATCACTTAAAGAATCGTGAGATTGTCTCACAATTCACTCCACCTAACACATGGTGTGTCTGGTCGGATGAATCGAACTTTATTTGATATGGTTTGATTTATGATGAGTCTGATTACTCTAACAACGTCTTTTGAGGGAAATGCATTTGAGTCTGCTGCATGCATACTCAATATGGTTCCTACCAAGAAGGTAGAAAAGACACTACATAAGATGTGGCATGGGAAGAGTCCTAAGTTGTCTTTCTTGAAAATCTGGGGTTGTGAAGCGTATGTGAAACATGACACTTCATTCAAACTAGAACCCAGAAATATCAAGTGTAACTTTGTGGAATACCCAAAGGAAACAATGGGTTACTACTTTTACTACCTAGCTGAAAACAAAGTGTTTCCTGCTTGGTTTGCTGAGTTCTTGGAAAGAGATCTTCTCTTACAAAATGTCAGTGGGAGTAAAGTAGATCTTGAAGAAATTCAAGAACCACAGGGTAACATACCTTCTGAAAGCACTAGCTATCCACACGTTAAAGCTGAGCACACTGTTGGTGAGCCAGAACGTGTTACATCTATACTTCGTAGATATGGTAGAACTCCTGATTAGCCTGCGAGGCATAATCATCTGATTAATTCAGATGAACCTGATCTAGGGGATTATGATGAATCCTCTATCTACCTTAAAGCCATATTAGATCCCGAATCTGACAGATGGAGAGATGCTACGAATATAGAGATACAGTCCATGAAGGATAATCAAGTATGTGACTTGATTGATCTTCCACCCAATTGTAAGACAATGGGATGTAAATGGGTCTTCAAGATGAAGACTAACATGGACGGTAATGTAAACACCTTTAAGGCTCGGTCGGTTAGCAAAAGGATATACTCAGAATCAAGGAATTGATTATGAGGAAACCTTTTTATTTGATGATAAAATCAAAGAGTTTGACTTTTCTCAAAACCATTATGAGCCCTGTGTTTATTAAAGCTAGTGGGAGCGAAGTAGTCTTCTTGATCTTGTATGTTGATAACGTACTACTTATTGGAAATGATATTCCAACTTTGCAAGATGTTAATCTTGGCTTGGAAAATGTTTTGCCATAAAGGATCTTGGATTAGCTACTTACATTCTTGGAATCAGGATCTATATAAATAGATCCAAATGGCTTATTGGTTTGAGTCAAAGTACATACATTGACAAAATCTTATGAAGATTTAACATGCAAGACTCCTAGCGTGGAGTACTACCTGTGCAAAAGGGCATAACCTTGAGCAAGTCTCAAAGTCCTATCACATCTGATGAGATAAGACGAATGAAAAGGAATCCCATATGCTTCGGCTATAGGTTTCATTATGTATGCCTTGTTATGTACTAGACCAGATATCTCGTTAGCCTTGAGTTTGACGAAGTCGTTATCAACAGAATCCAGGTGAAGAACATTGGATTGCTGATAAGAACATTCTTTAGTATTTGCGGAGAGCTAAAGATATATTATTGGTTTATGATGGTTTGGAAAAGGAGTTGAGTATTAAATGTTATATGGATGCTATTTTCCAAACTAATCGAGATGATTCTCGATCCCAATCAGGCTATGTCCTTGTCATGAATGGCAGACTAGTTGATTAGAAATGCTCAAAGCAGAGCACAGTTGCATAGTCTACAATAAAAGCAGAATACATTGCTGCCTCAGAAGCTGCTTAGGAAGCTGTCTGAATTAGGAAATTTGTTGCTGAACTAAGGGTAGTGCCCAGCATTGAATCTCCTATTGAAATGTACTATGATGATTCAAGTGCAATTATATTTGCTAGAGAATCATGTGTACATAAAGGTAGTCAACACATTCTTTGAAAGTTTGACTTCATTAGTGGAGTCGTTCAAAAGAATGAGATCAGTATTCTTAAGGTTCACTCGGATGAAAATGTGGCTGACTCGTTCACGAAGCCCATGACACATAACAAGCATGATGATCATGCTAGTAGTGTATTGGACTTAGTTATGCCGCTGTTCTTTTTCATTTGAAATTTAGTATTTGGATATTTGGAACATTAAGCAGTTTTATATTAATGAATTGATATACTTGGTATGATCGTTTTCATTTATAATACTGTGTTCTATATTAGCATGTTTAATCCATGAATAATTGTTGATTATTCAAAATCTCCATAGTCGGTCATGTTATGGGAGTAACATGAATTAAGACTAATATGAATTTTTGGTTTTATTCACTGATGGTGAATAGTTAACTTGTTGAGGCCAAAATTCATATGTATTCATTGTTGATGAATATTGGAGTGACCCAAATCACGAGATGTCACTGCATGGACCGGTGTCAACAGTGAATCTCGAAGTGATTATGTCTTTGTGTCCTTAGACCTGAGATTTGTATGTTGGTTGCTGATTATATGACATGTTATGCTTTGATATGGTTAAACGCTATCCTGAACAAGGTAGTTATAAAAGCCATCATTGGGTATGATATGAAGTATGTGATGTGCACATAAAATCAAGATGGGATTTATTCCTCTATGCGAGAGAATGATACCACTAGGCCCCTCGATGAAAATGAATGGATATTTACACGGCCGTGCCCAAGCTATATTGATTGTTGATCAATTTTAACTTGGTGATCGCATTCGACTTTTCTATATCGAGAAACAGAATTTGTTGACAAATGAGAATGACTCGATCCATGTCTCATGTCAACCCGGTATCGGTAATAAAGGGACAATTGACACTCAATCATTAAATCATTATTTTAATAATGATCGTTCGTTTAGCTGAAACAAACAATCGTGTGTTTTCGGGGATAATGATGTGTTGCTAGACGCAAATATTTGTCTGTGTAGTTTTCTAGATGTTATGCCATACACAAGTGGGAGTTTGTTGGATTAGTGTGTACGCCATAACACAAAACTATACTACCGCTTACACACGAGCCTATGGGGTCACACACAAAGAACATTTAGATATCCGGATATATGTATATTGTATACATATATAATAATTACCAAAAGGTCCTAGCCGAAAGTCTTATAAAGTAAGTTAATGTGGGACTTATATTATGATTTTAATATCATGTTTATATCCATGAATCATTAATTTACTTGAAATGTGATATCTACTTTATTAATATAAGTGTATGATATCTACTTTATCAATATAGAGTGGTTGCTTTATATTATAAAACAAAGTGGCAAACAATCAATATGGGTTTTGTTGTTACTTATATTATAAAACGAAAGTGATAGGCAATCATGGAGTAAAATCCATACGTAATATATGATATTTTTTGTTATATCATAGCATTACTACTCTATATATTGGATACGTAAAAAACGCTAGAGATTGACCTCTTTGAATGTGTTACGGCTTAAGGCAGAGAGAGAAAATTGATAATATAGAAAAGGTTCTTATGCTTCATTTTTCTACTCAAAAGATATACGAGATTTCTTTTGGTGTTCTCGGCTATAACAATCAAAAGATCAAGCTATCAGTTTGATAGTTTTGAATTAGGTGATTAAGGTCTAGCAGCCTCTGGGTATTGTTTGAAGTGTTCGTGTGGATCAACTGTAGAGATATTCATATTATTGAATATTGTTTCATCCTACGTCATTTCATCTACTGAAAGGTATTATTCTTAATCTATCTTTTATGACAACTATCACGGTGTAATTGGATCTTGGTGGAAATATTAATCGTGTGCATGTTTTTATAAAATACATGTTTGTATTTATAGTCTTCCGCTGCGTTTATAAATTTTAAAAGTACACACGAAGGCCTAGTATTTCCAACACTTTGGTTGCATTGAAACCCACTATACTCTGTACCTGAGTAATACTTGTAAAATCAGTCAAAAGGAATCATAGAAAACCAATCATTTAATTTTCAGTAATAATCAGCAATGACATCGGGGGTAGCTGTACTATTATAGTTAGGAAAGTATGGAGTTGGATATCAGGGGTGTCTGGTGCGTTTTGTAAATGATTATGTAATATTGCAAATACCTCCTCTTATGGGATGAGTTGATGAGGGCACCCAGCCTAACTAGAATAACATAGCCGGTTTAACAGAAGCGGTTGTAGAAAACAGTGTTAGGATGTGCTTCTGCTGATCATAGTTGTAATAAAAGCATGATAAACTCTCATTATTTAAGAAACAAAAATGATTATCGACCAAAAGAACATATTTGTCAAAATGATAGACGCCTTATGAGTTATGAAACAGGATTTAAAAGAAGGGTAAATATGTAAGTTTATTCATGATGCAGCTGGTATGATAAGCAAATTCCGTCTAACCAAGCATTAGAAACTCATTATTAGTTATTATGAGTTCAAGTAAATAATAATCAGATAATTGATTCCAGAATTCAAATGCAAACACACCCATAGATGATATTTCGTTTTAGTTATCTAACGATGAAACCTTTATCCCAATAATATTTCTTTTCGTGTTGAATTGGGTAAGCAACATTTCCCTAGAGTCCTAAACACGCTAATGTATTACCACATTGAGCACATGCAAGATCTGGGTCGCTTCGTAGACGGGTTTTGAAACCGGTTCGGAAAAACCGATTAGAACCAATTTTTAATATAGCCGTTAATTACTGTTAAAAGTGGCCGTTAGTGACCGCCTGGGACCATTTTTATACGTTTTGTTCACCATTTTGCCATCTTACAACTTGTATATACAGATAGCTTGAGTTTGGTTTAATTATAACTCCCAAATACTCAAAAATCACAAATATATCAAAACTCTCATAAAAAGGAAGCTAATTCCTCTTCGCAAACACAATCCATCGGTGTTAGTTCTTCAAGTTCGCAAACAATGGTGACAATAATACGAACTAATAGAAACCCGGCGATCTTTCAACACTTCGATTTGTGTAAGATGTTGGTGTTGGAATAAAACATGATTCGATCCATATAATAACGTACCGGTTGATCCTGATGAACCTGTGAGGGCATTAAACATTGATGCCATTGATTCGGGTTCCCAAAATAAGATGATTGATTTAGGATGGAGTGATGAATTCTTGATTGATGAATTCTTCAGAGGAAGGAGACGAATTGAGATGTTTTGGGGAGGCTGTGATTATGTGTGATTAACCTTGATTAGGTTAATTACTCTCCATTTATATAAGGAGCATATTTTCACATTTAGTCCCTCTGGTGTTTAATTCGTGCCTCATTAGTCCTCTTAAGTCCAATCACCTAATGGGAAACCCTATAATACGTCTTTAAGAGTAAATACGTCCATCGAATATTTACTAGACATAGGGATTTCAGTTATCGTCAATTATCATATCAGGAAGGATAGATGATCAGTGACGGTCACACTAACGTGGTTCCAACATTCTCCCACTTGACCAAGCGATCATTTATCTATGAGCATTTAATAAGTCCGACCGGGATAATACTCATTTTTGTTTTAAACCGAAATCATAGCCAATAAGTACAGTCGTAGAGAAGAACATCAACTCAGGACCCCCACTAGTCAAACTATGACTCAAATTTAAAACTAATAAGCAATGATCAATTGACTAAGACAAATTTTGTTATATAACGTCTTTACACTATTATGAGCTCAAAGTGTAACTAATAGACAAACAAAATCTGAATAAGGAGGAAAATTTTCATTAACATAATAATAATAATAATGACCAGTAAAAGTACAATATGCTATTAAATTAAGTCCTTAGTAAGCCCCATCTTCGACACGTGTCCTACGAAGACATTAGGAGGAAGACCTTTGGTCATTGGATCCGCTAGCATATCATTTGTACTTATGTACTCAATACAAAGAACATTTTCCTCAACTCGTTCGCGTACAAACAGATACTTTGTATCGAGATACAGACCAGCGCCAGTCGAACTGTTACTGTTCGAGAAAGTTACGGCAGCTGAATTATCACAGTAAAGCTTCAATGGTCTAGAAATAGAGTTGACGATTTTGAGTCCACCGACCAGGTTCCTTATCAACATCCCATGACAAGTGGCATTGTAAACAGCAATATATTCAGCCATCATGGTGGACGTTGCAGTCAGTTTCTGCTTATGACTCCGCCAAGAGATAGGTCCGCCAGCTAACATAAAAATATACCCAGAAGTAGATTTCTTATCTTCCTTGCTTTTAGCAAAGTCGGAATCAGAGTAACCTACTACTTCTAGATTGTCACTTCTTCTATACGTTAGTTTGTAGTCTTTGGTCCCTTGCAGATATCGTAGAACCTTTTTAGCCGCTTTCCAGTGTGCTAATCCTGGGTTAGATAAGTAACGCCCAAGCATACCGGCGATATAAGCGATATCTGGTCGAGTACACCTGAGCGTACATAATGCTCCCAACTACAGACGAGTAAGGTATCATCCTCATTTGCTCCTTCTCAACTTCAGTGCTTGGACTTTGGAAAGTACCAAACACGTCTCCTTTAACTACTGGAGCTACAGTGGGTGCGCATGATTGCATTTTATAGCGTTCTAAGATGCGGTCAATGTAGGCCCTTTGAGAAAGACCCAGAATACCATTACGCCTATCCCGGTGTATTTCGATACCTATGACATAAGAGGCATCACCGAGATCTTTCATGTCAAAATTCTGCGAAACATTCGCTTCGACTCATGCAGCATATCCAAGTTGTTACTTGCAAGCAGAATGTCATCCACATACAAAACAAGGATTATAAAGTTACTCCCACTGATCTTGAGATAGGTGCATTGATCCACTTGATTCTTTAAGAAGTCTTGTTCTTTCATGACTTCATCAAACTTAAGGTACCATTGCCGTGAGGCTTGCTTCAGCCCATATATGGACTTCTTCAACTTGCAGACCATGTGCTCTTTACCTTTAGGAATGAATCCTTCAGGTTGCCGCATGTATACGTCTTCATGCAAGTCTCCATTTAAGAAAGCAGTTTTGACATCCATCTGATGTAACTCAAGATCAAAGTGAGCTACAAGTGCCATAACAATCCTTAGGGAATCTTTACGAGAGACAGGAGAAAAAGTCTCTTGATAATCAATTCCAGCCTTTTGAGTATAGCCCTTCGCAACCAATCTGGCCTTATAGCGTTCGACGTTTCCTTTTGGGTCTAATTTGGTTTCGAAGACCCATTTACAACCGACAGTTGTGGATCCTTCAGGAAGTTCAACCAATTCCCAAACGTCATTATGCTGCATGGAATTTAGCTCCTCAATCATAGCCTCATTCCATTGAGTGGCCTGATCACTATTAATGGCTTCTCGATAAGAGGTGGGATCAACAAGCTTTCCAATGTCCTCAACTTCAGTCAGATAAGTTATGAAATCATCAAAATTAGTGGCCCTGCGTTCCCTCGATGATCTCCTGAGTTGATTTTGGGGTTGAGCAACGTGAGGCTCGGCAACTTGAGGCTCGGCAACATGAGGTGCTTCTTGGTTTAGAGGTTCTTCATGGTTTTGATTAGGAGGATTTGGATCAGTGACATCAGGAGCAGCATCGTGTACAAGAGGAATTATCGGAGAAATCGACGAGTGGTTCCCCCCTGCTTCTTGTACTTCATGCAAATCGAAGTTAGGATTTGTTGTGCTCCCACTGATCTCTGAGTTCTCGAGAAACGTCGCATGCTGCGTGTCAACGATGGTAGTAGTATGGGAAGGACAGTAAAACCGATAACCTTTTGAGTTATCAGGATAACCGATAAAGGAACATGAAATCGTTTTAGGATCCAGTTTCTTTAAGTTAGGGTTATAGACTTTTGCTTCGGCAGGGCAGCCCCATACTTTCATATATTTTAGACTCGGTTTCTTACCTGTCCAGATCTCATGAGGAGTTTTAGGGACAGATTTTGATGGAACCCTATTGAGTATATGAACGGCTGTTTTTAAGGCCTCAGTCCAAAGAAAGGTAGGTAGGTTAGTGTTGGCAAGCATACTTCTCACCATGTCCATTAAGGTTCGGTTTCTCCTTTCAGCAACACCATTTTGTTGAGGAGAACCAGGCATGGTGTATTGGTTAATAATGCCATGTTCCTTACAAAAATTATGGAAAGGACCAGGAGCTTGACCAATGTCAGTATGTCTACCATAATACTCACCTCCTCTATCTGATCTCACAACTTTTATTTTACGATTAAGTTGGTTTTCAACCAAAGTTTTAAAATCAGCAAAAGTTTGTAAGGATTCAGATTTTTCTTTGATCAAATACAGGTGCATGTAACGAGAATAATCGTCAATGAATGTAATAAATGATGTATGTCCCGTGATGGATGCGGGATAGGGGCCACTTATGTCAGTATGAATTATTTCCAACAAGTTGGAACTTCTTGTGGCTCCTTTCTTATTCCCTTTAGCCATCTTCCCTTTGAGGCACTGTATACATGTTTCAAAATCACTAAAATCAAGAGAGGGTAAGATTCCATCCTTTACTAGTCGTGTCATGCGATTTCGTGAGATGTGGCCAAGACGTTTATGCCACAACATGGAGGAATTCTCTCGTTTAGGTGATTTTGTCTTTGTTTTAGTTATATCATCAACATTAAGAGATAACAAAGAATGTGAGAAATTATGATCTAGTTCTAACTTATACAGCAATCCATCCAAAAAACCACGACCAAGCAATTCATTATTACGAGTTATGGCAATCTTGCCGAAACCATGAATCGTTACATAACCTTCAAGGTCTAGTCTAGAAATAGATACAAGGTTCCGAGTAATTCTCGGTACAAATAAGGTATCTATTAGTCTAATGCCTTTTCCGGTGCTCATATGTAAGACATAAGTTCCAATGGCTTCGACATTTAAGAGATCACCACTTCCAACTCTAAGCTTTCTTTGGCCCTTTGGTAGCTTCTGGATTGTAAGGAACCCCTGTAATGAGTTGGTTACATGAACCATAGAACCAGAGTCACCCCACCATGTATTAACAGGTACCTCAGTAGTAAAGGAATCAAATATTACATAAAGTACGTTACCTTTCTTAGCTAGCCACTCCTTGAACTTAGGGCAATCCTTCTGACGGTGTCCTTTGTCACGACAGAAGTTGCATTTAAGTTTGCCAGTCGAGGAATTAGAGCCAGAGGCAACTGCACCATGATTAGTCTTTTGGACTTTGTTCGCAGTTTGTTTACCGTTGTTTCCCTTCCTCTTCTTGGAGTTAGCGGTGGTGGTCAGGTGAACAGCTTCAGGTTGAGCCAGCTTAAGACGCTCCTCCTCATTAACACAGTGCCCAATAAGTTCACTCATTGACCATTTATCCTTCAAAGCATTGTAGTTAACCTTGAAGGTGTCAAAACGAGCAGGCAGGGAGGTCATGATGAAGTGCACCAGAAAGTTATCGGAGACTTCCATCTCTAGAGTCTTAAGCTTATTGGCCATGTCCGTCATCTTCATAATATGCTCACGGACACCGCTAGTTCCTTCATACTTCAATGTAAGCATCTGCAACATCAAGGCACTTGCATGCGCTTTAGACGATCCCTTGAAGTGGTCCTCAACAGATTTGAGGTAATCCTTGACTTTTTCAGAGTCAGGGATAGCTCCTCTAATAGTCAGATCAATGGAATTCTTGACTAACATTAGCGACAGGCGATTCGACTTCTCCCACTTTTCAAAGTTCGCCTTCTGATCAGCAGTGGATTCAGCAGTAAGGGCAGCGGGTTCATCATGACGAATAGCGTAGTCAAGGTCATACATTCCCAAAGTCAGATCTAAGTGACTTTTCCATGAAGCATAGTTCGTACCATTGAGCGTCATAAGGCCAAGGTTAGGTACTACTGTGGAATAAGAAGGATGTACATTTAGGGCATAAGCGATAGAAGATTATTATAGTAATGCCTAAAATAAGTAGGCCCAATAGTAATAGTGACATTATCAGCCGTGTTATGCAGACAAGGTAATCTCTCCTAAAGTAATGCCTAAAATAAGTAGGCTCAATAATAATAGAGAGATGATAAGTTATATAAGGCAGCCTAAGTAATCTCTTCTAAAGTAATGCCTAGATTAAGTAGGCCCAATAGTAATAGAGAGATGATAAGTTATCTAAGGCAGCCTAAGTAATGTCTCTAGAGTAATGGAACTAAAGTAATGACTAAAATAAGTAGGCCTATTAGTACTGTTCCTTAGAGTAATAAGACTATGACCATTATAGTAATGAAGCTAGTGATAAGTAAGCCTATTGTAAACACCAAAACAATAAGCTAAAGTAAGGCTCTACTTAGATGTTACATCACCTTTGGGCAGAAGTAACTAAGATCTAAGCAAACATGAGCATTAGGTCATGCAATACAACACTTATCTTTTGACCTTTGGGCACAAAATTTAAGAATCGTGAATTTTAGGCATGAAAAGAATCCCTTTGCTACACAAAACATATTAAATCACCTTTGGGCAGAATTAATATACTAAGTGTTAATTATGCAAAAGAGAAAAGAGCGCAACATGATAATCACATTTGACCTTTGGGCGCAAATGATGAAACCATGTACATTAGTGCGAAGCCCCCACACATTACGGGGGTCCGGGGGCAGCGCCCCTGGAAAGCGGGGTCCAAGGGGCGGCAGCCCCTGGCGGGGTCCAAGGGGCAGAGCCCCTGGCTGGGGTCGAGCTGTGGTAAAAACGCCTCAGAAAAAATTATTTTCTGAAAATAAGGGTCATTTTTTCCATTTAAACTTTAAGGTAAAACATAAGCACGAACTTGATAATCAACTAAGTTAATCAGTAATCCATGAAAAAATAAGCATGGTACGAAGATAGTTAAGTTCGTAATAAGGATTAACTTCGTAAGTAATTAATTATCTTCGCAATGAAAATAAGTAGGCCCAATAGTAATAGTGACATTATCAGCCGTGTTATGCAGACAAGGTAATCTCTCCTAAAGTAATGCCTAAAATAAGTAGGCTCAATAATAATAGAGAGATGATAAGTTATATAAGGCAGCCTAAGTAATCTCTTCTAAAGTAATGCCTAGATTAAGTAGGCCCAATAGTAATAGAGAGATGATAAGTTATCTAAGGCAGCCTAAGTAATGTCTCTAGAGTAATGGAACTAAAGTAATGACTAAAATAAGTAGGCCTATTAGTACTGTTCCTTAGAGTAATAAGACTATGACCATTATAGTAATGAAGCTAGTGATAAGTAAGCCTATTGTAAACACCAAAACAATAAGCTAAAGTAAGGCTCTACTTAGATGTTACATCACCTTTGGGCAGAAGTAACTAAGATCTAAGCAAACATGAGCATTAGGTCATGCAATACAACACTTATCTTTTGACCTTTGGGCACAAAATTTAAGAATCGTGAATTTTAGGCATGAAAAGAATCCCTTTGCTACACAAAACATATTAAATCACCTTTGGGCAGAATTAATATACTAAGTGTTAATTATGCAAAAGAGAAAAGAGCGCAACATGATAATCACATTTGACCTTTGGGCGCAAATGATGAAACCATGTACATTAGTGCGAAGCCCCCACACATTACGGGGGTCCGGGGGCAGCGCCCCTGGAAAGCGGGGTCCAAGGGGCGGCAGCCCCTGGCGGGGTCCAAGGGGCAGAGCCCCTGGCTGGGGTCGAGCTGTGGTAAAAACGCCTCAGAAAAAATTATTTTCTGAAAATAAGGGTCATTTTTTCCATTTAAACTTTAAGGTAAAACATAAGCACGAACTTGATAATCAACTAAGTTAATCAGTAATCCATGAAAAAATAAGCATGGTACGAAGATAGTTAAGTTCGTAATAAGGATTAACTTCGTAAGTAATTAATTATCTTCGCAATGAAAATAACTTCGTAAGTACGAACTATATCTTCGTAAGATGAAAGTTAAGTTCGTAAGTTATAGTAACTTCGTAAGAACTGGTAAGTTCGTAAGTTATACTAACTTCGTAAGAACTGGTAAGTTCGTAAGTTATACTAACTTCGTAAGAACTGGTAAGTTCGTAAGTTATAGTATCTTCGTAAGATGAAAGTTAAGTTCGTAAGTTATAGTATCTTCGTAAGTTAAAAATTTAAGTTCGTACGAAGATACTTTACGAAAATAGCTGTACGAAGATGGCTGTACGAAAATAGCTTTACGAAGATAGCTGTACGAAGATGGCTTTACGAAGATAGGTTTAAGTTCGTGAAACAGTAAATGCGAAGATAAGCTAAATTCGTGATGATGTCATCACGAAGATAAGTTAACTTCGTGATGACGTAAGCACGAAGATAATTTTCTGCTTATCAGTTGTTCGCGAGTTAGGGCACGAAAACGGATCAAATCAATGGGGAATCGATTTAACTTGTCTCTGATACCACATGTTGGAATAAAACATGATTCGATCCATATAATAACGTACCGGTTGATCCTGATGAACCTGTGAGGGCATTAAACATTGATGCCATTGATTCGGGTTCCCAAAATAAGATGATTGATTTAGGATGGAGTGATGAATTCTTGATTGATGAATTCTTCAGAGGAAGGAGACGAATTGAGATGTTTTGGGGAGGCTGTGATTATGTGATTAACCTTTATTAGGTTAATTACTCTCCATTTATATAAGGAGCATATTTTCACATTTAGTCCCTCTGGTGTTTAATTCGTGCCTCATTAGTCCTCTTAAGTCCAATCACCTAATGGGAAACCCTATAATACGTCTTTAAGAGTAAATACGTCCATCGAATATTTACTAGACATAGGGATTTCAGTTATCGTCAATTATCATATCAGGAAGGATAGATGATCAGTGACGGTCACACTAACGTGGTTCCAACAGTGTAATAAGCTCGTTGTAAAAGATGTAACCGCTTTTTACAAAAAGCATTAAACTCAAGGTTGTCAAACCGTGCTACAAAACATTCTCCGGCAATGAAAACACAAGCGCAAGAAGGTTAAATAACGATAGAAAAGGATGGGATGATTTTTACATATTCGGCGGAGGTGGTTGGTGAACAATTTCTACAACTTGTGATTCAACAAGCTTTGCCGACTTGCCGTTCAACCACTTCGACAACACACTAACTAGGGTAATTCAAAACACTCTCCAACCTCGTTATAAAACTTTAACTCGTTCAACACTTAAACGGCAATGTATGAACATGTGGAAAATGGCTAAAAAACATCTGTAACTTAAATACTAGTCATGGAACCATGTGGCCGCGAATCGAATTACGACGAAAAAGAATTATAAAGAAAAACGGCCAACCTAGTCTAATTGGTTTGTATAGGTTCGTATATCCCACTCGAAAATCCAGTTCAAAACCGGTTCGGTTTTTGGTCAAAACCGATTTGGATCCGTTGACCCAAACCAGTTTCGGTTCGTGTCCAGTTTGGCCCAAAAACTGATTTCTGGGCACAGCTGCTGGTTAGTATGTTACTATGTTGTTTAGGTCTTGTGTTTTTATGCAACTTCAACATCTGCGTAATTTTCCATTACAAATAAGTAAAAACTTGAGAGACAATTATATTCATCTTTGAAGAGTGAAGACACTTGCAAAACCTTTTCTATTGCAATTGGGAACAACAACAAGGTGAAAAACAGTAAGATACTTCAAAAACGAAAAGAGCTCATAAACACCAGTCAAAAAGAATAGTGGTTTTACACAAATCCTACAAACTAAACAATCCATTTCATCAACTGCTTTCACTGATTCCCGAAGACTCGCCAACATCTTCGATTCTCAACGCTTGTTCGATCACCTTACCCCTGTTACGACTGTTAGAAAGGGAAATAATCTCAGGATCAGTTTTACATCATTTCCCAAATAAGACGATCTTTACCATCAATAAGGCAGCCACACATTTGTCCAAGTTCGGCCTCAATTCTAGCAATGATACGACATTTAATTTACTTCCAAAAATAGATTGTTTTCTATGTGTATAAATTGGGATGTTTTCCCCTCAATGTAATCATCACAAAATACATAGAAAAAGCTTTCAATCCATACTGTTCTTGTTATCATGGCATCAGAGCTAGCGAATCTGGGCTCATCATCTACACACTAAACTTCCATCAAACTCACAAACCATCGAGCAATCCTAAGCCACCATGGCTGACGCCGGCGGCTCAGGCTCGGGTTCCGAGTGGGCACTTCAACTAGCCAATTTATTGCAAAACAATATCAACAATCAACAACAAAACCCAGAATTTTTCAAATTGGCACTTCAATTAGCCAAGTTATTACAAAACATCAACAATCAAAACCAAAAATCTTTCGACTCACCCGGAGAAATCAACGATAATAACACAAAATCTTACAACACCACCAAAGAAATCAACACTCAAAACCCAAAACCTTCCGACACTGCCAGAGAAATCGATGGCGGCTTCGTGACAAAGGAATCCTGCCGGAACGACGGCAAGAAAAACGAAGAAGAAAAAGGACCTACCACCAACAATAACTCTGTTAACAAAATAAACACCGTTGACAGCCGTGACGGGAGGCGATCCGATGGTGAATGTGGAGAAATTGTGGCAGCCGGTCAAGAAAAGGATGAAGGGAGTTTTTTGATGCCGTCAGAAACAAAGAAAAAAATGTGTGAAAACACACGTTCCTTTTTTCCCAAAGAAAATTATATATGGTCCGCTACTGGGGTTCAACAAGGCGATCCTTTAGGCCCGCTTCTATTTGCTTGTTCTGCACCCTCTTGTGCATCAGATTAGGGACAAGTGTAAACTTCTTCTTCATGCTTGGTATCTTGATGATGGGACTGTCATTGGAGATTCAGAGGAGGTTGCTAAGGTGTTGGATATCATTAAGGCGACGGGTCATTCTTGGAACTCAATATTAAGAAAACAGAGTTATTTTGGCCTTCTTGTGATGGTAGGAAGTCTCGTAAAGGCCTTTTCCCTGATGACATTGGAAGGCCGTTATTGGGTGTGAAGCTTCTTGGAGGAGCTGTTAGTAGAGATGGGATTTTATTAGTGGGTTGGCCACAAAGAGAGCTGCTAATGCTGTTGAGTTGATGCAACTTCTTCCACAGTTAGGTGACCCGCAGAGCGAACTCCTTTTGCTTCGGGCTTGTATGGGCATTGCCAAACTTTTTTTTGGCTTGAGGACGTGTCAACCTGTGTATACAGAGGAGGCGACATTGCTTTTTGACAAAGGTTTACGGGAGGCGATTGAAGAATTAGTGGTTTGTGGAGGCCCTTTTTTTGGGGACTCCAATGGAGACTAGCTTCCTTACCTATTCGGTTTGGTGGTCTGGGCTTGTATTCAGCGGTTGAGGCTTCCTCATATGCTTTTGTGGCCTCCAGGGCCCAATCTCGGGCCCTCCAAGACCACATTTTACGTGACAGTGGCTTATGTGACATGGATCCTGACTATGCTTGTGCTTTGGAATGTCTCCGTGATACGCTTCCGTACTTTGACTTCAACGGTTTTACTGATAAGGACACCGCCCCACCATAAAGCCCAACATGTTGGCGAGTGCTCTTTTCAGTAAAATTGTGCAAGGTATGGAAGTTCAATTTGACATGACCGGTAGACAGAAATCTGTTTTCGAATGCCTACGATCGCCACATGCTCAAGACTTTCTTTCGGCTGTTCCTATTGATGGTCTAGGCCAATACATGTCACCTGTGGAGTATCGTTCTGTCCTTAAGTATCGGCTCATGATTCCTCTCTATTCCTTGATGAGATATGCCCTATTTGTCGCAAGGCATGTTTGGATTCTTTTGGGGAGCATGCAGTACATTGTAGAGACTCCCCGGCTTTAATACAGACATGATTTGGTTAGGGATGTTCTCTTTGACATTTTAAGCGTGCTGGGATCTCTGCTAAGAAAGAAGCACCGTGAACTTCTTGACTGACCCCGGGAAGGGAAGATCAACACTTAGACCGGCGATGTTTTGGTTTTTGGGTGGAGGGGGGAAACACGCTTGTGTGGACCTAACAGGTGTTTCCCCTCTCGTGGGATTGAGGAGTGGAGGTTTTACTGCAGGAGAGGCTGCTCTTAAAGCTGCTTCATGCAAAGTGACTAAGCATGAGAAAGCGTGCATTGACAATCAACACGAGTTTATACCTTTTGCGTTTGACACTTTTGGGTTTCTAGCACCTGCTGCCGTAGCCTTCCTCAACAGAGTCCAGCGGGTCATGCATTCTAATGTGATGACTCCTAGATCCGTGAATGTAGTGTTTCAGCGGATTAGTTTTGCAATCCAAAAAGGGCTGGCGGCGCAGCTTGTTGCCCGTCTGCCTTCCATTGCTTTGAATTAATTTGTAATATATATGTCTTCTATTGAATGTTCCGTCTGTTTGTTTTGTAATAGTAGTGGATCAGGTGGACCAGCCCACTTAGATAAGCCCACTTGTGAGGTCTATTCGGCCCAGAGCACTGGATCAGCTTTTATAACCCACACGGCCCAAGGCAGCCATAATAACCCAGATGGGGGATGGATTTTTTATTGCGGGGCAACCGACACAATGACATATGAAGTGTCGGATTTTACAACATTATCAAAACCTATGAAAACCCACATCCGAGCTGCGAACAAAGGAAGAATGGATGTAAAATCTGGGGAACAATTGAAATTTCTCCTGATATTAAATTATCTAATTGTCTCCATGTTCCTTCTTTGTCACATAAACTTTTGTCAATTAGTCATGTGACAAAAGAACTCAACTGCTCAGTACTCATGCATCCGACTTTTTGTCTCTTACAGGATATCAGGACGGGACGGATCATTGGGCGTGGCACTGAGAGGGGGGACTGTATTATGTTGATGAAGTAACTCAAAGTGGAACTGTGATGCTGGCTCATGGAACAAGTGAAAGAGAAGCATGGTTATGGCATAGACGACTGGGACATCCCTCCGGTAGTTATTTACACACCTTGTTTCCTAATCTTTTTCCTTCCAATAAATCAATTTCTTGTGAAACTTGCATTTTAGCTAAGAGCCATAGACAGACCTTTAAACCTAATAATACTAGAGTTAAAACACCTTTTTCATTGATTCATTCAGATGTTTGGGGTCCGGCTCCTGTTATTGGGGGTCAAAATTTCCGGTATTATGTGATATTTGTTGATGATTGCACCCGGATGACTTGGATTTATTTTTTGAAAAATAAAGCCGAAGTATATGATAGGTTCACTGCTTTTTATACGATGATTCTAAACCAATTTCAAGAATCTATTAAATTTGTTAGGTCCGACAATGGTGGAGAATATATAAACTCACAAATGAACCTGTTTTTTCAATCCAAAGGTATAATCCATCAAACCACATGCCCTCATACCCCGGAACAAAACGGTGTTGCTGAACGGAAAAATAGACTTTTATTGGAAATGACTAGAGCTTTAATAATTGAATCTTGTGTTCCTAAAATGTTTTGGCCTGAAGCTCTAGCCACTGCCACCTACCTAATTAACCGGTGATGTGCTGTTTAGAGTATATGTGTTTAATGTCCAGTTCAAGCTTTAATTTAATTTCAAGAAAATACCTTTTGAAATCTAAACCACACACGGGCAGTGGACCCTGTCCATGTATAGTATAGTTTTGTGTTGGTAAGTTCAGGTTCGAACACGGGGAATTATTGCAACTACGATTACTACTTTATGTATTGATTATGATGGTAACCAGTTGGGGGTTTTGTTTGACGAGTTGTCTCTCGATTTAAACTACTCAGAACCTGGAATGAAATTGTTTGCAAGAAAAGTAAAGGATCGTGATCGCCTTCGAAGATCGGGTGAAGTCCAAGAGTATGGAGCCTATCGGATGATCACGCAGTCCAACGACACCCACAGGATCTTCAAGAGTTTGTGATGATGGTAACCTGAAAGTAATATCTTGACGGAATAGTGGCCGGAAATGAAAGTTGCTTTAAAAGAGTTTGAGAAATCATTCGAACATTATCTGTGAAAAGAGTTTAAGTATATCAACAACAATAAAGTAAAGGGTTAACAAAGCGATAATAACAACAATAACAAGGTCTTATGGATCTTGATCTTCAACCTGAAAGCATAACGATACCAAAGTGCACATTAATCAAGCAACAACAACAATAATAAGAAAGATTATAACAACTTAGGATCAAAGTAACCGCTTGGTGGTGTTCGCAACACTTGAGAATAACTTGATTATAACTTCGACTCGTAACAGAACTTCGAAAGGAACATGTATATTACTTGCACAACTTGATGATTACAACGACTTGATTACATGAAAAACTTTTATTACAAAGCTATATTATTATTACGACTCTTTCTGATGTGATCTGATCAGCTTGCGCCGCAGTCACAGAGCATACTCCGACTCTTTTGGACTAAAGAATGAGCTCGAAAGCTCTAGAGAGAGAAGTGATTTGTAGTGAGAGAAGTACTCTACTACTTGAGGTGTGTTTAAATGAGGAACCCAAGCCTTCCTTTTATAGGCAAATTTTCAAGGGTACATAAGTAATCAACCACAAAGTCAAGCCCATGCATGTTGAATTGTCAAAGGTCAAGTCAACATTGGTTAGAAAGTTGACTCAGCATTCTGGTCGTTTTGTATTTGGGTTTTTCGGGCTGGAACGAAGGTCCTGGAGCAAAATTTTCCAACATGAAAGTTGTGCGTTTTCTTTTCCTCTTCGAAACGCCGCCTGGCACGTCCCGTATCGAGTTCGTATGAAGAAGTTATGACCAAAACAGTGCAGCAACGTTTTTTTCATCATATAGCCTCGACTTTTGGTTAATATCTTCTCCAATTCTTCACCAATCTTTATATTTATCAACATTTGATCATTGTAGGTTCATTTTATGAAGATTGTCATTCGAGTCTTGTCCGGCGAATTATTTCGCACCCGAAAATGTTCGAATCTTGACTACATGCTCCTTTTGGCTCGTTTTTGCACTAGTTTCCATCATATCATCAGTTTCACCTACAAATCACTTATGCAAAAAAAATAAATACATAATACATTCATAAATAGCTCAAATGTGGTCAAATATAGGCATTAAAAGTCCAAATAACGCTAAATTTACATGTATAAATTGAGCGTTATCAAATCCCCCACACTTAAGCTTTGCTTGTCCTCAAGCAAACTATAATTTATTCAGAAATTGACCTTGACTTTGACTTTCTAAAACATTCGATTTTCCAAGAGTATAAAATTATTCACACATTTAAAATGTATAAATAATTTTATTGTAGTTGATAGGTTAATGAAAATCGAGATGTTTGTATGATTTGGATTTTGTTGCATGAAAGTGATGATGATTCCCACATATCTCTCAGAACTAACTCTAATTGGGTGTTTGATATATGGTTGAATCACTCGTATGAATCCTAATCACACTGATTTTCCAAGAGTTAACATTCTGAAGGCTTAGGGTAAATTAACAGGGTAGGAATGGGATATAAATTGGTTTTAAAGAAAAAGTTTTAAAGTCGAATCCCTACAAACAATCTATACAAACTCAGTAAAAGAAACTATCCAATCACACAAAAGATACCCATCATGATGAATTAGGGTATAAAATACTCAACCTAATCATCTCCACTCCTTAGAGATAATCACAAGAGAAAAGATATAACAAAATTGCACCGTTGTGGTGTACTTAAATCGACTCAAAACTTATCAAACCTTGAACCTTTTTGAGTGGTTCACAAAAATTTTGCAAAAATAACAGAAACAATGACGTGTACCGATCAACAATCCTATATTTTTTTTTTTACCCTACTGAAATGTATGTAAGAAAAGTAAAATAAAATAACCTTATTTTGGGGTAAGGTTATGAAATCAAAACAAAGCTTACGTCAGAACACACTTTTATACAAACAGTAGAATACGAACGACTTTGGTGTTTTTGAACATGGTGAAAACAAGATGTTAATCTTTATACACGTGGTGATCCGATTATTGAACAAGGTTAATGTGGTTAACTTTTACACGGGCGATGAGGCGATAACAAAGGTTATTGTGGTGTTTTTACTGGGTTGAAACTTTTGGGTGAAGTATTTACAACGGTTAAGATAGAAAGATTAACCAAATCAAGTAATATTTTATGCATTACTTAACATGATGATTTGGTTAACTCTGGGTGAACTTTGGCTATGAACTTTGCCAACGGTTAGTTTAACGAACAATCTACGGTGGTTAAGGCACAAGATTCAAAATGAACACGATTAATACTATATACAAGGGTAAACATACGGTGGAGTTTCACATCAGAAGAAAACTTTGGAAATGATATGACGAAGCGAAAATGATCGGTTTTTTTTAGTTGATGTGTTTTGGTTAAAGGAAGTTTCACAAAGGTTGATATTATATGCAACACATACTAATTTACAGGTAGATAATGTCAGATAATCTTCAACAAGAAAGGCAATCAGGATCATGTACAGGGATATTTACAACACATTTCAGCAGGATCTTTTTTTTTTTTTTTTTTTTTTTTTTTTTTTTTTTAACTGAATATTTAGATCGGTACTTTATGAAACAATGATATAAACACTTTTGCTAAAATTGACCAATCAAAATGTCTGACTTGAAAAACATGATCAATTTAACGAATTTGATCAAAAATGACTTAGACATTTATCCAATATTTTGACAATCCCAAACAGTTTCTCAAAAATGAGAATTCCCCAAGATATCATACTGAAAAATACCCAAAACTTTTCAATCAAATTACAGCAACAAACAAACATAACATGGATTCGACTAGGGTATGGCCAGGATAGTTTTTATTTATAGTGGTTTAACAAATAAACAGAGGCTAGGCTGAACATGGTGTCTAATTGTTTCTAGCACTAAAAATGAGTGCTAACAAAGGTTCACGGGGTGATTAACTAACCAATGTAGTTAGCTGATATAAACAATTTTCGAAATTCGGGCTAAATTTTTGAAAAACCGGTTTATCCTAAACAAAACACCTTAGAAATCAAAACCTACTTCTTCCAATGATGGCACGTCCATTAACAAACTCATTCCGAATATAAATTCAGCCCAAGAATGGTAATAAACATGAGACCACGGATAGAACTACATTTGATTCTAAGATGGTTTTACCTCTTTATCATTTAATCCTCACTGAAATGTATTTCTGAATCACACATTCATATCAAGAATAGTCGCACAATATTTGGAATGAACGCTCAGACTACCTCACTATATGTGATTGTGTTGGTGATTGTGATTTGTTTAAGCTCGCTATACATCTCCTGGTTAAAACATTTTAAGTCAAGGATTGTCACTTTTAAAAGATATATCGTTATGGTGTCAAAAGTGACTAGTTTACCACGAGGACAACTAAAAATTTACCTAAAAATTTTAAAATTTGACCTAAAATTTGAAAAATTTCACACACTTTATATAAACTACTTAACAAGGAAACAATTAAATACAGAAAGTTTCTACCCCCCCACACTTAAGATATACATTGTCCCCAATGTATTAAAGCAGGCTAAAACGAGTATGAAAGAGGTAGAGAAAAGAAAACTTCTCTGTATTAATTGTGACCAATCGATGCTTGCCAGAGCGTCATGGGTTGTTGAGTGATTTAACTCCATTGCGTAGCTTCCACAACACTCCTTGAACTGTTTAGTGAATAAATGCTGCAACAGTAAAGGTTAGTTTCCTGTATAAAACATCATTCACTTCAGGCTTTCCATTCAACCACAGCCATCATCACCAAATAAAAATGCTAAGTTTCCCCGCATTCTACTGCCTCCTGATCTCCATCCTGGGATTCATCTCAGTCGTTATGCTCCCCTGGGAAGATATGAAGCCATATCTGGTGGTGTATTTTACGATTATCGCTCCAATGTTGTTCGTGGTCATCTGGGTTGATCTGTATGGCCTGTAACTGTTCTTTCTGTTGTATTTCACTTCAAGTAATGTAATCAGTATGTTCAGAATGAAATACAACATTTATTTATGAAGTATGTCTAATTCAAAAGATTATGATGACGACAATAAGATAGCAACCAAGAAAATTGTCATCATTCAAACTGTACAAAAAGAAACGTATCTTACAAAGAAAAATAACTAAAAAAATATAAAATCTTTTTTTGTATTTTTGAACAAGATAGAGACTATGTGGTTGCTAAGATAATATTTCAGGCAAAAACAATATGTACAAGAAAGTGAAAACAAACTATACAAAAATGGAAAATATTTTTGGATTTTTCAAATAAATATATACAATATACACAGAGGATGCAAGAAAATCATATGCACAAAGGATGATAAAATAAACTATACTGAAATTGCAAAATCTTTTTGGATTTTCTAAAATAAAGGGGATGCAAGAAAATAAAAATAGGATGCAAAAAGATAATTCATGTACAAGAAAATGAAATAAACTTTACAGAAAATGCAAAATCTTTTTGGATTTTAGAAAGAAGTTAAAGAAAAGTTTTATTTTTTTTGTATTTTTGAACAAGATAGAGACTATGTGGTTGCTAAGATAATATTTCAGGCAAAAACAATATGTACAAGAAAGTGAAAACAAACTATACAAAAATGGAAAATATTTTTGGATTTTTCAAATAAATATATACAATATACACAGAGGATGCAAGAAAATATAAAGCATAAAAATTGGTCTTTTAACGTCAGATTCCGAGACGTTTTTGCAAGTTCCTAAGTAATTCCTAAATCGTATTGGTAATCTGTGCTTCCACTGACAATTCGACTTTTTGGGTCTAAGTTATCAACACTTCGTTCAACCATCACGATTTAAGACTTACTAGGTACTTCAAAAATGTTTTTGGTCTTTTTGAAATTTTTTTTTTTTTTTATTTTTTTTTTGAAAAAAAAAATTTTGGTTTTTTTTTTTCAAAGTGTTTTATAATAGACTTCCTAATGAAAGGAAATCCATTATAACTCATAGAAACAAAATTTAACTATGAAATCCTTTGCATTCCCAAAGTGGGTTTAATGGCAAATCGGTTCTAATACTTCTTTGACACATTAAAACATACAAAGTTAATGACTCCATGATGGAAACCTGTTTAAATGAAACACTTTTCTTTTCTAAAAACAAACAAAATAAAACAAAACAAACATATATACAAAATAAGTAAGAAAGATGATGGCTTACAGATCAATTCCAACACGAGATGCTTCTTCCTTTAGGCGTACAATTTCTTGCTTCATTCGCCTATAAGCATAGCCTTTCTTGTTCAACACTTGTTCTTTCTTGCACTCGAAAGGTCCTCTCCACATTAAGTTAAGGAATTCGTGGTTGGAATCGGTTTGGTTCTTTGGGCATGGGCCATCATGAAAGAATTTACCACATTGGTGACAACGTTCAAATCTACGGGCCCTTCGCTTAGCAGCTGACTTCGTTTTACCCTTCCCGTAGCTTAATTTGGCATACTCTTGTCTACATTCCTTTCTTACTTTCAAACATCTATCCTTAATATCAACAACTAACTCGCGAGGTAAACGGCTTTTATTATACTTAACAAGCATGGCATACATTACAAGAAAGTAATTATCTTCGAAAATTGGACGCATTTTGCAAAAAGGTTTGAAAAAGAAAAATTTAGAAGGGATGAGAAAACTAGTTCTTTTTGTCGTGGTCTGCTAGAGGGAAAAGACCCGAAAATTTGGAAATCTATAAGTGAAACTCAAAGAAATCAATGGTGACTTCCCCAACGTTTTCCAAATCTTCTTCATGATAAAGCTTTAGACGTTGACCATTTATAATGAATGTTTTCCCATCTTTTCCAAAAAGTTCAACATACCCCGATGGATATGCTTGTTTGACCACGTATGGACCGACCCATCGTGACTTAAGCTTCGGTTGCTTAAATTTGTACTTAGATTGAAATAACAAAACATTATCACCTTGTTTAAAATCCTTACGTCTAAGCTTTTTATCATGAAAAGTTTTCGTTCTTTCCTTATACAATCGAGAATTCTCATAAGCATATGACCTTAATTCATCTAATTCATTCAATTGTAAGAAACGAAATTCCCCCGCTTGGAACAGATCGGTGTTACAGTTTTTCAAGGCCCAGTATGCCTTGTGTTCCACTTCCATTGGTAAATGACATGCCTTGCCATACAAAAGCCGATATGGTGTCGTACCAATGGGCGTTTTGTAAGCAGTGCGAAAAGCCCATAAAGCATCATGGAGTTTCTTAGCCCAAACCTTTGGATTGTTGTTAACCGTTTTTTCTAAAATTCGTTTTAAAGCTCGGTTTGTGTTCTCAACTTGACCACTTGTTTGAGGGTGGTAAGCTGTAGAAAAACGGTGACTGACTCCATATTTATTCAAAACCTTTTCCAATTGTTGGTTTGCAAAATGACTTCCACGATCACTTATCAGCGCTTTGGGACACCCAAAACGACTGAATAAGTTTTTAAGAAACTCTATGACAACTTTGGCATCATTAGTAGGTAAGCCTTGGCTTCAGCCCACTTCGAGACATAATCCACATCTACAAGAATGTACTTGTATTTGTGAGATGGTGGAAATGGTCCCATAAAATCTATTCCCCAAATATCAAATATCTCACATACCTGAATGCCATGCAATGGCATTTCATCGCGCTTAGAAATGTTACCAGTGCGTTGGCACGCGTCACACATGCGTACCAAGGTTGTTGCTTCTTTGAAAATGGTAGGCCAATAAAATCCAGCATCAAAAACTTTCTTTCCAGTGACAGCAGCTCCATGGTGTCCTCCAGTGGGTCCATAGTGGCATTGATCAAGAATTTGTCGCGTCTCGCTTCCATAAACACATCTTCTAATCATTCCATCCGCGCAAATCTTGAATAGGTAAGGTGCTTCCCAAAAATAGTTCTTCACATCAGTGAAGAATTTCTTCCTTTGCTGGTGGGTTAAACCTTTCCTCAGAACTCCTGCAACCAAATAGTTAACAATGTCGGCATACAATGGTGTTTCATCACCAGGTACATCAGCAATCTTCATCAAGTGCTCCTCAGGAAATGCATCATCAATATCTTCATCCTTCAATGTTTCCAAATTAGGATTCTCCAGTCTACTCAGATGATCAGCAGCGAGGTTCTCAGATCCTCTCTTATCCTGAATCTCAATATCAAACTCTTGTAGTAAGAGTATCCAACGAATCAATCGAGGCTTTGCATCCTGTTTGGCAAATAAATACTTGAGAGCAGAATGATCAGTGAAAACAACAGTTTTAGACAAAACAAGATAAGATCTAAATTTATCGAAATCAAACACTACAGCAAGCAATTCCTTCTCAGTGGTTGTGTAATTGATTTGTGCTTCATTTAGTGTTTTACTTGCAAAATGAATCGGGTGAAATTTCTTATCTTTTCGTTGCCCTAACACTGCTCCTACGGCAAAATCACTTGCATCACACATAAGTTCAAATGGCAAAGTCCAATCAGGTGAATGCATAACAGGTGCATTGGTAAGTCTGTCCTTAAGAGTCTCAAAAGCTTCTAAACATTCAGAATCGAAATCAAATGGTCTATCCTTTTCTAGAAGTCTCGTCAATGGTCTGGATATCTTAGAAAAAATCTTGAATGAATCTACGGTAGAATCCAGCATGGCCTAAAAAACTTCTAATTCCCTTGACATTGGTTGGTGGTGGTAGCTTCCCTATAACATCAATCTTAGCTTTGTCTACCTCTAAACCAGCACTAGAAACTTTGTGGCCTAAGACAATTCCTTCACGTACCATGAAATGACATTTCTCCCAATTAAGTACAAGGTGGGCCTTCTCACATCTATCAAGCATTTTGTCTAGGTTTACTAGACAAGACTCAAATGAGTCACCGAAGACAGAGAATTCATCCATGAAAACTTCCATGGACATCTCCAACATATCCTGAAAAATGGCAATCATGCATCGCTGGAATGTTCCAGGAGCATTGCAAAGTCCAAAGGGCATTCTCCTATAGACATAAGTTCCAAAAGGGCAGGTGAATGTGGTCTTTTCTTGGTCTTTTGGATCTATGGGGATTTGGAAGTATCCCGAGAATCCATCGAGAAAACAGTAGTACTCATTTCCCGCTAATCATTCAAGCATCTGATCAATAAAGGGTAATGGGAAATGGTCTTTCCTGGTGGCATTGTTCAGTTTCCTATAGTCTATACAGACTCGCCAACCAGTGACAGTTCTAGTGGGTACAAGTTCATTCTTTTCATTGGTAATTACGGTCATACCCCCCTTCTTTGGTACACAGTGTACCGGGCTTACCCATGGGCTATCAGAGATTGGGAATATAATTCCGGCATCTAACAGTTTAATAATCTCCTTCTTGACTACTTCCTTCATATTCGGATTTAGCCGTCTTTGTCTTTCAACAACAGGTTTAGTGTTATCGAGAAAATCGATTTTGTGTTTGCAAAAAGACGGGCTAATTCCGGGTATGTCGGATATACGCCAGGCAAAAGCTTTCTTATGGGTTTTCAACATATCTAACAGACTGGTTTTTTCAGATTCAGATAATAATGATGAAATCACAACAGGTAAAAGAGACTCCCCTTCAAGAAACGCGTATTCCAAGTTACTTGGAAGTGGTTTGAGTTCTAAGTCTGTGGGTGGCTCTTCAATCGATGTTTTGATTCTCAGTCTGTCCTTCTCGATCTCTTCAAATGCTTCCTCTTCAGGTGGTTCTTCATTGGTGCAAAGTTGTAGAATCTCTTCTACCTCTTCAGCTGTAACATCTCCATGTCCAGTGTATATCACATCTCCAAGATCTCCATTGCATAACTCTAGTAGTTCCTGCATTTGTTCATCCATAACATCATTAATCACATCGATATTAAAACAGGTATCATCAGTAGAGTATGGATGTTTTAGTGCTTTATCTATGGGGAAAGACATTCTATCGTTTCCAATTCCCAAAGTTAGTTCTTTGTCTTTAACCCTAATAACAGCATCAGCGGTGTGTTATCGAGAAAATCGATTTTGTGTTTGCAAAAAGACGGGCTAATTCCGGGTATGTCGGATATACGCCAGGCAAAAGCTTTCTTATGGGTTTTCAACATATCTAACAGACTGGTTTTTTCAGATTCAGATAATAATGATGAAATCACAACAGGTAAAAGAGACTCCCCTTCAAGAAACGCGTATTCCAAGTTACTTGGAAGTGGTTTGAGTTCTAAGTCTGTGGGTGGCTCTTCAATCGATGTTTTGATTCTCAGTCTGTCCTTCTCGATCTCTTCAAATGCTTCCTCTTCAGGTGGTTCTTCATTGGTGCAAAGTTGTAGAATCTCTTCTACCTCTTCAGCTGTAACATCTCCATGTCCAGTGTATATCACATCTCCAAGATCTCCATTGCATAACTCTAGTAGTTCCTGCATTTGTTCATCCATAACATCATTAATCACATCGATATTAAAACAGGTATCATCAGTAGAGTATGGATGTTTTAGTGCTTTATCTATGGGGAAAGACATTCTATCGTTTCCAATTCCCAAAGTTAGTTCTTTGTCTTTAACCCTAATAACAGCATCAGCGGTGTGTAGAAATGGTCTTCCTAAAATCAGAGGTACTTTACTATCTTCGTCCATTTCTAGTATGACAAAATCTATAGGAAATTTAAAATGACCTACTTCAATTATCATGTTTTCAGCAATTCCCATGGGGTGTTTAAAAGAGTGGTCAGCTAGTTTAATGCTCATATTCGTTGGTTTTAATGATTCATCAGATAATTTCTCATACAAAGAATAAGGCATTAAGTTGATACTAGCTCCTAGGTCGGCTAAAGCTTCATAAGTAAACAATTCCCCAAAAGAACAAGTGATTAGAAAACTCCCTGGATCGCCAAGTTTGGGTGGAATAGTTTGGTTCTGAATCACAGCAGAGCATTCCTCACTTAGGCAAACTTCTTTCTCTTCTTTGGTACTCACAAGATCTTTGATAAATTTTGCATAATTGGGCATTCCAGTGAGTACATAATTGGGCATTCCAGTGAGTACATCAATCAATGGCATGTTGATCTTTACTTCCTTGAGTAGGTTCAGGAAGTTCTCATAGTTCTTCGCCATCTTCTCCTTCTTCAACCTTTGCGGATATGGAACATTGGGTTTATACGCCTTAGGTTGTGTCTTCTTAACAGTTGGTGGTTCAGCAGTTGGTACAGTCTTGGGTTTTGGCTCCATCTCTA
The DNA here is from genome assembly GCA_034093135.1 of Erigeron breviscapus. Lineage (NCBI taxonomy): Eukaryota > Viridiplantae > Streptophyta > Magnoliopsida > Asterales > Asteraceae > Erigeron > Erigeron breviscapus. Next base: position 89,032,790 of record CM067171.1, on the reverse strand, counting down.
TTTCCTCATCAACTTCATCATCAGTGAAGTCATCCTCAACAGGTTCAGGTACAAGATTACTTCGATCAGTAGGACCTGTAGGGTTAGTACCATAAGTATTACCAGCTCTAGTAGATATAGCATTTACATGTTCATTTCTTGCAGAAGGTGGTATATACTTAGGTTGTTGGTTCTGGTTTTGGTTCGAGGTTGATGGTTCAGACTCTTGAATGGGTCTTGGGTTTTGGCTCCATCTCTATTTCCTCATCAACTTCATCATCAGTGAAGTCATCCTCAACAGGTTCAGGTACAAGATTACTTCGATCAGTAGGACCTGTAGGGTTAGTACCATAAGTATTACCAGCTCTAGTAGATATAGCATTTACATGTTCATTTCTTGCAGAAGGTGGTATATACTTAGGTTGTTGGTTCTGGTTTTGGTTCGAGGTTGATGGTTCAGACTCTTGAATGGGTCTTGGGTTTTGGCTCCATCTCTATTTCCTCATCAACTTCATCATCAGTGAAGTCATCCTCAACAGGTTCAGGTACAAGATTACTTCGATCAGTAGGACCTGTAGGGTTAGTACCATAAGTATTACCAGCTCTAGTAGATATAGCATTTACATGTTCATTTCTTGCAGAAGGTGGTATATACTTAGGTTGTTGGTTCTGGTTTTGGTTCGAGGTTGATGGTTCAGACTCTTGAATGGGTCTTGGGTTTGGTTGAGTGTTACTGGGAAGTGTCCCAGTTGGTCTGTTTGGTATGCTTATTCTATTGAGCTTCTTCTCGAGATCGTTCAGTGATGCTTGTTGGTTTCGTTGGGTCATATCAACATTCTTTTGAAGTTCGTTCAATCGTTGGTTATAAGAATTGTTGAAACCCTTCTGTTCGTTCTTAAAGTCCATAATAGACTTCATCAAGTCCGACAGAGTTGGTTCATCATCTCGTCTTGGTTGTTGTGGTGGTTCAGTGAATGGTCGAGGTTGGTATGATTGGGTGGGTTGGTTGGGTTGGTTATTCCTTGGGTACCTATTTTGATAGTTTCCAGAGTTTGAATTGAAAAATTGGTTTCCATTACCAGAGGTTTGGTTTGGATTGCGTTGAAAGGGCTTCTGATAACCATTTTGCAAGTAGTTCACATCTTCAGATGATCCTTGATGGATCAGATGTTCGCTACAATCCTCAGAATGATGAGGTTCACCACAATGGTTACAACCATGGGTGATAGCGTGACAAACACTAGGGATTGTACTCTTGTCCTTTTTGAGTTGGACAATTTGGTTATCGAGTTGTGAAAACTTGTTGGTCATTATGGTGTTTAACGACTTCAGCTCAGTCATTATTTCAGCAGTTGTATTGGTGCTCTCAACACTTGCCACAGTTTTCTTCCTTCTCCTATCTCTGACTTCTTCATCGTCTTCTGTCTGCTCGATTTGTAGTTGATCTTCAAGCATCTGGTACGCCTGGTTGGTGGTGTTGTATTGAAAGTTTCCTCCAGCAGCGATATGCAGCTCCTTTTGTGTTGGACGGTTCAAACCATAGAAAAAAGTTTCTACGATTTGTTCTTTGTCCATGCCATGACCATGACAGTTTCTCAGCATGTCCTTGAATCTACTCCATGCTTCTCCAAGTGTTTCTCCTTCTCCTTGACGAAAGCTTCGAATATCTCTGAGTAATTTCCTCACCAAGGAAGGAGGGAAAAATTTTGTGATAAAGGCTCTTCGTAGGTCTTCCCACGTTTGGATGGTGTTCTCTTCAAGTTCATCGTACCAATTCAGCGCATCTCCGGTGAGTGAGTATGAAAATAGGCTGAGTTTGACGGCGTCTTCATTCTCTTGACCATACTTAAACATTCGACAAAGATCATTGAACTTTGTGATATGTTTATGTGGGTCGGGTCTTATTCTTCCATCGAAAAGGTTGTCTTGGATCAGTTTAAGGTGGTGACCTTTAACACTAAAGTCATCTCTTAAGGCAGGAGGGTGAATAGCTGATCCAGGTGTTGGTGGTAAGGGTTGGTTACGGTCGATCAATCGGGTATCATAACGGTCTTGTTCAGCCATTGGAGGTGGTTCAAAAGGTGGTGTTTTTAGAAATGGTTTTTCTTCGTATTCTTCAAAAAGTGGATTTGACGTTTCTCCGTGGTGGGTTTTAGGTGGTGGTGGTGTGATAGTGACAGGTGGTGTGTCGGTGAAGATTTCAGGTTTAGGGTTGATTTGTGTCGGTGGTGCTTCTTTGGATTCTTTTTTCTTTTTCTCTTTTTCTACTTTTTTAGATTTTTCTGGATCTGGTTGAAAGTTTCTTCCAGATCTGGTGCTCATTCATTTATTATTTATAATTATTATAAAAATTTTCACGGTATATGCATTATTTGAACGCACAAAGAGGCAGAGAAGCGAGGTCAGCGTATTAGGCTGCTTAAAAAACCTTTCTTCTTTAGGGGGTAAAGACCAGCCCGCCTTAAACCTCTCTCAGAGTTTGTTCAAAAAATAAATAATCCGCATTACACCACGCTTCGGGCTTCTCAACTAGAGGATCGACCGTACTATGGTAGTGTGAAAATATTTTTATTATTTAATCTAAACTATTCTAAGTATTAACAAGATATAATCTAATCTAAGAACAATAATATGATAATTTCAGAAAGAACATGAAAGATTATACACAATATATACATATATAACAGATGATCAATAAGTAAAGCAATATTCATAATTAACGAAAAATTCCCCGGCAGCGGCGCCAAAAACTTGATGTGCTGTTTAGAGTATATGTGTTTAATGTCCAGTTCAAGCTTTAATTTAATTTCAAGAAAATACCTTTTGAAATCTAAACCACACACGGGCAGTGGACCCTGTCCATGTATAGTATAGTTTTGTGTTGGTAAGTTCAGGTTCGAACACGGGGAATTATTGCAACTACGATTACTACTTTATGTATTGATTATGATGGTAACCAGTTGGGGGTTTTGTTTGACGAGTTGTCTCTCGATTTAAACTACTCAGAACCTGGAATGAAATTGTTTGCAAGAAAAGTAAAGGATCGTGATCGCCTTCGAAGATCGGGTGAAGTCCAAGAGTATGGAGCCTATCGGATGATCACGCAGTCCAACGACACCCACAGGATCTTCAAGAGTTTGTGATGATGGTAACCTGAAAGTAATATCTTGACGGAATAGTGGCCGGAAATGAAAGTTGCTTTAAAAGAGTTTGAGAAATCATTCGAACATTATCTGTGAAAAGAGTTTAAGTATATCAACAACAATAAAGTAAAGGGTTAACAAAGCGATAATAACAACAATAACAAGGTCTTATGGATCTTGATCTTCAACCTGAAAGCATAACGATACCAAAGTGCACATTAATCAAGCAACAACAACAATAATAAGAAAGATTATAACAACTTGGCACGTCCCGTATCAAGTTCGTATGAAGAAGTTATGACCAAAACAGTGCAGCAACGTTTTTTTCATCATATAGCCTCGACTTTTGGTTAATATCTTCTCCAATTCTTCACCAATTCTTCACCAATCTTTATATTTATCAACATTTGATCATTGTAGGTTCATTTTATGAAGATTGTCATTCGAGTCTTGTCCGGCGAATTATTTCGCACCCGAAAATGTTCGAATCTTGACTACATGCTCCTTTTGGCTCGTTTTTGCACTAGTTTCCATCATATCATCAGTTTCACCTACAAATCACTTATGCAAAAAAAATAAATACATAATACATTCATAAATAGCTCAAATGTGGTCAAATATAGGCATTAAAAGTCCAAATAACGCTAAATTTACATGTATAAATTGAGCGTTATCAACCGGCTTCCTACAAAAATCCTGAACATGAAAACCCATTAGAAACCTTCACTGAATATCATACTCTTCCACAAGCTCTTACTCTTCAACCCAAAATTTTTGGATGTACAGTGTTTGTTCATATTCCAAAATCATATCGAAATAAACTTGATCCATGTGCTGAAAAATGTGTTTTTGTGGGATATGGAGTCACTCAAAAGGGGTATAGATGTTATAATCCAAAAACTCGTCATATGTTTACCACAATGAATTGTGACTTTCTTGAAACTAGCTATTTTTTCTCCCCACAACACAGTGGTCAGGGGGAGGAACAATGTGACACACTGAGTTAGCTTAGTTATACTTTTGACTTAAGTGGAGATACCATAGTTGAGACTGAAAATACCACAGTTCACTCTGCTCAAGAACAGTCATCTCAGTCTCCAAATTCTAGTGCCACCGCCGAAAATACTGTCCCAAACCTGATGTCTGAGGTAAGTAATTCTCCACTGAGTAATTCTCTTGATAATTCTCAAACGGATAATTCCCTTTGATGTTTCAAATGCAAATGTGCCAGATTCCACAAATGAAAGTGAAACACAGGTTGAACAGAGTACTATAGAAGTTCCAGGAAAATACGTGCTTCCAGCCGGATCAAACAGAGGAGTTCCACCTACAAACACTTATGCAAAAAAAATAAATACATAATACATTCATAAATAGCTCAAATGTGGTCAAATATAGGCATTAAAAGTCCAAATAACGCTAAATTTACATGTATAAATTGAGCGTTATCAACCGGCTTCCTACAAAAATCCTGAACATGAAAACCCCATTAGAAACCTTCACTGAATATCATACTCTTCCACAAGCTCTTACTCTTCAACCCAAAATTTTTGGATGTACAGTGTTTGTTCATATTCCAAAATCATATCGAAATAAACTTGATCCATGTGCTGAAAAATGTGTTTTTGTGGGATATGGAGTCACTCAAAAGGGGTATAGATGTTATAATCCAAAAACTCGTCATATGTTTACCACAATGAATTGTGACTTTCTTGAAACTAGCTATTTTTTCTCCCCACAACACAGTGGTCAGGGGGAGGAACAATGTGACACACTGAGTTAGCTTAGTTATACTTTTGACTTAAGTGGAGATACCATAGTTGAGACTGAAAATACCACAGTTCACTCTGCTCAAGAACAGTCATCTCAGTCTCCAAATTCTAGTGCCACCGCCGAAAATACTGTCCCAAACCTGATGTCTGAGGTAAGTAATTCTCCACTGAGTAATTCTCTTGATAATTCTCAAACGGATAATTCCCTTGATGTTTCAAATCAAAGTGTGCCAGATTCCACAAATGAAAGTGAAACACAGGTTGAACAGAGTACTATAGAAGTTCCAGGAAAATACGTGCTTCCAGCCGGATCAAACAGAGGAGTTCCACCAAAACGATTTTCTCCAGAAAAAATCACAAGAGGAACCAAGTATCCGATGGCCAGCATAGCTGATGGAAATCTTTCTAATAATGCAAAGGCATTCATCGCCAGCCTCTATTCAGAAGAAATTCCCTCAAGCATGAACAGCCTTGAAAATCAGAAAAATGGAAGAACGCTATGGATGACGAAATGAAGGCATTAAAGAAAAATGAAACGTGGGATCAATGTGTTCTTCCACAAGGAAAAGAGCCAGTGGGATGTCGGTGGATCTTCACAGTAAAATATAAACCAGACGGTGGAGTTGAACGATATAAAGCTCGGTTGGTTGCAAAAGGGTACACTCAAACCTATGGAATTGATTACTCAGAAACTTTCTCCCCAGTGGCAAAAATGGATACAATAAGGGTCCTACTTTCAGTAGCTTCTAATCAAGGATGGCCTCTCCATCAGTACGATGTCAAAAATGCTTTCCTACACGGAGAATTAAAAGAAGAAGTGTACATGGAAGCCCCACCTGGTTTCTCGGAGCATTTTAAACCTGGAGAAGCATGTCGATTGAAGAAATCTTTGTACGAACTCAAGCAGTCTCCTAGGGCTTGGTTTGGCCGATTCACGTTAGCAATGAAGAGGTATGGGTTCAGACAAAGCAATTCGGATCTGATATGACTAATTTATACCCATTACCCACATAGTTATTGGCCATTTTAATATATGTTTTAAGTCGTTTTTGTATGCATTTGGCGCGTTAATGGTGTTTGTTAGTGTTTACAGGCTCTTAACAGGTAACGCGTTTATTTGGTGCATTTTCGGATGATTATTGGCCCAAAGATGATTTATGATGTCGAGAGTCGTTTCGAGTGGAAGAGACGGAGCATGTTCATGATCGAAAGCGGAATTTCCTTACAAGTTCATGACTGCGACGCAGTGGTGGTTTGCTTAGCCACTGCGCCGCAGTCAGCCGAAGTCAAAAGTCAAGTGCACCTCACTGCGTCGCAGTGAGGGGAAGTCAAGGCCCACTGCGCCGCAGTGGGTGCACGGGGAAACAAGCCCTAGGTCGGTTTTTGCATCAGATTTCTGTAGAGTATAAATACAAAACCCTAGGTCGAATTTCAGGGCATCCAAACTCTTTCTAGGAGCTGCTCTATCAGATTTCTTCCTTCTCCAAGCAGGTTCTTCACCTAGGCGGACTCATCGAAGATAATACGGGCACCCATCTAGATCGTAATTATTACTGTCTTGCAATTTCAATTTCTTCAAACAATCGGTACAATATGTTTTTCTATTTTATTGATTATTATTGTTCTACAATCATGAGTGGCTAAACTGTTTATCATCCACCTTGATGAAACGAGACGAATAATGTGATTGCAATATTTTTAATTCAAAAGGGTTTATTTAATTATCGTTGTATTGAGATCTTGATGAAATTAATTCTTTTTATTAATTAATTTTGATATTGGTTGCATATAATTCTTCGTTGGTGGTACCAGTTGAATCTATGTGTGATTTTAAAACGGTTACTTGTCTATGGGTAATTATCACTAGTTCATGGTATGATAGTGAATATCAATCTTAAGAAAAGAGTAATTTTGTCAACGTGATTAATAGCGGTTGGTGGTACCACGTTGTTGTCACATAGGTATAATTGATAATTCGATAGTCAATCAAACTAATTGTTGGAAAAAGTTGTCTTTGCTTTGGTGGTACCGGCTTGGGTAATTTAACTAGCAATTAGGTGATACGGTAATTTGTTCACGGTTGGTGGTACCACGTGAGCACCTTAATCTTGTCACGATTATCCTTAAACTCTAGAGAATTTGGTCTTAATCAAATGCAATCACATTTGAAGTCAAGGGAAGTCAAGGTGGATGACTTTTAATATCATTGTCTGAAGTTTTTCTCATTTTATGTTCTTGTCACAAAACAAATTTATTTTTCTGTTAAAAAGGCGAATTGAGTAACACCCCGTTTTCCAAACCATTTCACTAAACAACTGAAGCAAACCAATCCCTGCGAACGAACACGGTCTTACCTTTTTACTATATTACAAACGATCGGGTCCACTGCCCGTGAGTGCGTAGTAGTGAGTTTTTAGGTGATTCTAGTTTTATAAATTTTAAGACTCGATTTTGCACATCAAGTTTTTGGCGCCGCTGCCGGGGATTGTGTATAGTTGTTAATTTAGTGGTTTGATCCTTCCTCACGCGTGAGGAAGTTATTTGCTCTATTAGCTTAGTTTTTTCTTTTCCATTTGTGCTTTTCACGGGGTGTGCTAGTGTTTGTTTTGTAGTTTAGCGTCACCTATGGCCGATCAAGACTATGAGTTGGAGGGAGAATATCCGGACGAGATTCGGTACTTTAAGCAATTACCCAACGAGACTTGGTTTGAAGCATGGATGAGGATCAGATATGTAGTTGATAGTTAAACACGAACAACATTTTTGTTTGTGAACTTGTTAGGTTTTATTTGCGTGGGCTAGATAACGAATCATACGAAATTCTGAGCGAGGAATTCTTAGGGATGAATACGGATGGGGTATTTGATTATTTGGAAGAATTTATTCAATCTGAGGAATTGGTGTATGTGCCCAAAAATAATGCAATGTGGCAAGAAGTGTATGAGACTTCAGAAGAGAATGAATACAGAGGGGTCTTTGATTATTTGGAAGAATTTATTCAAGCTAAGAATTGGTGTATGTGCCCAAAAATGAAGCAATGTGGCAAGAAGTGTATGAGACTTCTGAAGAGAACGAAATGACAGAAGCTTATGATCTCTTGGAAAATGAATCTCATACTCAACCTCCTGAAAGCCAAAAATATCAAGAGATACAGGATTCCATTCAAATCCTGAACACTGATGCATTGGAGGAGCCACATGTGTCTCTTCCACAATCTGACTTTGGTGAAGTGATAATGGAAGAGTTAAGCCTTGAAGAAGAATTTATGGAATCCGATGGTGTTAGTAAGATAGTGCCCAAGAGCTTGAGTCATGTCCACAATTTTTTATTGGAGTTGATTTGAAAGAAAATGATTATCAGTTAGCTCATTCGGAACCAAGTGAACCACAACTCACTAGCAAGGAGCCAATGATTGAAGCTTTTGACTTGGAGATTTGTTCCTCTTTTCTTGATCAGGTATATGATGTTTCTTATGATGACACAAATTTTGCTAACTTTATCTTGCAGGACTTGGAGGATAAATCTGAAATCGCCTTGGATGAAGAGTTGGTAACTGGTCCAATGAAGAGGATTGAGCTTGAACACACCATAATGGATTAATTACCGAGAGTTCAAGCATGTTTTCAAATGGTAAGCAAAAGGAGGAAGCTAGAGGGAGCATCGGCTACTTTCCTCATTGATAAGTGCTTTTATGTCTCTCAAGAGAGTCGTTTTTATACTTCAGGTAATCCAATATTGTTTGAGTATAATAAACGGCGATGGGTAGAAAACTCGGTTTTAAAAATAGATATGATAAATAATGTGAGGAGAGATTTTGAAAAGGTGTGTTTTAAAGATGGGGTAATGATAAAAGTTAAGCTCAAAAGTTCTTCAACTTACTCGTGTAGTCCTCCGGACTCTTTATATCTTGGTGAAGTTAACAGTTGGATTGATAATGGAAGAGTTAAGCCTTGAAGAAGAATTTATGGAACCCGATGGTGTTAGTGAGATAGTGGCCCAAGAGCTTGAGTCATGTCCACAATTTTTTATTGGAGTTGATTTGAAAGAAGATGATATTCAGTTAACTCATTCGGAACCAAGTGAACCACGACTCACTAACAAGGAGCCAATGATTGAAGCTTTTGACTTGGAGATTTGTTCCTCTTTTCTTGATCAGGTATATGATGTTTCTTATGATGACACAAATTTTGCTAACTTTATCTTGCAGGACTTGGAGGATAAATCTGAAATCGCCTTGGATAATGAGTTGGTAACTGGTCCAATGAAGAGGATTGAGCTTGAACACACCATAATGGATGAATTACCGAGAGTTCAAGCATGTTTTCAATGGTGAGCAAAAGGAGGAAGCTAGAGGGAGCATCGGCTACTTTCCTCATTGATAAGTGCTTTTATGTCTCTCAAGAGAGTCGTTTTTATACTTCAGGTAATCCAATTTTGTTTGAGTATAATAAACGGCGATGGGTAGAAAATTCGGTTTTAAAAATAGATATGATAAATAATGTGAGGAGAGATTTTGAAAAGGTGTGTTTTAAAGATGGGGTAATGATAAAAGTTAAGCTCAAAAGTTTTTCAACTTACTCGTGTAGTCCTCCGGACTCTTTATATCTTGGTGAAGTTAACAGTTGGATTTTGATAAAGGTGAAAGTTAATTGGTTTTCACCGTTTAAGGGAAGACCGCCCAACACTTCAAGTGTGGGGGCGCCGATGTCCCATTGTTGGTAATTAAATGGTCGAGTCTAGCTAACGACTCGTAAATAAATTAAGCGCTTCTCGGGAGGCAACCCGTGTCGAATTTTGTTGCATTTTATTTTCATTTAGTTAGTTAGATTTGATTTTGGTTTGTCAAGAAAGTGCAGGTTCAGGTTTGGTGTGAAGTGATTGAGGTAAGTTTGTATAAAAACGAAAATTATTTTCGTTCAAGAAAACACCCCACTGCGCCGCAGTGGGGGAGTGAAGAGGAGACTGCGACGCAGTCTAAATCCACGGCCTCAGATGCATTAAGCCCCACTGCGCCGTAGTGGGGGAGACCAATGCCCACTGCGCCGCAGTGGGTTGGTTGACTGGTAGGGAGCGGGGTAAAAGGCTGAAAAGAAGGATTTTACTTTAAACCACACAAACTCTATATCTCTTTTCTCTCTATTATCAAAACCGAACAAAAGAAGCTAGAAACTCCCCATTGCATCCAATTTTCCACACAAAACTTGTATTTTTCTTCCTTCTTTCTCTAGATTTTCATCTTACATTCATTATCATGGGAAAAGGAGTAAGTATTTCTTGTATTTTCTTTTTATTTTCTTTTATTTTTAATTTCTAGGGCTTTAGTTTCCGAATTAAATTGTGGGTTTTGTTATTATGTGAGGTATTGATGGCTATTGGGGTGATTAATTTCCAAATTTTAACACTTGTTCATCCGGATTTGAGTTGAATTAAAACTAGGGTTTTGAAAAAAAACTAGGGCTTTTTGATGAACAAGTGTGGGGGAAGATTAATGTGTGATTATGAGTTGAATATTGTTTGATATAGCTGTTGGAATGGATAATTACCCCTAGATATTTGTTTGAAATTGATTTGAACAAAGACCAAGTTGCCCAGAAATCCAAGCCACTGCGCCGCAGTGGTGGTATGCCTTACTCACTGCGCTGCAGTGGAAAACTTCGTCCCAGTTTATCATATGCCTCACTGCGCCGCAGTGAGGGTTGTCGAGTCCCACTGCGCCGCAGTGAGTTCTCTCGTTCCAGATTTGACCTAGCCTCACTGCGCCGCAGTGAGGGGATGTTCTGGCCCACTGCGCCGCAGTGAGGCACCTATCCTGCCCATTTTTGTTCGTTTATTTTTACATGATGCCAGTTTGCATTCCTCGTTTAACATAATTGTTTATCTTATGGTTTGTGATTATAGGATGCTCAAGGTGTTGACAAAAGAAAGAACCCGGAAGTTGGATCATCAAGTGGGACCGCCGAGGTACCCGCTAAGGCAGCTAGGAAGACAGTTGAGCCGCCGGCGCTCAAATTTTGGCCGGGACAACTGAATGAGAAATATACTTGGCTTGACTTCGCTCGGGTAAAGCAACCACATAAGAACATTTATCTTAATAAGTTGTATGATCTTCATAAACATGTGGTTTGCCCGCCAAAGTATCTCCACCCTACAGTTGCACAACATTTTGGTATACAGGGAGATATAAATACATGGTTTCGGGTTGAGGCGCAGATTGGTGATAGGTTGGTTATTAGTGATTTATGGCAGAATGTGTTTAGTAACCGGGAACCAGTGTATAGGGAATTGTGCTTAGAGTTTTACTCGACTCTAAAACTGTCAAAAGAATTGCATAAGGTGAGAGATATTTTTGAAGAAAGGTGTGTTTCATTTTATTGTGGGGGGATCCAGAGGAAGATTTATGTGGCTCAGTTTGGGTACTATACTGGTATGTACTCACAGGATCAGTTTGCTGATCCTGAATTTAGGGCTTTGTTGAGAAAAGGATTGTTTGTTAAACAGGATCTCGGCGACGGGGAGTCCATTGCTCAATATTGGACTCGCATTTCTGGGGGTGAAGCTTGGCCTACTGGTGGATCAGGTAGTGTTTCTAAGATTAAGAGTGTGAAATTGAGATTGTTGCACCGAATGATAGTGACATTTTTGGTACAAAGGTCCACCCACTGGGACAAGGCATACCAGTTAGACCTGTGGTTGATTAAGTTGTTCTCTGAGGGGGCTCCTAGGAAGTTTGCGTTAGCCCCTATGGTTGTATTGGACAGGATGTGTAACCACTCCGACTCGGAGTTGGTTTTGGGGCACTTTATTACCCAGATTTATAGGCGGATGGGTATATTTGCTACTGATGAGTGTCAGACAGATCTTTTTCCCAGGTTTTTCAGGAGAGCTTTACTGACAAAGAATTGATAAGGGCGAAGATTTTGAAGAAGCAGCAGGGGAACCAACCTGCTAGATTGTTAGATGATACTGGGGTTATAGCTGCACCGCCTCCGATTGTGGAGGGAGGTGATGATGTTGAGATGGAGGATGCTCCTCAGGAGCCCCAGAGGAGGCGAGGTCGCCCGAATATTGATTTGACAGATATAGGGTCCCAGCTTCAGAGGATTATAGAGGACCAGCAGTCTAGCCGCCAGGCATTTGATGATTACCAGAGGCGGATGGATCAGGATATGACATGGGTTGGTTCACAGCAGGCCCACACAAACTATACACTTGATTATTATCAGCCTATGTGGGATGCTCAGTACCATGGGCCATTTCGTTCCAGATACTCCTATTCCTGATTTTTCACCACCTCCTATTCATGTTCCGACATATCGCCAGGGAGGCGGTTCTTTCTTCCCACATGACCTAGGAGGATCTCCTCGTGGTCCTGTGCAGTTTGGTTCTTTTGGTGGTAGATCTTCTTTTGATGCAGGTACTAGTGCAGATTGGAGACCATGGCCAGGTGCTGCTGGTCAAACAGGTGGAGATGCTGGAGCTTCAGGCTCAGGAGCCGGTGATGCACCAGAGCAGACGACTAGCTGGGTGGATGATTTCTTTGGTTCATCTGGAGCTCCCTATGGCTATCATGGACAGCAGCAGTGAGATGATGATGATTTCCATCCGGTACCGTGGGATGGAATCATATGGTGATTTATGATGATTCATATTTGGATGACTGTACTATATACATTATTTCTTATTTCTGTTTGGTATCCACCCTACGGGGTGATGAGACATTGTTCATTGTATTTTTCAGTTTTCTTTTTCTTTTGGTTTGCTTGCAAGAACAGTAGAATAATGGGATGCTTGAAATTATGATGTGTTTTCTGATGCAATGTAAGCAGGTATATGATAGCTGTAGTGCAACTCAAGTGTGGGGGAGAACCCTTGATTGTTGATTGTGTGATGGTATGCATATGCTGGCAGTAAGTTCAGCGTCGCATTTGTGTTGGTATGTTTGATGTAATCGACTCTCGCACCTTCCGTTTTGTTACAAGTTGTTTCTCCCGCCAAACAAAGTGTCCTTCCTATTTCGGAAGTGCAATTTGTGACGCGGGGTCGACTAACTTGTTTTAAAACGGATTGTGTCCTTGTTCTGGTATGTGTTCTATTTATCGATTTTGCTTACCCCTATTTACCTTTGTTTGACCGAATATGGACATTGAAGGCATTGTCCATCTTAAGTGTGGGGGGGTTGCAAATAGGTTTAAGCTACCGGATTTATCGCTTTTGTTGTTTTGCCATTGAGATTTCTACCGGTTTTGTTGATGTGTCCCTCTCGTAGGCCTTTGGATTTTATCTAAGGGTAGGAGTCTCTATTTTGAGCTCTTCACTATGATGTGCATGTTTGAAATTGGTGCTTTCAATTTGGTAGAATGATAGAAGTTGATATGAATTTTAAACTTGAGTTGAACTTGTCCTTGTGGTAAATTGCTTTTGTCACTTAATTATTATAACTTAATAAGCAATTTTACTACAAAATTTTTCCTTGGCAAAATTTTTAATCGGCGAAGTGTGTTCTGAACGGTTATTTGGCTAGTCCTTCGGGATTGATAACATTACTTGCATACTCATATATATCCAAAACACCAAATTGTGAGATTTCATCATTTCATATATAGTTGTGTTAGGTGACGGTTTTGGTTTGATTGCTTCGTAAATACGTCCCTCTCTTAGGCTCTTGGATTTATTCGGGAGTAAGGGTTTTCATTTTGATGCCCTGTACTATGATGTGCGTGTTTGAAGTTAATCCATTCCATTTCCGGGTTCTTCTCTTGATAAGAGTGTGCCGGTGATGTGTTGATTCTAGAACTTGGCCTTGTGATCGTGACGAGATCGCAGTGAGATCACTTTTGTGATATAAGTACATCGGATGACGAATTGGCATTTAGGTTTGACCTATACTTTTTCTTTCTTTCTTTTCATTTTTCTTTTGTAGATTCATCCCTATACATACCTTTATACAACCTTATACACGTATACATCCTTGTAACATAGCCTTTCCATTGTAAATTACCACTCATATATGTAAACTTTACCCAGCTATACTTAACTATACCGATAGTCTAATGGGGGATCATTGATTGTCATTGGTTTGTTTGGGCGGTTTGGGAGAGCTTCAGTGGATTGCATAGAGGATTGTTCTTGTCTATGGGAATATGTTACTTTGTCAAGTTATTGAAGATATTTCAGATTGTTCAAATGAAGAAAGTAAAGTAAATTAGACATTATTCATCATTGTAAGAGGGTATTTGCTAGTAGAGTAAAAATGGTTCAAAAAGAATAACAATTTGAAAAACAGAAAAAATTATAAAAAAAAAAAGAAAAAGAACTTGGGCTACTAGTAGGTATTTCTCAAATTTTTAAATGTCTAGAAGAGTTGTTGTATATTTTATATGGAAGACTTAGTGGATTAAAGTTGTTTGAAGTTGATACACCACAATGGTGTCGGGTATTGCTTGGCTACTTTGGAGGTGTGTTCGCGGGATTGCAGCTTATGGGTTGGTGGTTTGTTGGCAATCAATGGTATGGGTTAAATTAGACTATTTTGTACATTTCTCACATATACCATATACTTTTCATTTTTCCCATTTCATCATTAACCTACATCCATATACTCCATTGTACATATCCATATACATAGCCTTAGTTTAACTATACATCCGTCCTTTATGCCTATTTTGATGATGTACTTGGTGCTTACGCCATGTCGGTGGAGTTATGATCCTTGTTCAAGCCTATGGTAAAATAGTATACATCACGACTGAGCTATGAGTGATTCTTCATATATTCAACCTCAAAAGTAAGTTTGTTGGAGTAGAATGATATTGATAGGATCGATTGTTTCATTTATGCTTAGTTGTGTTATCGAGGCTTGCGATTGTTCAGGTATTGTCAAACATTTCGGGTTTTCCTTTAAGATTAAAATGCTTCACTTGATTTTTGTCATTGACATGTTAGGTGTTGCTTCTTTTTGATACTCGTCATTTGTTTTGATAGTTTGATTGTCAAGGAATGTTGTTTTCTTAAATTCAGGATTTGCTTGAGGACAAGCAATGCTCAAGTGTGGGGGGATTTGATATGACTAATTTATACCCATTACCCACATCGTTATTGGCCATTTTATTATATGTTTTAAGTCGTTTTTGTATGCATTTGGCGCGTTTATGGTGTTTGTTAGCACTGCGCCGCAGTGGGTACACGGGGAAACAAGCCCTAGGTCGGTTTTTGCATCAGATTTCTGTAGAGTATAAATACAAAACCCTAGGTCGAATTTCAGGGCATCCAAACTCTTTCTAGGAGCTGCTCTATCAGATTTCTTCCTTCTCCAAGCAGGTTCTTCACCTAGGCGGACTCATCGAAGATAATACGGGCACCCATCTAGATCGTAATTATTACTGTCTTGCAATTTCAATTTCTTCAAACAATCGGTACAATATGTTTTTCTATTTTATTGATTATTATTGTTCTACAATCATGAGTGGCTAAACTGTTTATCATCCACCTTGATGAAACGAGACGAATAATGTGATTGCAATATTTTTAATTCAAAAGGGTTTATTTAATTATCGTTGTATTGAGATCTTGATGAAATTAATTCTTTTTATTAATTAATTTTGATATTGGTTGCATATAATTCTTCGTTGGTGGTACCAGTTGAATCTATGTGTGATTTTAAAACGGTTACTTGTCTATGGGTAATTATCACTAGTTCATGGTATGATAGTGAATATCAATCTTAAGAAAAGAGTAATTTTGTCAACGTGATTAATAGCGGTTGGTGGTACCACGTTGTTGTCACATAGGTATAATTGATAATTCGATAGTCAATCAAACTAATTGTTGGAAAAAGTTGTCTTTGCTTTGGTGGTACCGGCTTGGGTAATTCAACTAGCAATTAGGTGATACGGTGATTTGTTCACGGTTGGTGGTACCACGTGAGCACCTTAATCTTGTCACGATTATCCTTAAACTCTAGAGAATTTGGTCTTAATCAAATGCAATCACATTTGAAGTCAAGGGAAGTCAAGGTGGATGACTTTTAATATCATTGTCTGAAGTTTTTCTCATTTTATGTTCTTGTCACAAAACAAATTTATTTTTCTGTTAAAAAGGCGAATTGAGTAACACCCCGTTTTCCAAACCATTTCACTAAACAATTGAAGCAAACCAATCCCTGCGAACGAACACGGTCTTACCTTTTTACTATATTACAAACGATCGGGTCCACTGCCCGTGAGTGCGTAGTAGTGAGTTTTTAGGTGATTCTAGTTTTATAAATTTTAAGACTCGATTTTGCACATCAAGATCATACTTTGTTCCTCAAAAATAGAGGAAACCGTGTGACATGTTTAATAATCTATGTTGATGATATGGTTATCACTGGAGATGATGAAGAAGAAATTCAAAGACTGAAAGAAGGGTTGTTCACAGAGTTTGAGATGAAAGATCTGGGAAATCTTAAATTTTCCTTGGAATTGAAGTTCTGAGATCAAAAAGAGGGATTTTCATATGCCAGAAGAAGTACATATTAGATCTCTTATCAGTAATAGGGATGATCGAGTGCAAACCAGCTGACACACCAATGATGGTTAACCAAAAGTTGTTTATGGAAGATAAAGCGAAACTGGCTGATAAAAACAGTTATCAACGCTTGGTGGGGAAACTGATATATTTGTCACATACTCGTCCAGACATTGCATATGCTGTTGGAGTGGTAAGTCAATTCATGCACCAGCCACAAGTTGCTCACATGAATGCAGTCTTAAGAATTGTCAGGTATCTCAAAGGGACCGCTGGCCATGGAGTCCTATTTAGACCAAATAGACACCTGAATATTCAGATATACACAGATGCTGACTGGGCTGGTGACAAAGGAAACAGACGTTCAACGTCAGGCTACTTCTCGTTAGTAGGCGGTAATCTCGTTACATGGAGAAGTAAGAAACAGAAGGTAGTTTCATTATCAAGCGCCGAAGCTGAATTCAGAGGTGTAGCCAAAGGGCTAGCAGAAGCATTGTGGATAAGAAAACTTGTAACGGAAATAGGATTTCCTCCACAAGAAAGCACTCAGATTATGTGTGACAATGAAGCTGCTATTCAGATATCAGAAAATCCTGTACAACATGACAGAACTAAGCATGTTGAAATTGATCGACATTTTATCAAGGAAAAACTGGAAGCAGGAATTATCAAGTTACCGTTTGTTAAGTCTTCAGACCAACTGGCTGATATTCTGACAAAGGCAGTGGGAACAGACATGTTTTACAAATGTCTAAGCAAGTTGAATATTGGCAATCCCACTATTCAACTTGAGGGGGAGTGTTAGAAAGGGAAATAATCTCGGGATCAGTTTTACATCATTTCCCAAATAAGACGATCTTTACCATCAATAAGGCAGCCACACATTTGTCCAAGTTCGGCCTCAATTCTAGCAATGATACGACATTTAATTTACTTCCAAAAATAGATTGTTTTCTATGTGTATAAATTGGGATGTTTTCCCCTCAATGTAATCATCACAAAATACATAGAAAAAGCTTTCAATCCATATTGTTCTTGTTATCAACGACTACCATCCACCATTTTATTAAACCGTTCAACCCAAACATCATAATCAACTGTATAAGGTGTTCCAACGATACCATCAATGTAATCAGCAAATGCCTTTAACAAAGAAGAAACTTCACCAAGATACTGTTGAATTACCCTTTTTCGCCACCATCTTTCACGCCATTTCAACGCTGATTCAATAGAATCAACTTGCTGTGGAGTTGCCATTTGCCCTCCACAAATGTAGTAAAGAAGGTACACTAGACTCTCAGCGTCTGAAGAAGGGCAGAGTTTACCGTGTTGTAGAGCATTTTCTTTAATTTAGTGCCTCGGAACTTGTTTGGGGTCGCATCAAAAACACACGAAGTGAAAACTGGTGGCTAGGCCTTCGTGGGTGGGGTTTTTTCTTATGTCTTGGATTAGCATAAGTTTTTTCAACCCTTTTGCGACCTTAGCAGTTAAAGTTCTGAGTAGAATCTAGAATGTGTAAAGTTTAGTATTTCTAGATTTGTAATGGTTTTATGTATCTTGACCTCTAGCTCTGGCTAGGTGGTTTTATTAATATATTTCAAGTTTAGCCGTTCAAAAAAAAAAAACCAGCCGTATCGTGTTAGAATATTCAAAAGTAAAATATGTGGGATCAGATAATTATCATCATGTCCCTATCTGTATACTCTCTGTCCCTATCTGTATACTCTGTATACACTCTGTAACACTCCTGCTTTGTTTCTATCTTAAAAACTGATATAAATATCAGTATTGTATTGTGTAACAAATTAATACAATAAGTTCTTTCATCATATACTTAACATGGTATCAGAGCTTATGGTTCTGATCTCATCATTTACCAATTAAACGCCCAAATTCAATCAAATCCTGAGCCACCATGGCAGATGATGCCGGCGGCTCTAGTTCCAACATTGGCAGATGATGCCGGCGGCTCTAGTTCCAATTTGGCAATTCAACTAGCCAATTTATTTCAAACCAATATCAATCAACTTATCAATCTGTTGCAAATCAATATCAGGTTGTTACAAAAGAAAATTCCTCAACAAAAACAAAAACCGAATCGCCGGAATAACGGCAAGAAAAAATGGATGGTTAAATCTCATCTTACCTGTAAGAAATACGGTATGTCGAGACCGAGACACACCAAAGCACAGTGGTGGATCGATGGCACCGACAACAATACCAAATCAGTAGTAATCGAGAAAGACAAAATACCCACCTGTGATTCTTCCACTATTTATCCTACCACCGGAGATAGTGGGGAAACGGCGGCCGGAGGGTGTGGAGAAGAAGGGGTCTCCGTAGGAGATAAATCGGTCAAAGCCGAAAACAACCCCACCATTAATCCTACCACCAGCAACAACTCCGTAGGTAATGACCGGCGAACATCCGGCTTTGGAGGAGTAGCGGCGGCCGGAAAAAAGGAAGAGGAAGATGGAGTTTTTTCGGTGGTGGATGGTAAGCAAGAAACCGATCAATCAAACACTCATGAAAAAGTGTTTTCCGATCGATCAAACATCCATGGAAAAAACTTTGCACGATCGGTTGTTGATACAAGAACACCCCTTTTCTTCACTTCAAATAGGTCAAACACAAAACGTAATGGGTGTGTTTCTAAACAAAAAACAACAAATGGTGGTATTAAAAGAAGAAGGCAGCCGCCCCTCTTTCCCATTGTGTCAAAAGGAGTCCCTCAATTTTGAATGGCTCAGCACATATAGCTCAAAATGTTTTTAAATCAAATGGGTCTTGGATCTTTGATTGCGGAGCGACTGATACAATGACATATGACTTTTCTGATTTTAAAGTCACAACAAAACCCAACAAAAGCCACATTCAAGCTGCAAACGGTGGAAAAATGAATGTACAATCCGGAGGAGTTGTTGAAATCTCACCGAACATTAAACTATCTAATAGTCTTTATGTTCCTTCTTTGTCACATAAACTTTTGTCAATTAGTCATGTGACAAAAGAACTAAATTGCTCAGTACTCATGCATCCCACTTTTTGTATCTTACAGGATATCAGGACGGGACAGATCATTGGGCGTGGCACTGAGAAGGGAGGACTGTATTATGTTGATGAAGTAACTCAAAGTGGAACCGTGATGCTAGCTCATGGAACAGGTGAAAGAGAAGCATGGTTATGGCATAGACGACTGGGACATCCATCTGGTAGCTATTTACACACCTTGTTTCCTGATATTTTTCCTTCCAATAAACCAATTTCTTGTGAAACTTGCATTTTAGCTAAGAGCCATAGACAGACCTTTAAACCTAATAATACTAGAGTTAAAACACCTTTTTCATTGATTCATTCAGATGTTTGGGGTCCGGCTCCTGTTATTGGGGGTCAAAATTTCCGGTATTATGTGATATTTGTTGATGATTGCACTAGGATGACTTGGATTTATTTTTTGAAAAATAAATCCGAAGTGTATGATAGGTTCACTGCATTTTATACCATGATTCAAAACCAATTTCAAGAATCTATTAAAATTGTGAGATCAGACAATGGTGGGGAATATATAAACTCACAAATGAACCTGTTTTTTCAATCCAAAGGTATAATTCATCAAACCACATGCCCTCATACACCGGAACAAAACGGTGTTGCTGAACGGAAAAATAGACTTTTATTGGAAATGACTAGAGCTTTAATAATCGAGTCTTGTGTTCCCAAACTGTTCTGGCCTGAAGCTCTAGCCACTGCCACTTACCTAATTAATCGGCTTCCTACAAAAATCCTGAGCATGAAAACCCCGTTAGAAACCTTCACTAAATACCATACTCCTCCACAAGCTCTTACTCTTAAACCAAAAATTTTTGGATGTACAGTGTTTGTTCATATTCCCAATTCATATCGAAATAAACTTGATCCATGTGCTGAGAAATGTGTTTTTGTGGGATATGGAGTCACTCAGAAGGGGTATAGATGTTATAATCCGAAAACTCAGCGCATGTTTACAACAATGAATTGTGATTTTCTTGAAACCAGCTATTTTTACTCCCCACAACACAATGGTCAGGGGGAGGAACAATGTGACACATTGAGTTGGCTTAGTTATAATCCTGAAGTAAGTAAAAATACCACAGTTGATTTTGAAGATACTGTGGTTGAATCTCAAGAACAGTCCTCTCAGTCTCAGAATTCCAGTGCCACCGAAAATGTTGTCCCAAAACTGATACCTGAGGTAAGTAATTCTCCACTAAATAGTCCTCTTGATGTTTCAAATAAAAGTGTACCAGATTCCACGAATGAAAGTGTGCAGGGAAGTGAAGAACAAATTGAACAAGATAATGCCGAAGTTGAACTAAATACTACAGAAGCTACAGAAAAATATGTTCTACCACCCAGGTCAACTCGAGGAATACCTGCAAAACGGTACTCTCCAGAAAGATTCTCTAGAAGCTCCAAGTATCCTATGGCAAATATAGCAGAAGGTTACCTTTCTGAAGAAGCAAAAGCATTCACAGCAAAACTATATTCAGAAGAAATTCCATCTAGTGTTGAACAGGCTTTGGAAAGTACAAAGTGGAATGATGCTATGCAAGTTGAGATGGAAGCACTGAAAAAGAATGAAACGTGGGACAAATGTACTCTACCTCACGGGAAGAAACCAGTAGGATGCCGATGGGTCTATACAATCAAGTATAGACCAAATGGGGAAATAGAAAGATATAAAGCTCGGTTAGTTGCCAAAGGGTACACTCAGACGTATGGAATTGATTACTCTGAAACTTTCTCTCCAGTTGCAAAATTGGACACAATAAGGGTTCTATTCTCAATAGCAGCAAATCAAGGATGGCCTCTTCATCAGTTTGATGTTAAAAATGCCTTCCTACATGGAGAGTTAAAGGAAGAAGTGTACATGGATCCTCCACCTGGTTTTGCACAAGATTTCAAAACTGGAGAAGTCTGCAAGCTAAAAAGATCATTATATGGTCTAAAACAGTCACCCAGAGCATGGTTTGGCAGATTCACTCTTGCAATGAAAAAGTATGGATACAAACAAAGCAACTCTGATCATACTTTGTTTCTCAGTCAAAAAGAAGATCGTATTACATGTCTAATAATCTATGTCGATGACATGATTATCACTGGGAATGATGAAGGTGAAATCAAGAAACTGAAAGAAAGTCTTTATGGAGAATTCGAAATGAAAGACTTAGGAAATTTAAAATATTTCCTTGGAATTGAAGTTTTGAGATCACAACAAGGAATATTCATCTGTCAAAAGAAGTATATACTGGATTTTCTTGCAGAAACAGGGATGGTTGACTGTAAACCTGCAGATACACCTATGATCATGAATCAGAAACTGTTTATGAAATCTGAAGCAGAACTTGCTGATAAGAACAGATACCAAAGAATTGTCGGGAAGTTAATCTATCTGGCTCACACTCGACCAGATATAGCATATGCTGTTGGCATAGTAAGCCAGTTCATGCACCAACCCCAAGTTGAACACATGGATGCAGTTCTAAGGATTATCAGATATCTCAAAGGAACAACGGGTCATGGAGTCTTGTTCAAATCAAATGGGAATCTTAATATTCAGATATATACAGATGCTGATTGGGCAGGAGACAAAGGAAATAGAAGATCTACATCCGGATACTTTTCTTTGGTAGGAGGCAACCTTGTCACATGGAAAAGTAAAAAGCAGAAAGTCGTCTCGTTATCCAGTGCGGAAGCAGAATTCAGAGGGATAGCTAAAGGTTTAGCCGAAGCATTATGGCTAAAGAAACTTGTAACAGAATTAGGCTTTGCTCCCAAAGAAAGTATACAGATCATGAGTGATAATGAAGCTGCAATACAAATCTCAGAAAATCCAGTACAACATGATAGAACCAAGCATGTGGAGGTTGATCGTCATTTCATCAAAGAAAAACTTGAAGACGGGACTATCAAGTTACCATTTGTCAAATCAGAAGATCAGCTTGCAGATATTCTAACAAAAGCTGTAGGAACAACAATATTTCACAAATGTTTAAACAAGTTGAAGTTTGGTGATCCCATTATTCAACTTGAGGGGGAGTGTTAGAAAGGAAAAAGTAAAATATGTGGGATCAGATAATTATCATCATGTCCCTATCTGTATACTCTCTGTCCCTATCTGTATACTCTGTATACACTCTGTAACACTCCTGCTTTGTTTCTATCTTAAAAACTGATATAAATATCAGTATTGTATTGTGTAACAAATTAATACAATAAGTTCTTTCATCATATACTTAACATCTGATCTGTACACTAGTACAGATTTCTACTATAGAGACCGGTTATTTGGACTTTAGAGACCGATAAAACAACCGGTCTCTATTACTACTGGTCTCTCTCATAGAGACCGGTTGTCAACTGGTCTTTATGCTAAGTATAGAGACCGGTTTTATTCAAAATAAGTGGTCTCTATTCTTTATTCCCGCCTTAATCATATATTCCCGCTAAACACATAGAGACCTGTCTGTTATTATTTAACTGGTCTCTATTCTTTTTTATCTATAAAAAAAATTACAGCCCAAAAATAACTGCTACCCAACCATCAAAACCAAAATTTGATATATAAAATTATCTGAAAAATAAAAAATACTTTAATTGCAATCTATAAATTTACAATTAAAATATTTACATTCACATGTATTAATAAGTCTCCACTAATACTGATGAACTGTAAATACAAATAAACAGTAATATACAAGCTAAGTCTAGTCTAATCTCATCTCTTCATTCGTATGTGTATACTAGCCGCAACTTTTCATTGAACTTTCATCCATTCAATATAGTTCAAGATCTAAAAAATAAAACAAAGAATATGAATCGATATAACTATTATTATAACCCAAATCAAGACAAAATGTTCAGATAGATATGAATAAAGTTAGTAAAAGTATACATAAATATCATAGATCTAAAACAAGAAAGAAACAAAGTCGGTAGTAGTTTCACCGTGTAACAATGCAGATCCGTCATTGGTGAATCGTTTACGTATTCATCCGGTGTACCGGAGTTTCCCCTTAGATCTGTAAAAATAAAAAAATATTTAGATCGAACCTAAAAAAATGAAAACCATTAGCTCAGAATATGCAATGGCTCGGTTTTGAATATGGTTTCAATAGTGTTTTATTGTGACTTTTGTTTGCTTGAAATTCAAAGATGGAGAAACGGTTGGGTTTGTATGATAGAATGTTTTTGTGAGTGATTTTGGAGGTTGGTTTGGGGAAACAAAAAGAGAATGGCAGTAAAGATATAAGAAAAGGTAAAAAAAAAGAAGGAGAAAACACAAAATGAGAGAGGTGTGTGTCAATTAAACCATGAAAATTGAAAGTTGGGCGTTGGATGTAGTGATTTGGCAATCCAAGTGATCTTTTTTTTTTTATAGCCGTCCGATTGAAATGACTCGCATCACCTAACATCAATTTTTAGCTTTTTTTATACATGGACTTATCACTACTTAAAAATTCATTATCAGTTTATCCATACAAATTTTCTTGAACTCTACTTATATATGTGATTTTATTTTAGAGTTAATTACTGAAATGATACCTAACGTTTGCGCCATATTACTGGTTTCATACCTTTCCTTTCGAAATTACGCTGATCATACCCAACGTATGCAAATCTCCACTCGGACCATACTGGAGGCCAACGCCGTCAGGTGGCCGTTAAAACCTCCCCCACGTGACTTGCACGTGAGGGGTAAAGATGTAATATCGCGTTTCTTAATTACTTAAATGGTACCTAACGTTTGCACGATATTGCTGGTTTCATACCTAATGTTTCTTAATTACTTAAATGGTACCTAATGTTTAGTTATTAATTTATTTTTTTTTGAAAGGTGAATTCCGATTTATGCCAATGTCTTAAAAACTGGTATTTTAGTCATACTGGTGTGGAAAAATTTCTGGTATTTATAGGTATTACCGGAAATACCGGCCGGTACGACTATTTTTAATTTGTTTTATTTTTCTTTCATAAAAATTTTCCAAAACTTGTTTTAATTTAACGAAAATAGTCAAAATGCACTTATAATCCACTCAAAAATAATACCAAATAGGTTTTTCATAACAAAATATAAGTTTAAAGTTCACAAATAACCAAAAATAGCAATAAAGTATCATAAAAACAATTTTAAAAAAATTTCAAATT
This sequence comes from Erigeron breviscapus, assembly GCA_034093135.1. NCBI lineage: Eukaryota > Viridiplantae > Streptophyta > Magnoliopsida > Asterales > Asteraceae > Erigeron > Erigeron breviscapus. The sequence continues at coordinate 89,008,204 of CM067171.1, read as the reverse complement.
T
>CM067171.1:88941093-89007203 GCA_034093135.1 Erigeron breviscapus | reverse complement strand
AGGTAGCAACAAGATATACATATAATAAAATCATAAGCTACAAATATGAATGGTTTTATAGAATAACTATAGATCATGATTAATGAATCAGAAACTGTTTATGAAATCTGAAGCAGAACTTGCTGATAAGAACAGATACCAAAGAATTGTCGGGAAGTTAATCTATCTGGCTCACACTCGACCAGATATAGCATATGCTGTTGGCATAGTAAGCCAGTTCATGCACCAACCCCAAGTTGAACACATGGATGCAGTTCTAAGGATTATCAGATATCTCAAAGGAACAACGGGTCATGGAGTCTTGTTCAAATCAAATGGGAATCTTAATATTCAGATATATACAGATGCTGATTGGGCAGGAGACAAAGGAAATAGAAGATCTACATCCGGATACTTTTCTTTGGTAGGAGGCAACCTTGTCACATGGAAAAGTAAAAAGCAGAAAGTTGTCTCGTTATCCAGTGCGGAAGCAGAATTCAGAGGGATAGCTAAAGGTTTAGCCGAAGCATTATGGCTAAAGAAACTTGTAACAGAATTAGGCTTTGCTCCCAAAGAAAGTATACAGATCATGAGTGATAATGAAGCTGCAATACAAATCTCAGAAAATCCAGTACAACATGATAGAACCAAGCATGTGGAGGTTGATCGTCATTTCATCAAAGAAAAACTTGAAGACGGGACTATCAAGTTACCATTTGTCAAATCAGAAGATCAGCTTGCAGATATTCTAACAAAAGCTGTAGGAACAACAATATTTCACAAATGTTTAAACAAGTTGAATTTTGGTGATCCCACTATTCAACTTGAGGGGGAGTGTTAGAAAGGAAAAGTTAAAATGTGGGATCAGATAATTATCATCATGTCCCTATCTGTATACTCTCTGTCCCTATCTGTATACTCTGTATACACTCTGTAACACTCCTGCTTTGTTTCTATCTTAAAAACTGATATAAATATCAGTATTGTATTGTGTAACAAATTAATACAATAAGTTCTTTCATCATATACTTAACATCTCGATCCTCCGTTCACTAGTACAGATTTCTACTATAGAGACCGGTTATTTGAGACTTTAGAGACCGGTAAACAACCGGTCTCTATGACTACTGGTTTCTTGTCAACTGGTCTCTATGCTAAGTATAGAGACCGGTTTTATTCAAAATAAGTGGTCTCTATTCTTTATTCCCGCCTTAATCATATATTCCCGCTATACACATAGAGACCCGTCTGTTATTATTTAACCGGTCTCTATTCTTTTTTATCTATAAAAAAAATTACAGCCCAAAAATAATTGCTACCCATAACCAAATCAACTACTAAAATATAGATATATAAAATTATCTGAAAAACTAAAAAATACTTTAATTGCCCAATCTATAAATTTACAATTAAAAATATTTACATTCACATGTATTAATAACTCTCCACTAATACTGATGAACTGTAAATACAAATAAACAGTAATATACAAGCTAAGTCTAGTCTAATCTCATCTCTTCATTCGTATGTGTATACTAGCCGCAACTTTTCATTGAACTTTCATCCATTCAATATAGTTCAAGATCTAAAAAATAAAACAAAGAATATGAATCGATATAACTATTATTATAACCCAAATCAAGACAAAATGTTCAGATAGATATGAATAAAGTTAGTAAAAGTATACATAAATATCATAGATCTAAAACAAGAAAGAAACAAAGTCGGTAGTAGTTTCACCGTGTAACAATGCAGATCCGTCATTGGTGAATCCTTTTCGTATTTATCCGGTGTATCGGTGTTTCGCCTCAGATCTGTAAAAATAAAAAAATATTTAGATCGAACCTAAAAAAATGAAAACCATTAGCTCAGAATATGCAATGGCTCGGTTTTGAATATGGTTTCAATAGTGTTTTATTGTGACTTTTGTTTGCTTGAAATTCAAAGATGGAGAAACGGTTGGGTTTGTATGATAGAATGTTTTTGTGAGTGATTTTGGAGGTTGGTTTGGGGAAACAAAAAGAGAATGGCAGTAAAGATATAAGAAAAGGTAAAAAAAAAATGAAGGAGAAAACACAAAATGAGAGAGGTGTGTGTCAATTAAACCATGAAAATTGAAAGTTGGGCGTTGGATGTAGTGATTTGGCAATCCAAGTGATCTTTTTTTTTTTATAGCCGTCCGATTGAAATGACTCGCATCACCTAACATCAATTTTTAGCTTTTTTTATACATGGACTTATCACTACTTAAAAATTCATTATCAGTTTATCCATACAAATTTTTGAACTCTATTATATGTGATTTTATTTTAGAGTTAATTACTGAAATGATACCTAACGTTTGCGCCATATTACTGGTTTCATACCTTTCCTTTCGAAATTACGCTGATCATACCCAACGTATGCAAATCTCCACTCGGACCATACTGGAGGCTAACGCCGTCACGTGGCCGTTAAAAACCCCCCCACGTGACTTGCACGTGAGGGGTAAAGATGTAATATCGCGTTTCTTAATTACTTAAATGGTACCTAACGTTTGCACGATATTGCTGGTTTCATACCTAATGTTTCTTAATTACTTAAATGGTACCTAATGTTTAGTTATTAATTTATTTTTTTTTTTGAAAGGTGAATTCCGATTTATGCCAATGTCTTAAAAACTGGTATTTTAGTCATACTGGTGTGGAAAAATTTCTGGTATTATCGGTATTACCGGAAATACCGGCCGGTACGACTATTTTTAATTTGTTTTATTTTTCTTTCATAAAAATTTTCCAAAACTTGTTTTAATTTAACGAAAATAGTCAAAATGCACTTATAATCCACTCAAAAATAATACCAAATAGGTTTTTCATAACAAAATATAAGTTTAAAGTTCACAAATAACCAAAAATAGCAATAAAGTATCATAAAAACAATTTTAAAAAAAATTCAAATTTTCTTTTTCGAAAATACGGAAATACCGCAATGGTAATACCGGAATATTCCAGGAATACCAGAAATACCGGTCAGTATTTACTGCGACACGAAGCTTAAAGCAATGTTTTAAATACCGGTAAATACCGGCCGATATTTCTGGTATTCCTGGATATTTCTGGTATTACCGTTGCGGTATTCCCAATATTTTCAAAAAAGAAAATTTGAATTTTTTATAAAATTATTTTTATGATACTTTATTGCTATTTTTGGTTATTTGTGAACTTTAAACTTATATTTTGTTATGAAAAACCTATTTGGTATTATTTTTGAGTGAATTATAAGTGCATTTTGACTATTTTCGTTAAATTGTAACAAGTTTTGGAAAATTTTCATAAAAGAAAAATAAAACAAATTAAAAATAGTCGTACCGGCCGGTATTTTCGGTAATACCGATAATACAGAAATTTTTCCACACCAATATGACTAAAATACCAATTTTTAAGACATTGGCTTAAAGCGGAATTCACCTTTCAAAATAAAAAATAAAAAAAAATTAATAACTAAACATTAGGTACCATTTAAGTAATTAAGAAACATTAGGTATGAAACCAGCAATATCGTGCAAACGTTAGGTACCATTTAAGTAATTAAGAAACGCGATATTACATCTTTACCCCTCACGTGCAAGTCACGTGGGGGGTTTTTAACGGCCACGTGACGGCGTTAGCCTCCAGTATGGTCCGAGTGGAGATTTGCATACGTTGGGTATGATCAGCGTAATTTCGAAAGGAAAGGTATGAAACCAGTAATATGGCGCAAACGTTAGGTACCATTTCAGTAATTAACTCTTTATTTTATGTATTTTATGCATAACTAGTCCTAATACCCGTATGATGTACAGTAGATATATGAATTGTATCATAAATAAATTTGAATATGCCTCATACATGATTCGTGAGTATGAAATAAATATGGTTAAAGTACTAATGCTTTGATCATAAATAACTTTCAGAGGTATATGAGTATATCTATTTCTCTCATTTTTCATCTAAGTTCTCATTTTATTTCAGAGGTAATGCATTATTTTTTAGTTTACAAAGACTATATGTTATTATGTCCCTTCTAACCTATCTTAAGTAGCCGGTTTTACATGCATATACTAATTGTGCACATTATTAACTAAACTTATTTTTCAATGTCTCCTATAATTAATATGTTATGGAATAAACTTTTTTTGTAAGATATTTTGCATCAAAGTCTTGCTGAGTTAATAATATATAAACTAGTTATTTTAATCCTTATGTATTATTTGTACATTATTATAAACACAAAAATACCTATATATTTTAGATTATGTCTTTGACTAATTCAAGATTAGAGATTTATCATTATCATTTAGACATTAATATCATTAATGAATAAAATCATGTTTAATGTTAGGTACCCAATTTATTATATATAAACGTAATATATTTATGTTAAATATTAGCTCTTACTTATAAATTTAATATTAAATTAAAGTATAGAAACCGGTTGGATATAAAAAAACACGTCTCTATTTGTTTAAAGTATAGAGACCGGTTTTATGTAGCTGAATGGTCTCTATGTTGATTTTTTAATGGACAACCGGTCTCTATGCTTAATTATGGTGGGTCCATTTATTCACCGGTTATATATGTTTAGAGACCACTTTATTAATAGCCAACCGGTCTCTATGTTAACAACCGGTCTCTATAGTCAAAATTTTGTAGTAGTGGTTCGTGAAGACGTCGACTGTGATCCGTTGCTAATGACACTATCGACCTTTTTGATTCTCCAGTCCACTGACCAATCGAGTAAAATGTTGCTAAAATTATTTGCAAACATCCCAGGTCTCTCCAGTTTGCATTCCCTAACTTGTTCCATATACGATCAACTTGAGAGACATTAACTTCCGCATAGTGTTTAATCCAATTCACCATTGACAGATACGAATTACCTGACATCGATTCAAGCTTACTCAAATCACCCTCAAGTTTAACCACACCCCCAAAGTTGGAATCAAGAACTAGAACATAAACACAATCGTTGCTGGCAGTCGCATACTTGCTTAATGTTCTTGAAAGCAATATACGTACAGCAAAAAAATAGAGCCTCACATATAGAAGAAGATGACAATGTTAGATTGCTTTCGTTGCTAATTTGGGGTCTGAAAACCGCAAACTGGACCACCTGATCCCACCTCACATGTGGGTCGGTTTCGTTTCTCAACACTAACGCAGCACCACAAAGTGAATTAAGTCTTCTTCTTGATATTTCTTTCTCTACTGTGTAAAACTTAGGATCCAGAATACCGGGGACACCATACTGAATATGGAGATGGCCCGTTTTCGTCCCATAGTGAATGCGATAATGAATCAGAAATTGCATGCAAGAAATCTTCGAGTGCTAAGAATTCTAGTTCTTTTGAGTTGTAAGTGGATTGAGCGGAGCAGGGCATACGATGTAACTGTTGAAATAAAACAGATTCTAATGCGAAGTCAAGGTTTTGTAAGTCATCAAGTAGAAATGGTGACTTGAAACCGTGATCAGCATCATGTGAATTCTCTATGATCCATTCTTCAAGATGTTGTGTGAATAAAGAAACGTCGTTAATGTTTCTTGCACATTCTTTAGTTGCTTTAAATGTTTGTTTTGAGCTCGATGCACTACGTGAAGATATAACTGCATTTTGAAGCATTACAAATGAGTAATTAGTAGGCACTAACCTCAAAAAGCTAAGTTATGCCTACTAAATAATCACACAAACCTGATTCAGTCTTTCTGAAACTTCCATCCAAGCTTTGGCCACTAACCGAACCCAAATCGTGTTGGCGTGAACCTGATAAGAATAAATGATTTCATTTTATATCAGCCAAAGACACAAACCACTATTTATATGTCCAGATAGAGAAACACGATATCATCTCTATGTAAACCCTTGTAACTTTTAGGTTGTGAGTTACCAATAGCTGACTGCCTTAATTTTTAGTTAAAGTACATTGCTTCAGGTTTAATAGTGTATTGTTGCATTAGATCAGATAATGAAGTTCTTGACCTAAGTTCAAAGAGGTGGATTTCTGTACTTTAAGACCTTTACTTGGTATTACTTCAAAATTATCAGTTTGGAGAAGCAAGAAGTTGCACAGAAAACTAAGATGCATGTAACATTACCTATCTCTAGCTTTAATCAAATGAATATCTAATTCTGACTTGGTAATCGGAAAAAGTCACAATATATCACTACTCTCAACGTGACTGTCTAAACACCCCCTTAGAACCATTGAGTTGGTTCAAAAGAATATTCTGCCATTTGAAGTTTAGAAAATGTATCCATTTAAAGGAAATGTATATGCACCAAGCTCATTTAAAAAATAGCATATTCAAACTTCTCTAAAGGCATGGTCAACACCCATGTCCGCTCATTTGTCTCGATTTACCTCTCACACGTTGTTCTTAGGGAGGTCTGGAGTGTGTCTGTGGGTCGGAAGGGGGTGCAAAGTTTTCTTAATCTTAACGGGGAAATAATGTCGGACTGTTTTACAGTCAGAATCGAAGTGTATACTTAGGATGTTTATTGGCGTCTTAACAATGAGTTAAAAAGTTTATGTTCCAATCAACTCAACGTTAGTATGGAAACGAAGTTATTAACCTGAAAATTTTATTTGCTTGACACCACAAACCACGGTCATATACTGTAACGCTCAATTCTATAAGGGGTCTCTTATTGGTATTTGAGTATATCAGTAGTTTTAACGAAATTTTTTTTTGAAACGGTCGTATTTCAAGGGTGTTTTGTCAAACAAGTTTTCGAAAAAAAAAAGTTGTACAAGTGGGTAAACCGGTATTTCAAATACCGGGTTCAAATATTAAGCTCGAACCCGGTATTTGAAATATCGGGTTCAAAAAAAGTTTTGAAACCGGTATTTCAATTACCGGTTTCAGGATTGACATGTCGACATGAGAGTTGACTAGCTACAGGGGTCCATTGCACCAATTTCGAAACCGGTATTTCAAATACCGGTTTCGAATCCAATATATATATATTCGGTGTTTGCTTTATTTGTAACAAATTATATCAAATATCAACCACATCTATATATTTGTTAAAACAAAACTTATGGCTTCTTCATCGTCATCACCTTCTACGGTAACATTTCATGCATTGAAAGCGCAATGTAAAGAGGATATAGACGACGGTTATGAACTATACCACAAAATTAATGATTGTAAGCTTCTTATGGAACAAAGGAAGCTCGAACATAAGAAGAAAATCAAAGAAATAAGGAAAATTGGCAGCGGAATCATTATAAGTGAAGAGCAGCATAAAGAATATCTTGAGTCTACATTACCAAGCATCGATGAAATAACTTCTGAACTTGAGAAACTGTTAAAGTTGATTGACAAAAAGATTGACTACGCGACATATTATAAATTGCTAGCCGAAGACGGTTTCCGTTAGAAAATTTATGTAATATTTTGAATATGTATTATTTTTATCTAAGTTTTATATCGATATTTTGAATATGTATTAATTTGAATATGTATTATTTTTATCTAAGTTTTATCGTTATTTTTAATATGTATTAATTTTGAATATGTATTAAATAATAAACATAATATTTATCTTATTGGAAAACAAATATTTATTAATAAAAACATACAAAAAAACATAATACAATCTATCTTTGACCCCCCGTTCCACATCCTGGTCGATCACGGCGAACTCTGCGACTTCTTCGTGGCGGCACATGTTGTTGTTGTTCTTCTTCTTCTTCTTCTTCGTCTTCTCCTTCGTCATTTCCCATATTTGTAACTGGGTGTTGAGAAGAACTTGGAAAAGGAGAGAAGTTTTGCATCGGATAAGGAGAGATGTTTCGTGCCGGTTGACCACTTCCATAAAAATCAGGTGCAAAAAGATTTGGAGGGACATCGAACAGATCAAGTGGTGGTGCATTCGGGGTATAATAACCCGGGATTTGGGAGGTACCCGTGAAAAAGTTACCCGGGAACATTTGTTGGGTTCCCGAACTTGAGGGTCCAGCTTGTGAATTACCCGGTTGGTAACTTTGAAAACCCGAATTTGCTGACGGCCTAAACACAGTTTGGGTATTAAAACTGGATGGACCAGCAGCCCAATGAACAGCACCCGAACTGGAAGGACCAGCACCCCATGAAGTCCCACCTTGATCATTTTGGGTGGGAGGCATTTGAAATTGTTGTGACTCAGGAAACTGAAAATTTTGTGACGTATAATTCATACGTTCTTCCTGTTGACTGAAAGAAAATACCTCCCTCGGTATTGTTCTAAAATCCCCAAACAGCTGGCTGATCTCCGGATGTGATTCTTGATACAGACGAGCTCGCTCGTCAACCTGCAACAACCCCTCTTGCTGCGCACATTCAAATATTAGTAACAATTTAAAATATTTTAGAACCAATTTTTATTTAAAAAAAAAACTTACAAAAAATTGTTGAGTAGCCCCCCATTCAGGGTATTGGCCTGGAGGCTGGGCCTGACCGGGTTTACCGACTGTTAAGACGGTACGAGCATGATACCACTGCATATAGCCATCCGCAGTGGTGGTCCCTGGCTCTCCTTGGTGGTCGAGCCGCTGGTGTCGGTTCTCCCACTGGTGATATAGTCGGTATGTTTAACACCCCAATCGACCACAGCCGGTCTCCCTTTCCGTATTTTTTGAAGGTCAGAAAACTCCTTTGGTTCAAACAAACCAAAATTAGATGGAATAGTTTGAATGATCTCAAACTGTCTAGCAACTCTATTTGGTAGATGTACCTCCACCTCATCCCAAAAGATCAACGGACCAATATATCTCCATATACGTCGCCCAGTCCTACAACTCGGGGGGAGTACATTGATGAACTCTTCATACGGAGTCCATTTGAACTGTATTATAAAAATTTTAAATTATTATAACTTACAAAGTATATAAAATATTAAACACATTAAAAAATATTAATTTTATACCTGCTCATTCCTGAGCGTATTGAAAAAAGACCGGTACGAAACAAGAACGTGTGCCGGTGTCTCAACATTTGAGTGGTCTCCATTCCACCTATTTGCTAAACAAGACCGATAAGCATACGGTCTCTCTCTGTCCTCTTTGCGTGTCGTGACGCGTGGGGCAATCCGTGGCATTCTTTCCCACGCCCAATACTGGAGTAACAACAAAGGCCCATCAATGCCCTTTCTTCAAGGCATACTCCCTTGGACAGGTTTCTATACAGACAGGCAAGAGCTGCTGAACCCCAGCTCCTTCGACCTTCTTTGCTCAGGTCTCCTAGGTTCCTCAAATAATTCAAACTAACATCATAGGTGTTAGAATCAACAAAAAGCTCTGTACCAAGGAGAGCTAGTATAACCCTTCTAGCCATGAATAGACACAGCTCATCATCTTCCTCGTCAAACTCTATATCAATGTACTTTGTTAAGGTTGCAAATTTGATCCGACCGTTTTTCAAGTTATCAAAATCTACTTCATCTGTAGGAAAAAAGCCCAGATATTCCATACACAGATCGTTCCAGTAATCAACATTTTTGGTTTCTGAAACCCACTCACCAGTCACCGCTGGTCCATCTATGGGTAAACCCCATATCACCTGCACATCTTGCAATGTGACAGTTGCTTCACCAATAGGAAAGTGAAACGTGTTGGTTTCTGGACGCCATCTCTCCACCAACGCGTTGATCAAAGAATGATCAAGTTGGCAAACCGCCGACTTGAACAGTTGGAATAACCCAGCATCTTTGAGATGCTGAGTGACTTTGCTGGGCATACCAGCCTTCATTGCTCTAGTCAGCCCTCCATCACCTTTTCTACATCTTAGGAATATCGATTCACGTTCATCAGAAATGTTGTAGGAGCGATGGATATCTGGAGCTTGTAACCATAATAACTCTGAGTTTCTTGGTACACAGCTAACATTAACAGAGTCCATTTTTATATTTTGGTTTTGTTGATGATTAAAAACTGAGAAATATAAATTTGCTTATACGTTTGCTTATGTTTGCGTTTGCGTGAACATGTATAAGAAAATATGCATGTATATATAAACTGAAAATTGAATGATGAATGCATGCTATTTCGTCGTGACACTCGAAACCGGTTTTTCAAAACCCGGGTTCAAAGGCCAAGTCACAATCAACTGACAGTCAACCTGCCATGGAACTGTGCTCGCTGCCACCTTACTGTTTATGGTACGAATTTTGAAACCGGTATTTGGAAAACCGGGTTCAAATGTCCTTTTTTTGAAGCCGGTAATTGAAATACCGGGTTCGAGCTTAATATTTGAACCCGGTATTTCAAAAACCGGATTAACTGTTTGTACAACTTTTTTTTCGAAAACTTGTTTGACAAAACACCCTTGAAATACGACCGTTTCAAAAAAAAATTCAGTTTATAACTACAAGGGAGATGGTTAACCATGCATACTGTAACCATCGCTTAATGTGAACAACCCAAATCTAACCTCATCATAATCCACTTATAACTTTCTCTCAAATTCCCTGTTCTTTTACAAGTATACGGACATTCGGATGTGCATTTTCAAAGTGATTATTAATACTGAAAAATCAAATTCTAAATTTTAAAAAAGAATAAATTATTGATCCAACATCCCCTTTAATGTCCTTCAAGTTTAATGTTTTTGTTCCTATAATAATCAGAAAATCTTTATCATATATATCATACAATCAAATCTTAACAACCCCTTTAAGGTTCCAACAAACCATTACTACAATCAATGCACCTATGTACCTAACTTAAACATTCCACTATTATTACATATATACAACACTATAACTATAAACAAAACTATAACAAACTAAACACCCACATACTACTTTCCAAATCACAAACAAAATTCACAATCAAAAACACCTCAAATTCCAATTTCCAGCAGAAAAACAAAAAATAAAAGTAAATCTTAGAAACCAAACGTAACAGAAAAAAAAATAGAGTACATTTTCCACAATATGTGAACAAGCATATAAGAAGCAAGAAAGCATACCTACATGCATATTGATGTCTGAAAAAATGAAAAAGCTTAGCTTCAAGATTTACAAATCCCATAATGGGTTTGGTTAAAGAAACAATCTTTAGCATATTCCACAAAAAACCCAACTCAAAAAAACTAGATGTAGCAACTCACCATGGAGCCCAATGTAGCACACCCCTGATTACATAGCCAGATAAAAAGATTATATATATATAATTTATATATAATTATACAATATAAACGGTAGATTGATAGGAACCGCTTGATCCCATGTACCGAATTGGTACCCACATAACCCCAGCAGGGATAGTGTCAAGGTAATTCAACCACTTAAATTCAATTCTGCCTCTGGCAAGATTCGAACCCAGGTTGCTCCTAGAAAGTGGCAGCTGGTGGCCAACTCTTCTACGAAGAGTTATGATTGTAAGTACAAAGTAGTATAAAGAATAATGAGCTAAAAATATAAAAGCAGTCACATGCCAAAAAAGATAAATATAAGTAAAAAACAAACATCAAAGGCAACTTCTTACAATGATGAAGATGATGTTGATGGTGCTTCACTCTACCTCCATGTAACACCCCAAATATTTTAAAATATAAATTTAGTGATTTTTATTATAGTTTTACCTTTAAAATAATTTCCTAGTATTTAAAATTAAGAAATGGGGTTGTTTTAGTTGGAACTTTAGTGGCTAGCGGGTATAATACCTACTCAAAAAGAAAAAGAGTGGCATCATAATAGAATGCCAGCTACTTCCTTTTTATGATTCACTCTTCCACCTTAACAAATTCATCCATATTCTTCTTCAACCTTCTTGTGAGTAATTCTTGTTTTTATCTAAATCAAAAATCCTCCAATTGATAATAATAATAATATTCAAGTTGCTAAGAAGGAAATTTGAGAATTTAGTATGTGTGGGTGTGTGAATTTCGAAAACAACAAGGAAGAAGGAAAGGGAAATTTAGTTCTTCTACTTCCATTTTAATCACATCATTGAAGGTAAAAGTGATTCTTGACTATTTTATTTCAAGAGAAATTAGGGTTCTTAGAATTTAATTGAATTTGGGGATTTCTTACATGGTGGGTTAATTTGCTTTATTTTAATTAGTGTTCATGCAATCAAATAAACTTGGGGTGGTTTTGGTGAAATGAGTTATTTGGATTATTTCATGCTAGGGTTCTTCAACTTTGATGAAATTGGGGATTTTGAGTAAGATGATGATTTTGTCATAGCTTCCCTAATTCCTACTTGTAAATTGTTATTTTTTTTAGTATTGCATGAATATGTTTTTGATAAAAAGTTGGTGATCTTTATGGTCAAAATGAGGATTTGGTAATTTCAAGTAATAAGATGGCATGGCCACATTGTGGTGTATAAAATGAGATTTTGTAAAGAATCAACCCAACATTATAATGGGAAACGTTTGGGTAAAATAATGCTAGTGAAATTAGTGTTTATGGTTAGATAGCTTGGTATGTGAAATATGGTCTTATTTGCGTATTATGATGAATTTCTAGGTTGAAAGCATACTCAATCGTATTGTGGTCATCTTGATATTTGACTTTTGCGGAAGAGGTGAGTACTTTTATATATGACTATTCACATCTTGGTTCAATTACATAATGATGGTATAATCTATATGACGTAATTATTTGATGAGATAAAGACCATACGGGGTATGGCATATTATGAAAGACCATACGGGGTATGGCAATGTGATTTGGATGTGAATGAAATGTTTAGTTGGTTGTTTGAATGTATAGAAATACATAAAGTGTGTAATTGTGTAGAGTTACAAGAATTGAGATCCATGATATTATGATGGGAATATCGATAAGTTGATATAAGACCATATGGGATATGGCAAGTGATTTGATTGTTGGTTAGTATGTTTTATTTGGTTGATTGATTATATGGTTTCACATATTGTGTGTTGATGTGAAGGTATTTTTGGATGAGATGTTTGTGTGGTAAAATAGGTTTATATCCATTCTTATGTATTGTTTCCAATATGTGCATATTTGTGTATAAACGTACTCACTAAGCGTAAAGCTTATTCTTTTAGTTGTTCATCTTTTTATAGGTTCCGGAAGAGGGAACAAGTGATTGACTAGTAGTGCTTTGAGGTGGTTAGTGTTCTTGAAGGTATTTTGGCATGTGCGGAAGATTTGATAGATACTTAGTGATCCCACCTCGTTATGGCTCTTGGAACCATGGTTGTATATTTATCAATAATGATCATGTATTTTCTGAAAATAGTTGGGTCATATGGTCTTTTGAAGTATAAATCAATCTAGTGTAAAATGCCCATTTTGTCAACTTTGGGTAAATGACCTTTTCGTTGTAAATGTTATACTTGGTCAAATGAAAGCTTTTAGAATGTTGAGTCATGTGTATTTAACTTATTTTGAAGTTTGTCAAATTGGTTTAAGTGTGAAAATGATTGGAGAAGTTGCAAGTTGATTTAAGTGTCAAGATGGAGTTTTGTCGAAAACTGGGCTCCCACTGCGGCGCAGTGGGGGTAATTTTACCCACTGCGGCGCAGTGGGATTCTGGTCCGGGAGCATTTCTGCTCCCACTGCGGCGCAGTGGGGGTTGCACCCTCCCACTGCGGCGCAGTGGGTATATCTGTAAAAAAAAATAAAAAAAAATAAAAATTCTCGTTTCTTTTATATATCGAGTCCAGTCGTTTCATCCACTTACACTCACAACTCACTTGTTTATTTTGTTTTTGTTTTTTGTATTTTTTAGGATAATAATGTAGGGATGTATAATATAGCATAAATTTAAGTATAAATATATATAAAATGGTGAGTTTTTTTTTCTTCTTTTTGTATGAAGTGTTTTTAGCATCCAAATGTGGTTGGTGGTTGTTTGGTTTTGTTTGTAGGTTTCTTGTCTGCTCCTGTTCTTTTACTAATTTTTGGTTTTTGAATCTTTTCTTTTTTAAGTTGTTTTTTATTCCCATGAGACACTAATTTCAATGATAATATGTGTATTCAAAAGTAATTTTCATGTCACATTTCTCAAGGTATGTAAAGATGAAGAAGGCTTCTGTGTTTGTTTGCTGAATTAGTTTGACTATCCGGAATAGGCCGTGTTTACCCCTTTTCTCGCCCAAAACTCGCCCGGAACACCGCCCCCCAGCCGAATGCGCCCCTCCCTCCAGGCGGTTTTTATATTCGCCAAATTGTTGTTGACCAATGCATTGTTTTCCGTCCTATACCTTTTCCAACGGATACTTTTCAAATTTTTTTTTTTCTTTCTATATATACATAACCCACATCCATTTTAACCAAACAAAAACCATAACAAAACCAACACCCCTCCTAAATTTATATAAAACATACACTACATTATTTAACAATTATGGAAGATATTGATGAGTTTTCATCTTCTAGTTCCTCATCAAGTGGTGGTTCGACCGATCTAGACGAGGCTATTGAGGATACAATCGTTTTGACGATAAACACGATGTTAGAAGCCGCAAGAGAAGAAGAAGAAGAGGAGGGGGCGCACCAATACCGCGTGTTCCCGGTTTTAGGCGAAGGGCGGTCATAGATCGTAGACGGCATGAGGCAAACGAACGGTTGATGCGTTTTTACTTTGTTGAAAACCCGGTATATCCACCGAGGGAGTTTAGGAAACGCTATCGTATGAGTAAACGTTTATTTTTGCAAATAACAAACGATTTGGAAGAGAAGTATACGTATTTCCAACAAAGATATGATTGTCGTGGGAAGGTAGGTTTCACCGGGATACAAAAGTGTACTGCGGCACTTCGCCAACTAGCGTACGGGAGTACCGTCGACTCATTTGATGAAAATTTCGAGATGTCGGAAAGGGTTTTACGAGAGTCACTAGCCAACTTTTGTGAAGGTATCAATCTAAAACTTTAGTTACGTAGTTTTACATTTTATTATAATTTAGTTATTATAATTTAGTTACCTAGTTTTACATTTTATTATAATTTAGTTATTATAATTTAGTTACGTAGTTTTACATTTTATTATAATTTAGTTATTATAATTTAGTTACCTAGTTTTACATTTTATTATAATTTAGTTATTATAATTTAGTTACGTAGTTTTACATTTTATTATAATTTAGTTATTATATACATGTATTATTTACATTTTTATAGGTGTTAGGAGTATATATGGGCCGAACTTTTCTACGTAGACCTACTTCTAGCGATATACAGCGGCTTTATGATGTGCATGAGCAGCTACATGGTTTCCCGGGCATGATAGGTAGTATTGATTGCATGCATTGGGCGTGGGAGATGTGTCCTACCGCATGGCGTGGTACGCATACACGAGGGATATTGGGCGGCCGTCCATGATACTTCAGGCTGTCGCATCGACTGATTTGTGGATTTGGAACGCTTATTTTGGGCAGCAAGGTTCAAACAATGACATCAACGTATTTGAGTCGTCGCCCATACTTGAAGAAATTATATCCGGTTTGGCACCTACAGGTTAGACTTACAAAATTTGACATTATAATTTATAAACTTCAACATTACACTTATTATATGATAACGTATTAAAGTTATAAATTGCAGCTCCTTTTTATGCAAACGACAATTATTATAAAGCCGGATATTATTTGAGTGATGGCATCTATCCAGAGTATGCTACCTTCGTGAAGTCATTTACCGACCCAATTGATGACAAAAGAAAATACTTCAAGAAAAAACAAGAGTCGGCGCGAAAGGATATTGAGCGAGCTTTCGGCGTGTTGAAGAAGCGTTGGAAAGTTATTAGCTTTCCATCACGGTTTTGGACCAAGGAGAGGATGCATGACTTGTTATATACATCTATTATTTTACATAACATGATTTTGCAGGATGAAGACAAAGCTTACTGTCAAGACTTCTACGAGCATGACCCGACTTTGGACGAGGAATATTGGATGCAAGAAACTCCAATGGAGAAGCGGATAGAGAACTCAAATGCGGTTAGAAGCAGGGAAACACATAACATGTTATTGGCTGATTTGGTGGATCATGTATGGGAGAACCGCACGAGGGCGGACGAGGAAGAATACGTGCCGCCTACCGTTGAGTCCTACTTTAGCGATGACGACTAGTTTTTATTCTAATATGTTGTATGGTGTGTATTTGAACTTTATTAATCATGTGTTTGAACTTTATGAATCATGTATTTGAACTTTAATAAGTAGTTTTTATTTTATTATGTTTGTATTTTTTATTTATAGTAAGATGTTTATTTTTTAAAAATTAATTTAAGTTGAAAAAAAAAAACCAATGATTGGAATGTGACAAGTGTCACAACTCCCCCAACCTCAAAACTAGCCTCACTCCCCCTTTTTCCCACCAAAACTCTCTTGCATACATGGCGCCACATGGCTTTTATCCCCTCCTCTTCAACTAGCCCCACTCCTTTTAGCCTAAGGAGAAGAGTCACGAGATATTTTTAAACTATATTTGATATCAGCCATTATTTGTGTTTTCATCTCATCTTCGGTCAGACGAGCTCGGTGAATCATTTGTTAGAAAGATTGAGTAAGTTTGTTAAAGAATGGAATGGTGAATTATGCTCTAGGTTGGTATTTATAGAGTGACAATCCAACTAGTCGTTCAGGGACTGGAAGTGTAAATGTTTTTGAATTTTTGGCCGTTTGAGGGACTCAAAGTGTAAATATTTTGAATTCGAACGTTGGAGGGACCGAAAGTGTAAATATTTTGATTTTGAACGTTGAAAGAACGTCTTTTACTTTACCTATAAATACTGACTTCTTATCAAACAATTACGATCAAATCACAAATGTTTATACATCTTAAATGACTTCTTCATCAAATGTCCCTAATCGAAAATCACCAATGAGTGTCGATCAAGTGCAGGAAATAAGTAGTTGTTGGGTGTCATAACAACTGCGATTAAAAGTAAAATGTTTAATGAAGATAAGTGGTTTAATGTAAAAGTTACGAGATGTGTAAAATACTGAAAATAGGTAGTTTTCATAAATTAAAGAATGATAACTATACTAATTATAAAAATAGTTGATGTATAATGGGTTAAATATGCGTCTTATTATAAGATAGCTTATTATAAAAACTAAGATTAGAGTATAGATAATTATGTTGGATTGTTTGGTCATGGAACTAGAGACGAGAAATACGAAGGAATATATTCGTCTAACTGGTATTTTGTCCCATTAAAAACATTGTTGACCGACAAAATTTTGTTACTCAAAGTTACAAACAATGAATAGTAGAAAACAAAAAACAATCAATTTATTTAATTACTGTATGATATTTATATTCGAGAAAACAACACTACTATCTAAATAATTCACGTATTTTCATCATTCTCTCCAAACAACACGAATAGTTATCATTTTGGCTTGATAACTAAGTACTATAAACATGTTTAAGTGGTTAACCAATTTACTTGTTGGTGATGTTTCTCGTTTCTATTAACCAGCCTAACATGCATAAATGATAAACGGGCGATTTTTTCCCGTTAAGGTTAATTAAATTAAGTTTATATTTGACTTAGATATACGCAACTTATTGAAGCATTCCTGGTGATCGTTTATAAACTTTGTCCCAACCCCAAAATGTTTAACCACTCTTTTGTTAAGGCATGAAGACTATTGTTAGAATGTGCAAATAACAAACTAGAAGAAAAGGGCCTTACCTCCTTTAGAGGTAGTTAAAAGTAACCTACCATTTTGATAAAAGTTAAGGTACAGGTGAGCAATTGCACATTCACCCTCAAACAAAAAGTCACATTTGTATTCAACAAATCTGGATTCTTGCCTTGTGAAAAAAGAAAAAAAGAATAAAATAAAATCATAACTATAGTTGGAATCAGCTTATCAAATACATCAAAAGCCTAAACATCACTTCAAAAACTAACATCAAAACTATGTCCCAAATTCTTTTCATGCAAATGCTTTTTCCACAACCGGTCACATTTATGAAGTAATGCGCTAAAAACAGAACACATTCGACTCTTTCATACATATCTGAATTCGGAAAAAAAGAAAATGTATTTCAGTTGTTCACAAGACACACTTGAGATCTACCTGTTTCATTAATTAATAAGTAGTTTCTTTCTATTTTGTTTTTAGTAGGGCATTGTAAATAGAGAGTGGTTAATCATTCATGTTGGTTTGCTTTTACATGGACGATTGTAAAGTCAACTGGCATTTCAGCCATGTTGCCTGTTTTTATTGATTTTAATACAAGTTTACAAGGGGTGACGGCCTTTTTACCGAAAAAGACACACTTGAGATAGCTGTAAATTGCTTGCTCTTGAATCCTCTATCACGATGACTACGCTCTTCACATACGGAAATCTGGGCCTTTGACTCTGAATTGACAATTATATCTACTCAACTCGTTCGTCAACGCACAGTTACAGGATACATGGTATAGCTGTAAGAGAATATATACTGCCCCAGAATAACAAACTAAGCTCAATTGAAACATGATAAGTTTTTTCAATTTACCCTATTCGACGACTGGCAGCAAGATGATCCTGCAAGACAGACCACGAAAAACATGAGAATAAGATGTAATGAATGAGAAAAGAAATGAAACAGTTTTAAAAAAACATTTGTTCGGTTTCAATGAAATTCCATGGAGGTAATTTAAGCTAACTATGTGCAATGTATGCTTGGAGATCATGAATGGCATACAAGTTTCAACGGATACTGAACATCTAGCACACAATGAAGCTTTCCCATTGGTCCATACACGTACTCATAAAAACAAGCAAGCGTACACAAACTTAAAGAGAATAAAAGCTTACTGATATGAAATCAAAGGCTTTAGTATCATCTTTCTTTGAACCATTCATTGTTGAAGTAGGAGCTTGATTTCCAATGACTGGATTAAAAATATCGGGAAAAGCCGAAGAGTTACTTGATGTACCAATATTTTGGGACTGCAAGTTGCCTGCCTGTTGTAAGTTACTCATTGTGGACAAAAACTGCTGCTGGGCTAAAAAGTTGCTCATGGCAGCATAGTTGATAGGTTGTGAAGCAAACGCCATAGGATTAAACATCATCCCTGAAGATATAGCATTATATGCATTGGGATCCAAAGGTAACATTGGATTTTCAGTTATCCCAGGTGCCTGAAACTGAAGCATTTTATTTAATTCATCATTCGTTTGTGGTTTTGCAATCGTTGTAGAATCTGATAATATTGATTCAAGTGATCCTGTTTGAGAAGCTCCATTTTGTAACAGTGACGAGTCATTTCCATTTACGGACAAACCAGCCATCAAGTCATTCACGTTGTCATTAGAACCAAACATATCAAATAGCTCTGGTCCACTTCCGCTTGGTTTGTCAGCAGTAGCCATTCCCGAAAAGAGATCAGTTGATTCATGTTCCTCTTTATTGTTTTGAGTTTGACCATGAAAGGAAACATCAGCAAAGGGGTCATCATTATTTGCAGGTTGGTTGTTGTCCACATCAGCATCACCAAAGAAATCATCCATAAGAGAGGCAGCAATACTATCACTCGTTCTGATAGGGTTTTCGTGTTCATTTTCATCTGGATCGTTGGTATCGATTAAGTTGGGCATCTGAACTACGGGCTCTACAGTTTTCAAAACTTTGACCGGCTGACTCATCCTGCCACCACTTTGCTCTCCATCTAGAAGGCTCAACACCTGCCCATAAAGTAGAGACCTTCCGTTAGACACCCTACACAGATCTGGTTCAGTTAATATATTGATATAAACTAATACAAAGTGAAAAGTAATGGATCTGATTCTTTTTGGTGACATGCTCTGGTTTAACCCCAGTAAATAAGCTCAGAAAGAATACTTCACTAGGCTAAATAATAACAGTAGAGATGGCAAGATGAGTGGGTTGGGCAGAAGATCCATATGGGTCAGTTTTTATCCAAGTCAAAACAGGCTGGGTCAGGACCGTCAGGTTGACCTTCAAAAACTTTTCGTCCTTATTTAAACAAAATTTGTAGATAACCAATGGGTGCATAAATAAGCTAATTCCTTGAACGAACGGTATACAGAATAGGAGATTGTTTGCATTCAACCTAGACTTAGATAAATTTCAGACCAACAATCCAAACCCATTCCCAATTTAGATAAAAAAAAATTTGTTTGACCTGTTTAAAACATAACATAGCTGGTATAGACCCATTCACAACTAAATGATTTGAAATAGGCGAGCTCTAAAAGATGTTAGGTAAGATGCATAAATAGTACTTGACACATCTTATTAGCTATGAACTTACTCCATACCTTATTTGCCTTTTCCCTCACAGAAGCTTGGGGAGATTCAGAGCATTTTATAACAGCATCTATATTTTCAGAAAAGTAAGAAGCAACCACGAGAAATTGTTCATCATCTTTTTTCCTCAAGATAGCCTCAAGCACGCACAATCCTCTCACACAAACCTGACAAAATTATCGATGAAGTAGGAATAGGGAAAAAGCCGTTAATTAGATAAACATAAAAAGAAGAAGCAAACAGTTGAAGTTAGCTTATGAAATAGGCCATCATTTAGATGCAACTTTCAGATCTAATCAAGCAAAATTTTTAAATAACATGTGACATTAACCTAGAGATAGGGTTTCGCCCCATTTACATATGAATGGTTTGTTCCAGTCAACTAATATCTTTACCCGTCGAAATAAAAGTCTTTGAATCAAACGGGTCGAAACATCAAGAAAAGTAATCTACTATTGATAGTATATGAACTTTGTAATCATATGTAGCTTGCTACTTATTTATAACAGCTGAAACAGATGAAGGTTTTGGTCTTTTTGATTAACCAAACTCACCTAAGCCGCTCTTAACAGAAATCTGTTTCGGTCAGTTACCCAACCCAACCATTTGGCCAACTCTACACTAAGCCATAGAGTTATAAAGAGAATTTAGCAACATGCATACCTGCCACATATGTGATTGGAGCTTTGTTTCAAGAGCATGACTTAAAGCTAAGGCATCCAATTTTGAGGCCTCGGTCAAGAACACTTGAAGAGCATCTCGAGTGGGCTGTAAACGGATGCCACCAGATGTTACAATTGTCTCTAGTAACCTCTCCTCACGACTCTTTTCATGTGAATAACTTGAACCTGATCCCGAACCAGCTCCCCCGCTTGTATTATCTGTCTGGCATGTTTTACTCTCTTGGCCCCAAGGTCCAGACACATCTGTTGACAATCGTTCATTACACAAATCAAATCTGTTGGTATCAAATCCCTATTATTGAAGATCCGTACAGGCCGGATCATGTTTGTTTATTACACAAATCACTTTATGGGCTTAAACAGGCTCCACGAGCATGGTTTCAACGTTTATCTCATGCTCTCCATGCGCTTGGATTTGAGGGATCAAAGACTGATTCATCCCTCTTTATTTTTTCTTCTAACGGTGTTCTTTTATATATGTTGGTATATGTAGATGACATCGTTTTGACAGGTAACAGCCCGACTGCCATTGACCATGTTGTTCACCGCTTGCGCCACTCTTTTGCTTTACAAGACATGGGGGAATTATCTTATTTTTTGGGCATAGAGATTCATCGTCAGAACCATGATATTATTTTGTCACAGCAAAAGTATATTCGTGATCTGTTGTCTCGCTCAGGGCTAGCCTCCTCTAAGCCTGTACCCTCGCCTATTACTACTTCAGCTAACTTATCTCTCAACGATAGTGCCTTGTTTAATGACCCGGTCAAATATCGACGCATGGTAGGAGCTTTACAGTATGTCACACTATCTCGTCCTGATATTACCTTTGCTGTTAATAAAGTGTGTCAGTATATGCATGCTCCTACAAACAATCATTGGGCGGCTGTCAAACGTATACTTCGTTATCTTCATGGAACTACAAATTACGGGCTGTTGATATCTCATAACTCTGGCTCTCAATTGCATGCTTACACTGATACAGCCTTCTCCTCTTTACGAGCCTATACTGACGCCGACTGGGCTGGATGCCCTGATGACCGTCGATCCACGGGGGGATTTGCTATATATCTTGGAAATAATCTGATTTCATGGTGTGCAAGAAAACAAAAGACTGTATCGAGGTCATCAACTGAGTCCGAGTATAAGGCGTTAGCTGATACTGTAGCCGAATTGACATGGCTTGAATCTCTTCTTGGTGAACTACAGTTTCCTACTACTGTTCCAACATTATGGTGTGATAATCTTGGTGCTACTTATCTTTCAGCCAATCCTGTGTTCCATGCTCGTACAAAGCATGTAGAGGTTGATTTTCATTTTGTTCGAGAAAAGGTAGCACAAGGGAAGTTGTCAGTTCAGTTTATTTCTACACATGACCAAATCGCAGATGTCTTCACAAAAGCTCTTCCATCAGATCGTTTTATATTCTTGAGGTCCAAGCTAAAGGTCGCTCCCCGACCTTAGCTTGAGGGGGAATATTAGACTATATTAAGTTTATATTATGTTACCCTAAACAAGGGGTTAGAGTGTAAATATAATATCTATATAATCTCTTGTAAAATCCCTATTATTCAATAATACAATATACAACACTTATACAATATTTGTCTGTTACCAGTGTACACTGGTTTCATTAGTCAATGATCTTCTCAGGTTTGGGCTCCTGTAAGTTGCCGTGTTGCTCTTACTTGAGGTTTGACCTTGGGTCAAACTATTGAATCCCTGCTTAATCGTTGCACTTCCAATACCAACCACCTCACTAAGAAACGACTTATTATTATCACCAGATGAAGAGTCAAAGTTGGTATTTCCAAAGCCTTGTATTCTCTGAGTTAGACCTTCTTTTGGTGGTGGTTTACTGGTGTCTTCACCAGAAAATATAGCAGATAAAGCTTCTTGGGCGGTTTCCCTTACAGCTTTATTAAGAGCATCTCCCTTCAAAGGATCTGGATGTACCTTATGGTGAATTAGCTGACGAATGGCCACTGAGTTCCTTTGCATTTCTTTCCTAAAATCCGCACCAGACTTACCTACTGCATACTTGATTACTCTTAAAGCCTACAGATGAAAATGACACCAAAAAATTGTTGACGTTAATAAAAGTATTGCATTACATCCGAACAGCAATATAATGGGAAGATTTTTTCTGTATCTACTATCTAGTGATAAACAACAACACCATAACAGCCATATCAAAGATTGTTCATGTATCTCCACCATATCAATCATTCATTGTTACCATTTTTGTGTGTTCGTTCTTCATTGCATCCACCTTTGTATGAACAACTCATAACAATTTGGCATTCGATCACATTCTAAGGTTTAAATTATATCCCTAACCTCCCAAGAGTAGTGACTTCATTCCACTACCTGCAACAGTTTAAGGTGTGTTGGAAAAAACGGCCTCGAAGAATCCCCAACAACACAGTCAATGAGAACAGTAAAAAATATGAACACAAGAATTTACGTGGAAACTCCAAAACCGGAGAAAAACCACGGGCCTCCAAAGAGAAACATATTCCACTATATGAAAAATTGTTACAATCATATAGACTAATCTCTTAAGCCTACAGCCCCAACCCAATACACTTGAAATCAATAAGTCCTACACCGTAAAATAAAGACCCCGGCTTATCTTCTACACATAAGAAAGCACCCCTCTTTAGTTTTACTCAGACCCTCCAGACTTCCTTTAGTATTATTGTGACTAGCTGACCCCCATCAGCACCGGTATTATTTGTGACTTGCAACTATACCCGCTGCCCACACAAATAAAACACACAGCTCCGCTTATTCTTTTTCTCTCTTTGGCTCTCGCAGCACTTTGCTCCCTTCCCCATGCACACATATATCGTAACATGCATATACGGATAGTTGTGTACACTTTTTTCACAAGGACCATATATTATGTATATAATATATGCCATGATTCACGGCTCCTGACAAAACCCAAAAAAGTGACAACAACACTTTAGCAACTACATGGCCCAAGAATAAACAAATATGGGGTCTAATTATTGTTCACCAGCTACTTTCAACAAATCCTCCCGTGAACAAATAATTAACAGCCACTGGGACTACCACCGGAACAACCACCGGCACGGTACCCGTTGTCTTGACCGACAACCATTGTCTTCACCGACAATCCATTGTCTAAACCGACAATCATAATTCAAAAGAATTATCATACTCCACCATAAAGAGTATCACCACTCAGAATAACCCATTCCAAGCATTTCATTTCGGCCATGTCGAAAAAACCTGCTGAAAATTTATGGTGCAACTTCCCTGTTTAGCTTTCCCTGGAAGTCATCAGCCATCGACATCCTTTCCACCACACACCTTGCATAAACCGCTAAACCAATGCCCGTGTGCAATTGTGGACCAGCTAACATCCCTTTCCATGATGGTGCAGACACCATGAGGATATCACATCTCAACAGAAATCACCGTTCACCATGAGATCACCTCTCAACAGAACTCTTCATTCACCGTGAGAACCCTTGTCAGCTGCCTTGTTGGAGCAATTTGCCGAACCCGCTCCCACTGTACATCTTGCCATGCTCAGCATTCCCTGCACTACCATCATATTTTTTTTCACAGTACTAGTGTTGTTTGTGACTTGCAAATCCCATTGCCCACGCAAACCAACACTCACCATACCAACCTCATTAGACTGAACTTCAAACATCGTACCCGTATCTCAAACAAAGTATTGTATACTAGAAAAATATGACACCAGCCAAAACACCAGGCTCACATATAATTCTACCGTGTACAAAACAAACCAATAGAAAATTCGTTTTTCTGATGTGGAAGCTCAGACAAAGCTGCAACCACAGAGCATACAACGAATATCTAAAACCAAGATACCTTATACGATACCGAGACCTCCACCAAAACCTCTGACCAGCCTTGGCTAACCATAGCTCTGATACCACTTGTTGGGAAAAACGGCCTCGAAGAATCCCCAACAACACAGTCAATGAGAACAGTAAAAAATATGAACACAAGAATTTACGTGGAAACTCCAAAACCGGAGAAAAACCACGGGCCTCCAAAGAGAAACAGATTCCACTATATGAAAAATTGTTACAATCATATAGACTAATCTCTTAAGCCTACAGCCCCAACCCAATACACTTGAAATCAATAAGTCCTACACCGTAAAATAAAGACCCCGGCTTATCTTCTACACATAAGAAAGCACCCCTCTTTAGTTTTACTTAGACCCTCCCAGACTTCCTTAGTATTAATGTGACTAGCTGACCCCCATCAGCACCAGGTATTATTTGTGACTTGCAACTATACCCGCTGCCCACACAAATAAAACACACACTGCTTTACATCTTTTTCTCTCTTTGGCTCTCGCAGCACTTTGCTCCCTTCCCCATGCACACATATATCGTAACATGCATATACGGATAGTTGTGTACACTTTTTTCACAAGGACCATATATTATGTATATAATATATGCCATGATTCACGGCTCCTGACAAAACCCAAAAAAGTGACAACAACACTTTAGCAACTACATGGCCCAAGAATAAACAAATATGGGGTCTAATTATTAGTTCACCCAACTGACTTTTAACAAGGTGTTTGCAGTTGTTCGGAGATAGAGTGAAACAAGGCATTACTTCTCTACAGGACAGTCAGGACTTACGATCCAACATTTACTATTAAACAAAATAACTCCAATTGTGAGACGCAACAAGCATCATTTTGAGCAGCTCATAGATAGATAGATAAATGTTTTATTTCAGTACATTTATTAAACCATGTGTCTTATTATCGTTAAAAATAGAGTTACAGATGAGAATCATAGTCATGAATTTACAAATTTGAAGCGACCAAAGCTTCATTCCCAACTCCATGTTAATAAACACCAGGTAAATAATAGTTTTATCAAGGGTTCAGTGTTTCTAAATGTATCTAAACATGGTCAAAATATATAATACGTATGAATCCAAGTTTAAATCAGGTAACTAAAAGCAGTAAGAAAACAACATATTTGCCTTTGTGACAAAACGGGGCTTGTTTCAATTTGGTGTGCAAAAGTAGTGTTCCAAATAAATAGTGGCACAAAACTAGTAAACCCGAGTTTCAGAAATGCAGTTTGGAGGTTTTTGGATTTTCCCCAAACCGCAATTGGCAAACACGGTTTAGGCTTCCTACTAATCAAGTACAAAAGTTTTTTTAAAAAGTTGTCAGATTAAAATTCCAAACCATATTTCACATTCCCGGTTTGAAACATACTAAATTAACAATAGCCAAAAGTTATACATACTAAAGATCATATCATCGACTGTAACGAATTATAATTAGAAAATCATAACCCTGCTATAAAGTCTACAATGACAACTTTTACATACAAAAATGCGAATCACCGGCAACTAAATCCAACTTCCCAAACATCCGTAACTAAGAAAAGGGCTAATTACTAACAAACTAAATACAAAGTAAATAGATAACCAATCCATTTTCGATCCCCCACCGACCGGTCCCACAGTCAATACACAAGTACAGGTAAATCACCTAACACTATAATTAAACGGGCACGGCCCGAATTCGAACCAAAATCTCCGCTTTTATGTTGCATGTCCCCCACCGCTAGGCTACAACCTAATTACAAATAAAGTAACAAACTTGAAAGCAAAACAAGGACTAAAATTACCTTTTGTTTAACAACAGGAGACTTATGTTGAAGACGCTTAAATAGAAACTCAGAAATTTCTTTAAC
The DNA here is from genome assembly GCA_034093135.1 of Erigeron breviscapus. NCBI lineage: Eukaryota > Viridiplantae > Streptophyta > Magnoliopsida > Asterales > Asteraceae > Erigeron > Erigeron breviscapus. The sequence continues at coordinate 88,980,596 of CM067171.1, read as the reverse complement.
AATGGAAACATGTGAATTCCGAAGAAGATCACAAATTTCTTCTAATTTATAAACAGGAGTTACTTTATTATCTTCATCTGAAGTTGCTACATCTATCATCTTTGATCTCCAATATGATTCCACTGCTCTTCTGTGGGCTTAGCTTAGATGCAGCCCGCTGCACATGCAGCGGAGTTTTTAGTTTTTACCATGAAAATCATGGGGCATTTTTGTAATAGATCAATCACTTAAATGGTATGTGAGTGAACTGCATAGATCATTTTCCATATATATATATATATATATATACTAGCATGGTACCCGCGCGTTGCGGCGGATACCATGGTTCAGTAAATATGTAAATTTGAGAAATTTACATATTTAATTACCACGAGCGTATATACAAACTTGGATTTATTTCTTACATTACATACAACATATCTATTACACATTCATAGCATAGCAGTAAATATGTAAATTTGAGAAATTTACATATTTAATTACCTATTTGCTGCATACTTGTTAGTCCCATATTTATCTATTCATCCCATACCTATTAGTCCCTTGCCTAGCCCAATGATCCTTCAAGTCAATTGGACAATCGAGATCATACCCTTCTAACAACAAAGCCTCTATGACTTTTGTGAATGTGTGACGACCCATTTTTCTCCCCTGCAATCTTGCAATACGACTTTTTCCGACATATGTTGGCAACGGACACATGGAAAGATCAACTGTACAACAAGTGGAGCTCCATCCATCTCTATTCCACCGGCGACAGTTCCTAGGTATCCCTGTGCATGAGCATATCGGTATTGGCATCCATGATATGTCCATTTCTTCCCCAAATACTACCAAAATATTTTTATGTTTCACAAACTGGTAAGACTTTTTCTTACGGCTATAAAGTTTGCTAATATAAGCCCATGATTCTTCTACATGCTTCTCAAACTCGAGGTCGCGATCTGTTGTTGTATCAACCAACTCCACTGCATTCGAAGTGGAAGCCCGATTATGTACTTGACCGACAGGATTTTCGAACTGTATTTGAGCATCAAACATTGGCCGTTTGCCTAGTGCCCTGTTATCTTGCTCAAAGGTTTCTGGTTGTAATGATGGTTCTGGCTGGAATGTCGGTTCAGGTGTGTTGAGAAGCCAATCTTGATGAAAGGAATCTATAGGATTTGAGGATGAAGCTTCAGGATATGCTACCCCAAAAGGATTTGGGAACAATGCACTAGTATTTTCTTTGGGAAATTCTGGTTGTGATGCTGGTAGTGTATTATGAAGAAGCCATTCTTGGCAAAAGTCATCGAACGTTGTATCCCACTCGTTAGATTCAAACGTTGGATTTTGAAATGCGTCCATAATTGCCTTGAATTTCTTTTACCTGTAGTAAAGATTGGTCAGATAACTGACATGTTAAATACTTAAAAAAAATTGCAACTATGATATATTGTTAAAAGAGACATTCTGAACAACTCGAGATTTAAAAAAAACATAATTATTTGTGACCAGAATAATTTATACAAAATATCTCTTGGTTTCACGAGTTGGAAGTTCTGTCAGAACTTGACCCTGGCATGTTGCTTCCTCCGGCATCTCTGTTCTTCCTAAGAGGTCGAACATTGAGATCTTCTTCTTCTTCTTTAGATGACATGGCGAAAATGGATTTCTCCCTTTGTGTAGGCTCATCATCTTCTTGCTGAGCTACAACTTTTGCGAACGATTCATCGTCTTTTATCTGACGATTAACAAGGTTGGATTGTTCTTCCTCTAAGATTTCAGATAAAACTTTGGCCAACATTTCATCTTCAGTTTCTTGCTTTGCTTGTTTCTCAACAAGTTCAGATTCCTCTATGTCTATGAGTACCTTGCAATCTTCATAAGGGATGCCTCTAAGCTCGGCCTCCAGTTTGATTCTTTTAACCCTATTATCTTCCTTAGCCAATTTTTCAAGGGTTTCGAGTTCCTCTTGAGCCATTGGCCGTTTGCCTTTCGGGTCGCTAGATGAGGCGCCATAGTTTTTCATTTTCTTGTGATAAATTAACAATATTAAGCGAACATGAATTAAAAGATAAATGTTTTATATAAACATATAAATAGACAGTATATTATTTAAGATAAGAAAAAGTACAAAAGATAGCTTACCAGAGAGAAGATCGGTGATCTTTTAGAAAACAAGTTGGCTGTGAGCGGAATAACAAATTAGCAGATGAAGAACTAAGAAAATAAAAGAGATAGAGAAGAAAGATTTAGTGTGCATTGTTCCTTAACAAAACGCGTTCTTATATAGAAAATTGTTATATAGCACCGACACTGTTGCACCGACACTGTTGCACCGACACTGTTGCACCGACACTGTTGCACCGACACTGTTACACCGACACTGTTACACCGACACTGTTACACCGATTTGTCTATTCAAAGCTTATTTTGTACTTAAATGTTCAAAATTTAAAAAATCCCTCTTGACTATGAATCATATACATACTTAAAAAGTATTATCATATCCTATAAATAATAATAATAATAACCTTTCAAAAATAAAATATAATAATAATCTTATGAATATGATGTTTAAAAAGTACAAATTTTGACTTAAATACCCTTGCAATGCTAACAGAGCTAATATTCATTTTAATTATATTTGTAATTAAATGTATTAATCGCATATTTAAAATCATAATACGTATTTCATACTATTCAGACACAATTTAATGCAATTTTACTTTCATTTTTACATAATGATTATTAATTCTAATTATTAATTTGGTGCAAATATGAACATTTTTTTTTTTTTTTTTTATCATGACAGTGTTTACAATACATGTTATTATTTTTCACAAATAATTAATTATGAATCTCATAAGAACCATTAAACAATACCAAAAAGTTGTAAAACCCAACTGAGCTAATGGGCCGAAGGAATTTAAAACTGAGCTAATGGGCCGAAGGAAAGCTAATGGGCTGAAAGAATTTAAAACTGAGCTAATGGGCCGAAGGAAAGCTAATGGGCCGAAGGGATTTAAAACTGAGCTAATGGGCCGAAGGAAAGCTAATGGGCCGAAGGAATTTAACAACTTTGGACTTTTGTGACAATTCGGGTTTCGGGTCGGTCCGGTCCAAAACCCGAGAAATAACGGTTTAGCCCGAGAAGACCGAACATTGACATGGAAAGAGAGAGAGAGAGATCGAGATTCCTCTAGATATAATACTACAAAACCACTGAATTTGTTCTTGTCCAAGCTCTGTGGCTCCTCTTTTAAAAAATGTTTCTTAAGAACTTTCTATATAAACAAAATCGTATGTATATTTAAAGATGGTGGATACTCAAAAGTGATTATAAATTTAAAGGATGGTGGAGCAGCTTTAGAAACATAAAAATTAATTGCCAAGCATTTTTAAACATTCTACATTACCAAACATAATTACTCAAACTCAAAAAATAATTGCCATAAAGATTAAACCTTTTGTACAAATTATAAACCATAAAACAGCTTTAGAAAATGATATGCTATAAATTAATTTCCAAAAACAACATGCAATCAAAAGAAATGTGTCAAACATTATGCCTTTTAAAACAAACTCGTACCAACCTAAAAAAGAATTACCACAAAATCCAAAAAGTATTTAAAGAATAAACTTTTCTAATATGCCCATAATCAATTACAATTAAAAAACAAATATCTGTTCAATGATAGATAGTTTTATTAAATTTAACTTAATTAAACACAGTTAAAAGGTTAACTTATTTTAATACCATAACTTGAATTAAAACATACAGTAGCTTTAAACTAAATGCATATTTTTTTTTTGGTACATTAAAGTTGTATACTTGTATGTATTACAGATTTTAGTACATCAAAAGCATTATTGCACTTAGATTTTGAAATTATAAACATCATATAAAAACAATTACAGTACTAATTTTTATATTTGTTTGCTCCAATAAATACTTATTTTAACAATTTTAAATACCATTATAGCACTTGTTTTCCCTAGAGTAATTTTCTTGTATTCCTTTTCAAAATTTTCTTTTACTCTGCCCCAAAAACCACTGCAAAGTTTTCACTCATTTCAAAAGTTTTGTGGTTGCAATTTTTAAGGCACCTAACCCACAAAACCAACTGCCCTATCAATAACACTCTTTTATTATTATCATCACATCATTTAATTCATATCTTTTTTTTTTTTATAAATAAATAAAAACACATTTATGTATATCATAACTTCACTCTATCATAATCAATCAAACACTAACACAATAATACTAAAAAAATCTAACAAATTTTTTTATTTATATTTTTTTAATTTTCCATAAGGCACCTGCTACCCACCCCTATATAGTATATCCCCACCTTATTTAACTAAAAAAAATTTATATGAAAAAAAAGAAGACCACTTTGACCATCAAAACTTAAATGGATTACAGCAAAGCAAATTCTATTTTACTTGCAAACATGTATCGTAACTTATGCAATAATACTTGTACATATTTTTCATCTTCTCTCTCATTAATCCCAAAATACAAGCCGAACCGTTCAAATTTATATAAATAATAATAAATATATACAATTGTGTGTCTCTCTCTCTCTGTATCTATCTATATCTCTATATCTTCCCTCTTTTCTCTCCGTAACCAAAGTTTGTAGGTTTTTACTCTTTGTTCAAAAAATCCCACCTTTTTCTTGCTCTCTCACTTTATCAAAAATCTTTAAAAATTCTAGAGAGAGAAACTTTAAAAAAATGGTTTAGTAGTATCCACGTACGTTTTCATAAATAAAAGTATGTGGTCAATGTTGAGCCACGTACGTTTCTTAATAATAATATCTAGTAATTTGTGGAAGCCAGCTATCCATCTATATTTTTTTATATTTATATATATAAAATAGGATATAATAATATTATTTACAAGTAGCTACGTACTATATGTATATCTATATCATATTATCATCTATGACTATCGATATATATCTATATAAAGACACAGATAATACAGATTTATTTTTAAGGGGACGTGTAGGCCGACCACCCCATATGTAATCCGACCACCCCTTTTGGAGCGACAGTCGCTCCTAAAGGGGTAGTAGGATACGACAACGGGCGACAGCATACGACAAATGTATACGATTCGAACCTACCACCCCTTAGGAGCGACTGTCGCTCCTAAAGGGGTAGTAGGTTCGAATTTACTATTTCCCCGTGACGATTCATGTTGCCTTTAAAAGTTCATGCTCACTTCTAGTTTCATCATTCACTTAACTCATCAAAGCAAGGAGTGGCTACTAGATAGACAATTAGTTCCGAGACTAAGAGATTGGGCTATCGGCCGGTATCAGTTGAAGTCAACAAAGAAGGAAAGCCTTCCCCCAATCCAACATTTTCAGGTGAAAATCGAGTTGTAAGTTGGCGCACCTCATTTTCATTTGCTGCAGAAAGTGTGTTTTGGATATAAAGGGTTAAACCATTCCTCATTTGAATTACTCCGTATAAAAGAGGTAAATCAAGTTTTCATTTATTCAAACTCATTCGGTCGTTTTTGGATATAAAGTATAGTAAGTATAGATATTACTGATAAGTGTTTTTATTATTTTAGATGGATTGCTTGGAGGACATTTTCTTAAATCCAAATGCGCCGGAAGGTGTAAATGACGAGTTTGTGTACGAAGAGCCCGATGACGAATTTGAATCCCCAGATGTCCGTGCTGAATTTGATTACGATCACGGTGTTTTTTATACCAAGGAGGTATGTATATAATCCAACCTTTTCATTTTTTGTGTTGTTATTTTGTGAGTAATTGTATTTTGTTATTATTCATTAGATTTGTTGCTATAAAAGTATGTAAGAAAACTAATTATTAAAACTACGGATAAAAAATTGTATATAAAAACATATTAAAAAATGTACGTAAAAATGTAGATTAACAAAAGCTATTGAAAAATTGTTAAAAAAAAAGGTGTATAAAAAAGTGTATTATAAAAAAGTGTATAAAAAGTGTATTATAAAAAAGTGTATAAGAAAGTGGATTATAAAAAAGTATATAAAATAGTGTATTAAAAAAAATGTATTATAAAAAAGTGCATATAAAATCTAATTATAAAAAAGTATATAAAAAAGTAAAATAAAAAGTGTATAAAAAGTGTATTAAAAAAAGTGTATAAAATATTTCAGGTGTTTGACACACACATAGATTTGGTAGACTGGGCTCAAAGAACGGCAAAGGAGCTTGGTTATGTGTTAGTAACACGAAGATCAAATGCCACAAAAGACGGAGAAGTTAAAAAGGTGGTCCTTATTTGCAACCGTGGTGGAAAAAGAGATAAGCGGTTAACCGGGGCACCCAAAGGGACTACCAAAATTGACTGTCCATTCAAATTGGTAGGCCGTCTGACAAAGGACCATAGTTGGTGGGTTGAAGTTATAGATCACCGACATAACCATCCATCAGCTCGTAATTTGGAAGGTATTGCGTACGCAAGACGACTAACCGATGTACAAAAAGAATTTGTGGACGAAAAGGCGTTGCTAGGTTTTGGGCCAAATAGCATAAGGGACCAATTGAAGGATGCATTTCCCGGCATCTTGACCCGTTCACAAGACATTTCTAACTACTTGCGGCAACACCGGCTAAAGCACGCCCAACAACGAGGGGAAACTCGAATGCAGGTGAAATAAGAAACATACATGCATGTGGATCGTATAACTATATGTTTATTTTTTAAAAAAATACGACTTCCTTATACTTTGGTTGTTTACCCGTTGCAGATCGTGCTCCAATTACTATCTGACCATCAGTACACGTATCAGTACACGACGGATAGCAAAACCGGATGTTTGACCAATCTCTTTTTCGTACATCCTACATCACTTGACATATGGCGTGCATTTCCTTGGATCATTGAAATAGACGCCACGTATAAAACCAACGTTTACAACATGCCGCTTGTTGAGATTGTGGGTGTCACTCCAACTGGCAAGACATTACAGCAACTTCCGGAGGTTGTAGTCTGTGGGTTGCCGCCCAAGTCGACTCCCACGTGGGCGGTGGCCCCTCCTTCTTTTCGTTATGGTGCTTGGCCTGCAAACAAGTCAAATAATTAGCATAAAAAAAACACAAGAATTGTATACTTTTGTTAAAACCAAACGTACCAACGCCCGATCGTGGGCAAGAGAAATAGATCGCCGACCCTGAGTCCCCACCGCCTGTTTGGACCGGTTTGTCTTGTTTGTCGCGGCCCGCTTGACCCGGTCATCCCTCGTATAGAAACGCAGTAGTTTTCCCCACTCTTCCGGGTCCATACCAGCTGGCGGTGCTGTCTGCAGGGTATCTGCTTCGTCTACACCCCCCGTGCTGTAAAATGCTGAGATTTGAATTTTGACTTTCTCTGCCTATATATGCTAGCTGCATCAGCACGGAAAGCTTGTTTTGCTGCCTTCCGGGTGGGGTCGTCCTCATCATGCTCTAAGTACTGGTCCATCGCAAACCAGCGCTACATTGTTTACAAATACAAGTTAGCATTTTCGGGGTTATCATTGTAAAACATATTAAGTAAAAAAATATAAAAAGAAACATATTCTAACCTGTATTTCCTCCAAGATATTGTCCCTCAGAGACTCGGGCACATCGTCCCATGACTCGTAGTACTGGGGGACATCTCCGATCAATGAGCCTAACAAAGATTTGTACATAGCCCCGTAGTCCCCGATCGACTGAAAGGTCTTCGATTTGTAATCGAAGTACATGGGTAACGGACCTCCATTTTTCTTGAAGGCAGCCTCAAGGTTTAGATGTTTGGCTGCCCCTCTTGGTGGTGGTGTTTTCTTCGACCCTACAAAACCAATAAGTAACAATAACATAAATAAGTTACTTTAAACGATAAGAATACAATTATTTCAATGCATAACTAAATTTAATGTAAAGTCAATTTTCTTACCGCTGTTTTTGCAGCCTGTTATTTTCTTCCACCACGATCGGTGCGGATCGTTTCCATCGCCGTCGCCGCCGTGAGCTCCTAGCATTTTTCTTAAATCTACATAAATAATACACGTATTATAATACTTTTTATATCAACTTTTTTAACTACTTTTTTTTTAACTTAATTTTTTATATGACTTTTGTACTACTACTTTTTCAATATATGTTTTAATATCTTTTTATACTTATGTTTTATAATGTAAAACTTTTTACATACCTTTTTTATTTATACATTTTTAAGTACTTTTTTTAACGTAAAATTTCGTAAGAACCTTTTTTTATATATATATAATTTTTTATAAACATTTTATTTATAATTTTTTGAACTTAATTTTTTATTAACTTTTTATAAACTTTTCTGAACTTACTTTTTTATAAACATTTTTTAAATTTCGTAATGAACTTAAATTTTTTATATACTATGTATACACTTTTCTACATTTTTTATAAACATTTTTAAGTACTTTTTTTGAACGTAAAATTTCGCATGAACTTTTTTTATATAATTTTTTACATTTTCTTCATTTTTTTTGACATTTTATTTTACATTTTGTTATAGAAATTTTTTTTAAAATATATTTTTTATATACTATGTATACACTTTTCTACATTTTTTATAAACTTTTCTAATACAAATATTTTTTATAAACTTTTCTAATACAAACATTTCTATGGGCGTATACAATACGTTAAATCTATGGGCATATAAGATCAATCCTAATACATCTATGCATAACAAGAATAACATCAAACTAATACATATACTATATAGCAAATTAATAGATACGAAATAAAAAAAAATAAAAACTTACTTCAACGTTGGGTTTACGAAAGGGGTAACGACGGGTCGCTCCTAAAGCCTCGCTGAAAAACTGGGTCGCTCCTAAAGCCTCACCGGAAAATCTTGGCCGGAAAATATGGGGGAGAGGGGGGTTGGATCGGTTGGAATGGAGAAGAGAAAATATGGGGGAGTTGAGAATGAATGAAGGGATGGATCCAGAGAAAGAATATATTCATTTTTTCGAGTCACCCTTTAGGAGCGACTGTCGCTCCTAAAGGGTTGTTATCATTTTTTCGAGTCACCCTTTAGGAGCGACTGTCGCTCCTAAAGGGTTGTTTGACGGGTCAACGGTTCTAACGGGTATATGCATGGGTATCCGCGAGCAATAAATGGGACACCCCTTTAGGAGCGACTGTCGCTCCTAAAGGGTGGTGGTCGGGTTAGCAAACATTCCGTGGTCAGGGTATCTGGCCCGTAATATTAAATCTCCTTTACATCATCATATGACTATCAATTAACTTCCATGGAAGCCGACGACTACACCAAATCAGAGACAGTAACTTCATCAAATTAGAGATTTTCAAGCCAAGATCTCCCTCTCGATTCAAAGAAAAAAGCTCAATCGGACCTGTTTTTGACCAGCGGTCACGGTGGTGGACTGGTGGTCAACGGAGAGTGGGGGTGATCGTCTGGAAAAATGAACTTGTATGTGATTGAAGAAATTGAAAGGGTAGAAATTAGAAAGAAGAAAAGAAAGTTAGGTGGGCAAAAGCTAGAATCTTTGGAAGTTAGGTGGCCAAATTGAAAAGGTTAAAAGTTTAGTGGTTAAAGTTAGAAAAGGTAAAAGTCTACTGTAGGTAAGCCGACCTCAATTGTAATATTAATAATAATATAACAATTCCCATCAATTTTTTATTTTGAGCTTACTTTTGTGTTTCATATTTCAGAGCTGGGCACCAAGAAAGGCCGTCATTAATTTGGTATGATTTTATTATTTTCAATTGGTATAAATATTTTCAAAAGTGTGAATTTTTTTTGCATGGGAATATTCTAGCATAAACTTTTGCAAAATGATTTAAGTTGGAAGGCTTACCTCAAGAGGATTGACAGATGAAATGATCGGGGCGGCCATAGATGGAGTCACAGAGACAGTTGATGTTGGAGCAGGAACCACTGTTGATGCACCGGTGACGGTTGATGATGCAGAGATGACTGCAGGAGAAGAGACTACATCAGCAGGAACCATGTTGATGCATCGGTGAGGGTTGATGATGCAGAGATGACAGCAGGAGAAGAGACTACATCGTCTAAAGTTGATGCGTGAGAAGAGATGGCAGTAATGAGTGGAGTTGGGTTGATTGGAGCATTTGTAAAAATCGGTGAAACAGTTTGTACATTTGAAGGAGCAGGAATTGGTGTGGAATTCATTTCGCCGATTTTACTCATACCTGGTGTGTTTAATATTTGTGCTATATGTTTTATTCGGATATGTTTTTAAGAGTTCATTGCTAAGAAGTGGTATATATAGTCAATTTGAATTGCCGCCAAACATTTGAAGTTTGAAAATCCATCGCCATATAATTTGAAGTTGGAAAATCATTGGACAAAGAAAAAATGAATCCGGCCGAACAAAACAGGTATTTTGTTTAGATACATCATATGTTTGGAATTGTTATTTGTTTTCAAGCTTAGTGGTTATCATTTTTCATTTTGGATTTTTTACAGAGTGGTTCCACTAAACAATTTGGATTTATTTATGAAGTGGTTATCTTCTTCCTTCACTTCCTTTATTGTTTGAAATTCAAATTAACCGTGTTTAACATACATCAGCGTGCATGAATGATGTATGAGGGCAATATAGACAATTCACTGGTGTGTAAGAATTACTGTTTTTGGACTGGGGTTATTTTTATTATAAGGTAGTATAGATGATATATATATATATATAGAAAAGTGAATATAAGGTTGTCCTATACCCAAGCTTAGGTATGGAACCCCTCACATAACAATATTTTAATATTTGTTGTATAATTAATAAAACACATGGCCCCCATGATATTTATGGTTTAAAAAAATGGTATGTGAGGGGTTCCATACCTAAGCTTGGGTATGGGACAACCTTATACTCCCTTCCCCCATATATATATATATATATGTGTTATAAAAATCAAAACTTTGATATTGATTTGATGATTTTTATTGAAAAAGATTTGTGGGTTTTGTGGAGAGATTGAAGAAAAGATGGAAAGGTGTGATCTTGATGATGGAAATTACAGCTGGTCAGAGCATAATAAATTGTTTTGTTTATGGAGGATAGATGGATGGAGAAAGTAGATGATGATTTTTTATTTTGTGTTCTTTTTCAATTATTTAGAGCTGAAATAATTTCCAATTTTCCTATATGTATATTGTGTTATGTCTGTTGTTGGAGAATGAGATGGAAGAGAGGTAAAAGGGGTATTTCACAGGGGTAATATGATAAGTAACTGTTCAGTTTGTGATATGTGCATATTTGTCGACTCGTAACTTTTGACTCGACTCGAAAACATGATTTTTTGACTCGTTACTCGAAACGTGATTCAACTCGTAAGAGTCAGGACATTTTTAAATGTTACAAAATATAGTATAATATATATAATAACTATGGTATTTTACCCCGCGCGATGTACGGCTAGTTAAAAAGGTTATTTTATGCATTAGTAAATAGCTATTCTATAGGTTTATTATGAAGAAATTGATTATGTTATAGTTCATGGTTAATTTCTGGTCACCTTTTGACTTTTCTGACATGTCAATATTACAATCACTCAACCTACCGTAGTTATTAAACACTCCTTTTGAGAACATTTACCCTAAGATATTTTGATATCATCAACAATACCATTTGTGTAGCTATAAATTGTGTAAAAATAAATCAAATGTAAATCGATAATGTAACAAGCTATCTATTCATCAAACTTAATAATAATATGTACAAACCAAAAAACTAAGCATGACAACAATATAGTCATATAAAATAAGCATAAATACAATACGAAAAGGTAAAAAAAACACTAAGATAAATAAGAGAAAATCATATAGTTTTTGCTTTCAGTTATGTTAAAGAGATCAAAGAAATACCTTGTGTAGTAGTGACTGGAAAAAAATAATCCTAAACACAACTAAAAAATAAAGTATTTTTATCTATGTCAATCAAGAAACTCATTTGTAAAACTCAAGTAACTATTATTATCATTATATAATAGACTTTGTTTTGTGGCTAGAATAACAACCAATTTTGGTTGCTTTATTTTATGTGTTTTTGCCAAGAGAACGAAGGAGAGAAACCACATGATTGTTTTTGTTATAAATGTTATGTTCCTTTACTATGGAAATCCAAACGCGCTTATAGATATTCATATCTATCTATTTACGTTGTTGAATGATTGAAAGTCATATAAGAGCAAGACTAACTATGAGATGGACAAAGAAAAGAATTTGCTTGTGAATTTGCATCGTGACATGGATTTTGGATGTAACCGACGATAAATTATTAATTGAAAAGTGTGTGTTGTACATACTATAAAGAAAGAATAATAAGGAAGCAAAATCAGATTACTCATTGCATTATATCTATGTCTGTATATATACAATGTTAAAAGTATATAGAAACAAAAGTTGGAATAGTATATGGCTGCTGCTTTTAGACTAATAATTCATAACACTCCCCATCAGACATATACTTCTCAACTTTGGTGTTCAGTTTGGAAATACTGCCTCGTTAAATTTTTTGCTAGGAAAACCCAGTGGGACAAAAACCATAGCTAAGGGAAAAAGAGTGCAGCACGTATTATCTCTTCTGATACTTCTGGAGCGGTTATGTTGCCTCATTAAAAACCTTACTAAGAAAACCCAGTGGGACAAAAACTTAGTGAAGGGAAAAAGAGTGCAACTTGTAATGCTCCCCCTCATTTTGACATGTATCATCTGGATCGGTTATGTTGCCTCATTAAAAACCTTACTAAGAAAACCCAGTGGGACAAAAACTTAGTGAAGGAAAAAAGAGTGCAACTTATAATGCTCCCCCTTATCTTGACATGTATCATCCAGATGATGTGAATCAAAGCTTATAAGTAGGAAATCTGATATCCAAAATTCTTGTATCTCCTTGAATGATAAGACTCGAAATGCCTTAATAAACAAATCTGCATATCTCTATTCTTCTTTGATGTACCATTCTTTAAGTTGAATAATACAAGCTGCATCACCTTTATACAAAATTGTTGGAGCGTTGTTACTTGAAGAAATACTGCAAGATCCACAAACATGTATGACATTCCCTTTTGGATGTCTTTTAGAAAGATTATGCCTCGTTAAAACCTTATTAGATAAAAACCCAATGGGAAAAATCTAATGAAGGAAAAAGAGTACATAACTCATTTGATACGCTTAGAGATATTGCCTCATTAAAAACCTTACCAGGAAAAACCCAATGGGACAAAAATCATGGTTAAGGGAAAAAGAGTGCAACGCGTATCTTCTCCCCCTCATGATCACATCACTTAAATTCGTTGGTTGGCATAACCCAATATCGCAAACCAATATCTTTGACTTTATCATAGTAAGTGTCTAGATCAATTCGATTATAGCGTAAACAAACTTGCTATTTTCTCCACATGTGATCCACATATCATACATCATATATTCCATTCGAGTACATACACATACTACATATGTTACGCTTTACCAATAGCTTCAAGTGAAATGATGTATTATTTTATGACCAACATGGACTATCAATGCTTTAATGACACTTTTAAATCAATATTGTGATCATTATCTTTAGAAGTTGAGGAGATCCATTCAACATCATATTGTTTACTTCCTGAGGGAAGGTTTTATCATTCACTCCTTCCTGTGGGAAGGTTTCACTCCTTCCTGTGGGAAGGTTTTATCATTCACTCCTTCATGTGGGAAGGTTTCACTCCTTCCTGTGGGAAGATTTCACTCCTTCATGTGGGAAGGTTTTATATCATTTTATGATGTATGTAATGGCAAATTTCTATCTTTCCCTTAATGTTGGATGTAATGGCAATTTTCTATCTTTCCCTTAATGTTGGGAATATCTCCCCCTAATGTTGGTAAAACATATACATTTTACATGTTTCAACTCATACCCAAAACAGCCATACTACTGTCGATTAAGTTGACAGGTTCGAACTGAATCAAAGCATAAGTCTACGCATTTCCAGGGCACTTCATTTATCGATGTTTTTTCAACATTATATCCAACATTCTTTGTGGTCTCATCTTTGTGACCATAAACCAATTTCATTTGGGGAGGAAATACAATAAGCTATTTGCATGATGCGAGTTCATATTATGCCACCAAACTATAAGTCATTCATTCTCAAATGATCATTTAAAATTTATCAAAATTGAATTTGCCAATCTCAAATAATATGCTTACTATTTTAGCTAAGCCATATGTGCAAACTTCAAGTTGCAAATTGATAACCATTTAGACGATGCATCGATTTAAATGCTAAATGGTATCATGCTAGGATATGTGTATCCTTTAATCATTTTAGGATCATGTGGATCCTTTTCATCATAGGATATCCTTAATGGCTTAATCTGTCATGCCATAAGTTTAAAATCATCATATTTTTCTATGACTGTCATATGTGCATGAGGCACATTTATAATGCAAACCAAAAATGGATCTTTGGCAGTTTCTTCAATATATGATCTTTCTTTACAATATGTAAATAATTATCACTTTCATCAGTTCTTGACTGAGTATCATAACCACTATGATATATATATAAACTCAACAATTTTCTTGTTGATTTTGGATAAAAATAGAGCGTCCTCTATTAGAAGTTTTCTACCACTCGGTAATTTAGCTTTTCCTTTGTTTATATATATTTCACATCATCATTGATACGATAGAATAATGCATTTAATTCATCTAATTTAAAAATTAGAATTTCAAATTTTCAAAATTCGAATTCACCTTTTCTCCCTCTTTCCATTTCGACCGTTAAAAACGGCTCTTCAAGGCTATATAAATAACACTACAACACACATCTCTTCATACAATTTTATCTTATCATTTACTTTTATCGAACCAAACACTTATCCAAAAATGTTGAACCCATTCATGATTATGATTTACATAATCATCTTTGCTTGGTTGATTATTGTGGCTCAACTTCCATGGGACGAAGCTTACCCATGGTTGATCTTATTTATCCTCGGTGTAGTTCCTCTACTGTTTGTGGCCACATGGGTTTCTTTGTATGGTTTTTAAATATATTGTAGTTCTAATTGTTGTATTTCCGTTGAATAATGTAACGAGTTGTACTCGTATTGTACGAATAATGAAATACAACTTTTCTTGATTTTGAACGAAATTTAAAATATCTTAATACTGTACAGATTACTGTAGTTTCTGGACACGTGTACTTTTAACCGGTCATCGTAACAATTATTTCAATCTACTGTACTTTATGGACACCTGTCCGTTCTTCCAGGTCACGCATGCTTTTTAACCTCTATATAATAACGCGTTTTGTTAAGGAGAATGCACACAAAATCTTCTTTCTCTATCTCTTTTATTTGCTTTAGTTCTTCTTTTAGTAATTCTGTTGTAAGCTATTCCGCTCATAACTCGCTAGTTCTCCGATCTTCTCTGGTAAGCTATCTTTTGTTCTTTTACTCATCTTAATTTATATACTGTATATTTATATGTTTATATAAAACATTTATCTTTTAAATCATGTTCGGTTAATTAACAATATTGTTCCACCGATTTATCATAAGACAATGAAAAACTTCGGTGCCTCTTCTAGCGATCCAAAAGGCAAAAGGCCAATGGCTCAAGATAATCTTGAAAATCTTGAAACAAATAGGGTCAAAAGAATTAAGCTTGAGGCCGAGCTTAGAGGCATCCCCTATGAAGATTGCAAGTTAATCATGGACATAGAGGAATCTGAACTTGTTGAGAAACAAGCAAAGCAAGAAACTGAAGATGAAATGTTGGCCAAAGTTTTATCTGAAATCTTAGAGGAAGAACAATCTAACATTGTCAATCGTCAAATAAAAGACGATGAAGCGTTCGCAAAATTTGTAGCTCAGCAAGAAGATGACGAGCCAACACAAAGGAAGAAATCCATTTTCGCCATGTCATCTGAAGAAGAAGAAGATGATGATCTCAATGTTCAACCTCTTAGGAGAAGAAAGAAGATGGTGCCGGAGGAAGCAACATGTCGGGATCTGGATCTGACACAAACTCCAATTCTTAAAGTCAAGAGTGATTTTATAGAAATATGTGGAATTTATTATAAATGATGTGTTATTTAATAAATAAAATCTTAAGTTGTCCAGGATAGTATTGTTGAGAATGTTTCTTGTGTATTTATTATATTAGTTACCTGACAAAATTTTTACAGCAGGTAGGAAAGACTCCAGTCTATAATGGACAAAGGGAAAAATCTAATGATCAGTACTAATGAATGGGAAAAAGCGGTCGACGATTGTTGCCAAAACTGGCTTCTTCATAATACTGCATCGACATCACAACTAGAATTTCCCAAAGAAAATGTCAGTGCATCATTCCCAAATCCTTTTGGGGTAGCTTATCATGGAGCTTCATCCTCAAATCCTATAGATTCCTTTTATCAAAACTGGTTTCTTAATACACCAAAACCAACATTCCAATTAGAACCATCATTTCAACCAGAACCCTTTGAGGAAGGTAATAAAGAAAAAGGTAAACAACCAATGTCAGACTCGCCCACACTATACCCTAATCCAATTAGTGACGCATTTTATGAGGACTCAACCTCGAACATGGTGGGATCGATTGATACGATAATGAATCAAGGACCAGAGTTTGAAAAACTTGTAGAGGATTCATGGGCTTATATTAGCAAGCTTTATAGCCGTAAGAAAAAGTCCGCAGAAGTATCATTCTTGAAAACCCAAAGAAATGTAAGGCCTAAAAGGTCTTACCAGTTTGTAAAAAGTAATACTACTTTGGTAGTATTTGGAGAAGAAATGAACATATCAGAGATGCCAACACCTATATGCTCATGCACAGGGATACCTAGGGCCTGTCGCGGGTGGACTACAGAGGGATGGACCTCCATTTGTTGTACAGCTTCTCTTTCCATGTATCCGTTGCCAACATATGTCGGGAAAAATCGTATTGTAAGGTTGTCGGGGAGAAGAATGGGTGGTGGTACATTCACAAAGGTCATAGAGGAATTGTTGTTAGAAGGGTACGATCTCGATTATCCAATTGACTTAAAGGATCATTGGGTTAAACTTGGGACTAACAATTATGCAGTGATTAAATAAATATGTAATTTTCAAAATTTTCGATCTACTACTATGCTATGCTATGAAATATAATTTTCTCATAGCATTTTATTTGTATCTTTTATTTTGGTATTTATAGTCGTTAGAATTATACTTAATAATCCCTTTGGTTATAAATGCATGACATCTCTTCTTCTTTTAATGTAAAAGAAAAATTGTTTTTGACATACTGTCATTTCACTTTCCCATAGTCATGCTACCATTTCACTTTTCCATAATGCCAAGTAGTAAATAAAGAGAGAATGCAGAGAGAATTTCTTTATTCTCTTCTATTTAAATGAGTGGTTGCGACCACTAAAATGAGTCATGTCAAAATTGTTTTGACCATGTCCACGGCCTCGTCCACAGTCTTGTTATTATTATAAGCAATATTTGCTTCTGGTATTGTCAATGATCCTGTGGGACGATCTTGATGATTTTTCATTAATAGCTCGTTATTTTTCTCTTGAATAATGAGAATCATATTCTGGTATTATCAATGATCTGTGGGACGAGCTTGATGGTTTTTCATTAATAGCTCGTTATTTTTCTCTTGAATAATGAGAATCATATTCAACTTAGAATATGTTTTAAGCTTTTTAAATTTTGCCATAAAACACTTAGATCATCATAATTAAAGTATTCCAACTGTAGTATTTCATCGATGTGTTTATGGATAAAGACAGCAGTTATTGCTTTGTCTTGCTCATCATACGTTAGTAAACATAATTAAATATTATATTACATAAATAAGAATTACTTGACATAAATGTAAAAGTTAGGTGCATAAATAAATGTTAGATGCGTAAATAAAATGTTAGATGCATAAATAAAATGTTAGGTGCATAAATAAAATGTTAGGTGCATAAATAAAATGTTAGGTGCATAAATAAAATGTTAGATGTTAGTAGTTCCAAAAATGTTATTTCCATAGCATAGGTCCCCTGTACTGATTTTAATTTATGACAGAATTCTTATATATATATATATGAAAATTCTTACCCTTATATTATTAATTATATATTATATATATATATATATATATATATGAAAATTCTTACCCTGAGTATGGTGACTTTGATCCGTTGATATTGAGCACTCTCGTGCTGATAACGTGTTATAAATGTTATGTTCCTTTACTATGGAAATCCAAACGCGCTTATAGATATTCATATCTATCTATTTACGTTGTTGAATGATTGAAAGTCATATAAGAGCAAGACTAACTATGAGATGGACAAAGAAAAGAATTTGCTTGTGAATTTGCATCGTGACATGGATTTTGGATGTAACCGACGATAAATTATTAATTGAAAAGTGTGTGTTGTACATACTATAAAGAAAGAATAATAAGGAAGCAAAATCAGATTACTCATTGCATTATACCTGTGTCTGTATATATACAATGTTAAAAGTATATAGAAACAAAAGTTGGAATAGTATATGGCTGCTGCTTTTAGACTAATAATTCATAACACTCCCCATCAGACATATACTTCTAACTTTTTTCAAATAATTCTAAATTGATATAGTCCTGAAAATTTTATATACTTTAAATAATATTATTTTTGTCAAATATCTTGCCAAATTAGTAGATGGACGTCTTTTTATTTAAATATGTTTTTGAATTTTTTTTATCTTGTGTATATAGTTTTGATTTAATATTTTATATTATATTTAATAAAATAAATTAGATTGGTTTGAGAATAAATAGAGGTTATAAGATAAATATTGTAAAAAAAGTGGAGATGCCACGTAGGATAAATCCTATGTGCACTGTTAAGTTAGTTTAGTTGAAAGAAGTTTTAGAAGGCTAGGATTCTTACTGTTTTAATATATATGTATATATATATAATATATATATATATATATATATATATATATATATATATCTATATATATATAGAAACTTGCTATAGATATCTCTAAATATATATAAAAGAGAAACCTTAATTCATAATTAGAGAAGTATGGACCCTTAGATAAAGTTCAACTTTTAATTAGAGCCATTAGATCAAATGATGATGTCATATCTTAATATATACTATAAGACAGTTGAACTAATGACTTATTAACCAATCAAATCGTTCAATTTCATCAAATTGAATCTCGCTTATGTCATCATTTAGATTAACTATAAATTAAAAATCCTAATAATCATTATCCAAATATTATATATTATTAATTTGTAGAAAAAGTCTCATTAATTTACACTTTTTTGTTTTCCATCAATAATTTACACTTTTTAGCCCTGAATACTAATTTATATTTATTTTTAGCCATCAAACTTAGAGGACTTTTTAAAGTTTTTAAAAAAAGTTTCAAAAAATTTATAAAGAAAAATTTTTGTAGCATGTGTCTTGTGGAATGACTACGACAAACAATTTCATCAATATGTCTCAGCTAATAATGACAGTGACAAACTTGTGATTATTGTACTACAACTTGCAAAGTATAACACTTAGAACCGTATATCTTCAAAATTATAAGCTTTTATGAATTAAATGTATGAATATCTAATATTGATAATATCGTAAACCCCGTGTCCAGTGTTAGACACGGGTCTAAAATCTACTATATACTATAAGACAGTTGAATTAATGACTTATTAACCAATCAAATTGCTCAATTTCATCAAATTGACTTTCGCTTATGTCATCATTTAGATTAACTATAAATTAAAAATCCTAATAATCATTATCCAAATATATTATTATATTATTATTTGTATAAAAAGTCTCATTAATTTACACTTTTTTGTTTTCCATCAATAATTTAACTTTTTACCCTGAATACTTAATTTATATTTTTAACCCTGAATATTTAATTTATATTTATTTTTAACCATCAAATTAAAGATTTTTTTAAATTTGTTATCTAATATTGATAATATCGTAAACCCCGTGTCAGTGTTGGACACGGGTCTAAAATCTACATTACATAAGAACTATATGATTAATATATATAAATTACTGTTAGGTCGAAAATCGACCAAGTATAATTTGTTCAGAAATAGTTGAAGTTCTGAGAACAATACTTGTACAGAATTCTGAAGTCCTTCAGAATTGGTTCTCAGAAGCTTCACTTCAGTTCAGATCAACACCTCAGAATATGGTTCAGAATGAAGTCAAAGACTGAAGACTGAAGAAAGGGATTCTGCTCAGACGCGGAGCTCAGAATCAGAAACCATCTGATCAATGAACTGAAGCATCTCAGTGTAAAGTACTTACACCACTTTGCACTGATTACGAGGAAGCCTTTTGTACCTTACGTACCTTTACCCAGTTAATAGAATTATCTATTAATAAAAGTACAAGGTAAGTAAAAGGTTGGGAATAAAGTATGTAATGTCACATCAATTGACTTACATACTTTACCTCAAAAGTATGCATGCAAGGAATTAGGTTTAATTCCTTAAATGCTCCAACCATATTTGTACGTCCTAAAGTCCACATCAGCATGGACTTGACCTATAAATATAAACGTTTCTCACAACTTGCAAATCGCTTGAAACTTTGGCATTGCAACTTGTAAGATATACTCTAAGTAAACTTACGAGTATTTCCAAGTTATTTAGATCACTTGTATTTCGGGATTGTTTAGATATTTACACTTGGCTGTTTATCTTTGTTCCGCAACAATCCTTGTATTTGTTTATAAATCAATAAATCAAATACATTGAAAAGTACATCGTGTCTTAATGCTACATACTTGATTATATTTATATCTTTATATAGTTTCTGCCATTTAGTTCTTGCATTTACTTTAAGTCATTTATTTCTTGTTTATATCCATATCTGGATCATACATCGAACTTGTCCTTCAAGATCGTTTGTACTTGCCAGTCGGGTTACTTGTTAACTATCTTATATTTGGGACTCACAATTGGTATCAGAGCAGCAAGGTTGAATTATACTTAATTCATTAACCTTTGATCTGCAAAGATGGTTGACCAAGAACAAGAACGACCTGACCCTAATGCTAATAACCCACCTCAACCACCCCCTCTCATCAACAACAATATACCACTGCACAATGTGCATGTGCACTTTCCAAATAATCATGTTCCCAAGTTTGATGGGAACAGTGAAAACTTTCAAACATGGAAAGCATGCATGCTCAAATATATTGCTGGTGTTGAAAGACATTTGCCCGATATTTTAAAAGAAGGACCCTTTGTCCCCATGAATGCTTCTACTGTTGTCAGAAATGCCGATGGGACTCCTAGGTTATCACCAAAGGAGAAGGATCATTGGTCAGAAGAAGATCATAGACTTGTAGACCTGGACACAAAATTACAAAATATGATTTTATATGCAGTTCCTGAAACTCTCATGCCTACACTTGTTTTACTTGAAAATTCTAAATTAATGTGGGAGGAACTAATGACACAGTTTGAAGGCAATTCTGAGACAATTGTCACAAGAAAAGTTGCTTTGAATAAAAGATATGAGTCTTTTTTTGCTATCCATGGTGAAACTTTAACTCAAACTTACATCAGATTCACAAATCTGGTAAACCAACTGAAAGCCCTGGGAGTAACTAAAGATAAAGAAATTTTGTTAGAAAAGTTTTGTGACATTTTACCTTCAAAATGGGAAAATTTAATCTTGGTTTTAAGACAAGGAAAAACCTTGCACAGTCACACTCTTGCTTCCCTATATGGAGCCTTCAGATACACTGAAGAGAACAAAGCTGAGAGAGCTGTGGCTGAGCAAGATGCCAAAAATCATGTTTCTACCAGTTCTGGTATGGTTCACTATTCTGAACCACATAGTACAGCCCTACTATCTTCTGAGAGTGATCAAACTGACTCAATGAAGAAGATAGTTTCTGAAATGTTAAAAACTGGTATTTCTGATAATGTTGCACATGGTTGTGATGAGGATGACAATGATGATCTGGTTGCCATGCTGGCTAAAACGTTCAATCGTTTTAAGGCCAAATCCAATCGATCTGGCAAACCATTTGCTTCCAGCGCTTCTATTGATAAGTCTAATCTTGAATGCTTTAAGTGTGGCAAGAAAGGACATTTCATGAAGGAATGCAGATCTAGTCAACCTTCATCATCACAATCTGCCCCTAACCACTCTATTTTTCAGAAATCTGATGACAGCTACAAGGCCAAGTACAAGAAGCTAAAGGCCCGTATAGCTCTCATGGCACAAGACAACTCAAGCAATAATAGTTGTATGGTTGCCAAAACTAAAAAATGGGAAGATTCTGATGAGTCATCTGATGATGATGAAGAAGTAAGGGACATGTGCTTCATGGCTCGTGAAGATCAAGGTCATTTAGTCAAAACGGATGTTGAATCTGGCCGTTGGGTGGATATAGTGATGAAAAAGGTCAGTGATTTTGGCTTTGAAAGTAATGAGGAACATAAACTGGACCTTTTGGTTCTTTTAGAGGCTGACATCTCATTTGTTGAGACAGTGCGTTCAGAAAGCCTAAAAATGTTTGAAAACAATACTTCTGAACTGAACGCAAGTCAGGCCAGATTAAAAGAACTGAAGGATGTTCAGTTAGCTTTAAAAAGTTATCAGTCTATGGTTGCCACTTTGAACTTGGAAAAGGAAGAATTAAAAACCATCCTTGAAAAAGAACAGAAAATAATTAAATCTTGGATGAAAGCACCAAACCCAGATGTTGCAATTAAACACTTTTGCAAATCAAAGAACAGCATATGAGTATGGTGATCTTCACTTAGCATCTATAATCACTGATTTAGATGATCTTCCAAAAGAAATGAAACCAGAAATCATTTTTCCTGAAGTCGGCAATCTGAGATCTGAGACTGAAAAAGCTCAGGAACAATCTGAGGGTAAATCTGAAACAGCTCAGACCACTGTTTCAGAAAAGAAGGCTAAATCCAAAAAGCCATCCCCTCAGTCTTCATCTAAGATTCCTAAAAATCAAAAGAAGAAGAAAAATGTCTCCCCCACTGAGCCACCTACCTCAGATTCAGGTAAGGCTCAGGTGTCTAAAGATGAATCAACTTTGTTAAGGTTAGAAAGTCAATTTCAACTATTGGCTAGACAAGTGCAGAGCTGTAATGCTCGTTTGAAAAATGTTGAAACCACTCCTCTTCAACCTAAACAAAACTCTAAACCTTAAAAATCTGAGAAGAAAAAGGTTGAAATTCCCATCAAACCAACTGTTTTTATATCATCTGAGATTATGATTGATATCCCATTTGACCCTTCAGTCCCTCCTGAACCAAAGAAATCTGTGACTGCTAAGGGAGAGTCCAGTGAACCCATCAAGAGATGGGTTCCCAAAAAGAACTAATCTTTGTGTGTGTGCAGGGAGACCGAAAGAAGAATATATGGTTTCTGGACAGTGCTGCTGGCCGAACCATGACTGGTTATCAAACCCTGCTGGAGGAATATAGGGTGCAAGAGGGGCCCTCAATAACATTTGGGAATGATGGAAGTGGAAAAACTGAGGGATATGGTGTTGTGAATAATGGTCAAGTCAAATTTACACGTGTTGCATATGTGAATGGTTTGAAATATAACCTGATCAGTGTCAGTCAACTGTGTGATGATGGCTTTAAGGTTCTATTTGATATTTCACAAGGCACCATATTCAACAGGGATTGGAAGATAGTATTGGTTGCACCAAGGAAAGGAAACATTTATGTCATTGACATGAATAGTTCACACACTGAACAATGTTTCTACACAAAGGCTGATGAAGACACAAACTGGTTGTGGCATAAGAGATTATCCCATCTGAACTTCAAGAATATTAATAAGTTGTCTAGAAAACAACTTGTTGATGGGATACCTCAGATATCTTTCAATAAAGATAAGCCATGTCCAGGCTGTGAAATGGGTAAGCAGAAAAGAGCTTCATTCAAGTCAAAGCAAAGTTTTAATATAACTGAACCTCTTCACATGCTTCACATGGACCTATTTGGACCAGTGAATGTTCAGACTAGAGCAGGAAAGAAGTACACCCTTGTTGTTGTCGATGAATATTCAAGATATTGCTGGGTGATTTTCCTCAGATCCAAGAGTGAAGTTGCTGCTGAAATCATTGCTCTCATCAAACAAATTGAACTCAAGCATAAGCGAAAAGTTTGTCAGCTCAGAAGTGACAATGGCACTGAATTCAGAAATGCCACTCTGGAGTCCTTCCGCACTGAAACTGGCATATCTCAGAACTTCTCCTCAGCACACACACCAGAGCAGAATGGTGTTGTAGAAAGAAAGAACAGAACGCTGATTGAAGCTGCTAGAAGTATGTTAAATGAATCTGATCTTCCCAAAAGTTTCTGGGCTGAAGCTGTTGCAACTGCTTGCTACACTCAGAACAGATCTGTTTATGTTAAAAGACACAAGAAGACTGCCTATGAAGTACTCAGAAATAGAAAGCCTAATATTGGATACTTCCATGTATTTGGGTGTCAAGTATACATTCTGAATAATTCTAATCAGCTTGGAAAATTTGATGCAAAAGCTGATGAAGGGTACTTCTTAGGATATTCATCAATTCGCAAGGCCTTTAGAGTCTTTAACAAGAGACTTGAAAAGGTTGATGAGTTAATTCATGTTACCTTTGATGAATCCAATTCTGCAATTTTAAAAATTCCATTCCTGTACCACCCTCAGAAAGTCCAATCAGTTTTGGTGATTCTGATCCTATTGCAGAATCTGATCAGTCACCAGAACATGTTTCTGAACATCTCCGTTCAGAACCAGAATTAAACAAGTCAAGCAACATCCATTTTATCCTTCAGTCAGTTTTAAACTACCTTCTGAACTGACTATTGGATCAGATGTACATGCTGCTTCACTCAGATATCAGGTTCCACTGAATTACCCAATCTGAAGAGTTTTCATGATGCAAGTCATGAGCTGCAGAAAGAAGATGATGAGACTGAAATGTCTTTTCTGAACCTCCTCCTGAAGTATCTCAGAGGAGTTCTTGCACTGATATCATTGTTCATCCTGGTCATTACACTAAGTGGACAAAAGCACATCCAATTCATCAAATATTGGAGATTCCACTAGTGGGGTTCAGACCAGAAGAGCCACAAGCGATCAATGCTTATGTCAGCTTCTTATCACTGATAGAACCGAAGAAGATTGACGAGGCTATGAAAGACCCAAGCTGGGTTGAAGCCATGCAAGATGAGCTTAACCAGTTTAAAAGGAACGATGTTTGGGAACTTGTTCCTTGTCCCAGTAATCTGAAGAAGGAACCAATTGGGACAAGATGGGTCTTCAGAAACAAGATGGACGAAGATGGTCATGTAATTCGAAACAAGGCAAGACTTGTTGCAAAGGGTTATTCACAAGAAGAAGGTGTAGATTTTGATGAAACTTTTGCACCAGTTGCTAGACTAGAAGCTATCAGAATTTTCTTAGCTTTTGCAGCTCATCATGAGTTCAAGTTCTATCAGATGGATGTCAAAAGTGCATTTTGAATGGTGAATTAGAAGAAACTGTGTATGTATATCAGCCACCAGGATTCGTCAATGAAGATAAACCACATTGGGTGTACAGACTGAACAAAGCTTTGTATGGTCTGAGGCAAGCACCTCGAGCCTGGTATGATACTCTTACTAAACATCTTCTGAAAAATGGTTTTAAAAGGGGTACAATTGATAACACTTTGTTCATATTGCATGATAAAAGTGATATCTTACTTGTACAAGTTTATGTTGATGATATTGTGTTTGGGTCTACAATAACAAAATGTGTGAACAGTTTTCTAAATTATGTCATCTGAGTATGAAATGAGTATGATGGGTGAATTAACATATTTTCTTGGACTTCAAGTTAAACAAACCAGTGATGGTATTTTCATAAATCAAGAAAAATATGTCAGAGATTTATTAAAGAAATATCAATTTGATTCAGTTTCATCAAAAGATACTCCTATTTCTGCTCCATTAACTTTGGATTCTGATCCACATGGAAAACCAGTGGACCATACAAAATATCGTGGTATGGTTGGTATATAATTGTAACATCCTAAACTTTTCGTTTAACGGCTGACTTGAGTTGTTAAGTCAACATTTTGTTTCCGTCAAATCTTTAGATGATTTATATGCATATGTGTATTTAATGTGTAACATTTGTGAAATTTGACTAGATTTGACTTGCAAATTTAATGTTAATAAACAGTTTTGGCTTTAAAATATTCATACGGACTCCAATCGAGACGATTCAACTTTCATTGAAATCTTTGAATTAAAATCTACAACTTTCATTTTGATCAATTTTTATGAATTGGCCCTTATAAACAAGTTTTGGAGATTTTTAACATAGAGATAAAGTACGAAAGCGACGTTTACTATTTTGGCCCACTTCTATTTTCAAATTCGTTTATATATTGAATTTGAGAATTCAATTATCACGAATGTCATGGTCGGAATAATTAAGATGGACCCCGCGTGAATTTGATTTTTAATCAAATTTGGCTTTATACAGAGATTTAACGGTAATGATTGAGAATAGTAACACGAATAGTCGAATTGGGTACCGTATATGTGAATAGTAACCGTATTCATGAATAGTGATTGAGAATAGTAATCACGAATAGTAACGGTAAATAGTATGAATAATATAAGTTCATTCGAAATCTAGTACATTTAGCGATTTGGAATTAGTACAAGAATTCAAGGATCGAAAGAAATATTAAATGCTTTATGGAAATGACAAATAAAGTTAAAATGATAATTTAATATCTAAGTAAATCAAGTGAGTATCATTTAGTTTTGCTTAGATTTTGTCATTTCAAAGAAAACGTGTCTATATAACTATATAAACAAGTCGACTGCAGAAAAACGCTGCTAACTTGTTTTGGCCATAACTTTTGAACCGTAACTCCGTTTTTGACGATTCAAATCGCCACGTTTTCGTAAAAGAGTCTATTTTCCAATAAAAAATAATGCTACAGTAGGTCGAGTTCGACTTACTATTCACAAGGTCGAGTTCGACTTACTATTCACTTTACATACTATTGCCTATATATATTGATCTTTTCATTCATTTCTTTGGTTTTAGGATCATAAGAAAAACACATACATATATATTCTTCTGTTGAGTCCCAATGTGTTATAAACAAATGATGACAAATCTGACCTATAAACACTTGTAAATCTTTTGGTTCTTGTAATCTGATCTGGGTCAGACTAAGCTGACACAGCTTGCGATCTGTAACTGATCCAGATCAAGCTTCATGTATTGTAATGTTTAATCTATGGAAGCAAGTGTTATTCAAGCTGCATCATCAATGTTAAAGCATTCAATCCAAGTCGAAGAGGAGGATTGAAGATAGAGGACCAAGCTGTTAGTGGAAGACAGATTGGGACTAGCAGTCAGCTTGGAACACTTAGGCAGATTGGTGCCGTGACAAACCGCCCAATCTGTGTCAACAATCAAAGTGAAGATAACAACCTGGATTGAAGATAAGGACTATGACGTGACTAGGAATATTCCTAGTATCCAGGTTGGTGGTTGTTTACATATGCGTGTCCATACTCTTATTGGACGATGAAGAATGTGCAGTTGTACGTGGGGGACCACAAGTACGATGAAGGCACGATTGTTTATTCTTCTGATCGTCCAATACAAGAAGACTACGTGGTTGATTTGGACACCAAGTGATGAGGAGCTTTCGCCTATAAAAGCAACACTCCTTGTATGCATATGTGTGGATTCCTGAGAATCATTCTTCACACAAAGTTTCTCTGCTCTTACACACAGCTTAGTCTGTACGAGATCAGCTTGGGCTGACTTTCTTGAGCTGAAACTTATTGATTGTTGTTTGTCATTTCATAGGGTTGTTTAGATATTTGTAGGCTATCTTTATTCCGCAACAACCCTGTAATTCTTTGTATAGATTATTTCTTAATAAAGAGTTACATTTGAAAAAAGCAATCTGTGTTCAAGAATGCTTTTATTTTCTACTGCTTTACTGTTTTAATGATTCTTGTTCTTTACATGCATTAAGTATTTTGAGTCTTAAAACGTTGCTTAAAAGTTTGTAAAGTTCGAGAAAAGTTGTATTCAGCCCCCTCTACAACTATCCTGTGTACAATATACTTTGGTATATTGATACACCGTGGGACGTATCAATTGGTATCAGAAGAGGTGGTTGAAGAATTAACTTGACTTGATCCTTGCATATTTTCATTATAGTAAAGCATTATGTCATCTTATATTGATAATGGTTCTTCAACCAGACCACCCATGTTTGACAAAGATGATTTCAGTGGGTGGAAAGGTCGGATGTCTTTGTTCCTTGAATCCATCGATAACAATATGCCTGACATCCTTCAGGATGGTCCTTATGTTCCTACACAAACTGTTGTGGTTGAAGCTGTGGTCAGGGAAGGTCAACCAACCATTCCTGCCACAGTTAAATCCATTGTTAAGGACAAGGCAGATTGGGGGGATGAGGATAGGAGGTTGGTCAACCAACCATTCCTGCCACAGTTAAATCCATTGTTAAGGACACCCTAGTTCTATTAGCAATGAGATCATTCCATATGTAAATGATGATATTCCTGTGATGTCTAACCATAACTCTGTTTGTGCTGAATCTGAATGTGATGAATCTGATGGTGATGAACTAGCCAATGAAGTAGCTATGTTGGCTGAAAGGATCAGAAGGAGATCCTTTGGCAAGTTCAAAGGGAAAGGAAAAGTTGTGCAAGCTGATAAGTCTAAGAAGCCTTTTGATATGTCCAAAGTCACTTGTTACAAATGTGGCAAGACTGGACATATGGCTGGAGATTGTAGATCCAAAGAAACTGCTCAAGCTGTGCCAGCCAAAGGTGGAAGAGGTGAAAAATACTCAAGCTCAAGACTAAGTACAAAGCCTTGAAAGCACAAGTAGCTGAGCTAACTGAGAAGGTAAACAAAAGTGAAAGAGTCTGGTAGCCAAAGACTGGGCTGAAAGTGCCACATCATCTGATGATGAGCTGTACAAAGATGCCAAGTGTTTCATGGCCAAAGAAGCTACTAAAAAGTTTGCTGAAGATCTTTCCAAGATACAACAGCAATCTGAGTCAGCTCACCAGGCATCCACCAGTCAGACTGCTCCTCCTGAGGTAACTTCTTTTTCTAATCTGTCTGATAATGATAAACTGTCTAGAATAAATAGACTTGGTGATGAGGTCCTTTTGCAAAAATACTTTAATCAAGAACTTAAAAAGGAAATTCACATGTTGAAACTTGATGTCAGTTCCAAAAATCACACCATTGAAAAACTTGAGTCTGAAGTCAAAGCACAAAAGCAATTGAACTCTATTTTAGTAAAAGAAGCTAAGACTGCAGAAGAAAAGTTTTTGAAAGTTAAACAAATTACTGAATCATGGTGTATTGGTTCAAAAAGAGTTGCAAAGTGTGTCAATGACCAAATACCTCATCAGATCCAAGCTATTTTTGATGGTGATTATGACAGGGCCATAGCCATAGCTGAAGTATGTGCTATGGAGCCTTGTTATCAGCCTCCTTCACCACCCAAAGTCCAAACCAAGGTAAGAATTCTAAACCAATTAAGTTGGTTCAGAAATCTGGTATTGGGTTTAGTGATCCTGAAACTGTTGGCCAAACCATTGCTGAAGCTGTGTCTGAGGCTGATAAGGTTGTTGAGTTAAAACCTGAAGAAAGTCTTGACTTGTCCAAGCTGACCATTACCCAGTCTGTGTCAGATTCCAATATTAAAACAAACAAGAACTCTAGGAGAATGAAAAGGAAAGTTAGAGACCACAGTGTTCCAAAACAAAAGGTTAAGTTGTTAAAGAATGAGAAGTCTGGTTCTCAAGGAAGTGTGTCACAAACCAAATCTGAGTCTATTTCAAATAACACCAAATCTGACTCTGACAAAATGATTTCCAAATATGTTGAGTCCAGAACTGGTGAGGTTTCAATTGATGCAAATTTTCTTAAAGATGTTTCTGATCCCAAAAATGTTGATCAAAGAAAATTAAGAACTGAATGTCAGAAATCTGGAATAGGCAAAGGTTTTGTTCAAAAGGAAACCTTAGTTGTTGCTAAAAAGAATTTCAAATCTGGTAAGGGACAGATCAAGCAACAATGGGTATCCAAATGTGATAAGAGTCAAAGTTCTACTGTTCTGTTTATCCAAATGTGATAAGAGTCTAAGTTCTACTACCCAATCTGAGTCAGACCCTATGCTCAGCTCTGGTGAACCCATCTCCAGATGGGTTCCCAAAATGAACTAATCTCTTATTGCAAATGCAGGGCAGTCATGATGATAACACCTGGCACTTGGACAGTGGTTGTTCCAAGCATATGACCGGATGTAATTCCCTGCTATGTAACTTTAGGATTCGCGCTGGTCCTAATGTTACTTTTGGAGATGATTCTCAAGGAAAGAAGGATTTGGTATACTTTCAAATGGTCCACTCACTTTCAGAGGGTCTCTTATGTGAATGGTTTGAAGCACAACTTGATTAGTGTAAGTCAATTGTGTGATGCTGGTTATGAAGTGAGATTCACATCTGATAAGGGAGTTGTTCTTAATCTAGAAGGCAATGTGGTTCTTGTAGCAAAAAGGGATGAATCCTTGTACTCTTTTGACATAAGAAACCCAACTGTAACAAGAGAAGTCTGTTTCATGTCAAAGACACAAGAAGAGCTGAACTAGTTGTGGCATAAGAGGCTGTCTCATATGAATTTCAAAGACATCAACAAGCTATGTAAGAAAGAGTTGGTGTCTGGTCTTCCAGTGATCAATTATGATAAGGACAAGTTGTGTGATGCTTGTGAGAAAGGCAAGCAACATAAAGCTACTTTTAAGTCTAAAACATGCTCAACCATTGATAATTGTTTGGATCTTTCATATGGACTTATTTGGACCAATTAGTACTCCTTCATTCTCTGGAATGAGGTACTCCTTGGTCATTGTTGATGAGTATTCAAGATACACCTGGGTTTTCTTTCTTAAACACAAGAGTGATGCTGCTGACACAATCATTGATTTCATCAAGCAAGCTGAAATTCTCTACAAAAGGCCTGTTAGGCAATTAAGGAGTGACAATGGTACTGAATTCAAAAATATCACTCTTAATTCATTCTGCAGTGAAAAGGGAATTTCACAAGTCTACTCAGCTGCCAGAACTCCTCAACAAAATGGTGTTGCAGAAAGAAGAAACAGAACTCTTATTGAAGCTGCCAGATCCATGATGGCTCAAAACAATGTCAAGTCTCATTTCTGGGCTGAAGCAATTCACACAGCTTGCTTTACCCAGAACAGATCCCTCATTGTGAAAAGACACCAGAAGACTGCATATGAACTTCTTAGGGGGAGAAAACCTGAGATTGGTTTCCTAAGAATGTTTGGAAGTCCTTGCTACATTCTAAATCAGAAAGACCATCTTGGAAAGTTTGATGAAAAAGAGATGAAGGTATCCTACTTGGATATGCAACAATGATGAAGGCATACAGAGTGTACAATAAAAGAACTAAAACTATTGAAAACTCTGTAAATGTAAGTATAGATGAAGGTTGTTCTAAGCCAGATTGCTCTCCTCTGAAGATGAAGATTTCAATTTTGAAGAACTGGCTGTACCTGAGAATGAGCCTCCAACTAATCCTCCAGTTGAAGCTAATGATGCTCAAACTCAGGGGGAGCAACTTATTGAAGAAGAAGAAGAAGTATCAATCTTTGAAGATGCTCAAGCTGATCCAACTCCGACCGAAGTTAGTGTTCAAAGTCCATCAAATGTTGCACAAGCTGGCTCAGATTCCTCTTCTCTTGTCCATACTGATCATTCACTTCCACAAGTAGATCATGCTGGATCTTCTAATCTGAATCAGTCTACAGTTCCAATTGCAAATACTCCAACTCATGTGACAAAATGGACTAAACATCATCCAATTAACCAAATCATTGGTGATCCTCTTACTGGTGTAAAAACAAGAAGAAAGGCAACAGGAAATTTTTGTATGTTTGTCAATTTTGTGAGCAAGATGGAACCAACTGAGGTTGATGAAGCTCTGGAAGATCCCTCTTGGGTAAATGCAATGCAAGATGAGCTAACACAGTTTGAAAAAAATAAGGTTTGGGAACTTGTTCCAAGACCTCATCACAAGACTGTGATTGGAACCAAGTGGGTCTACAGAAACAAAATGGATGAAAGGGAGTTGTGACCAGAAACAAAGCAAGATTGGTAGCTCTTGGTTACAGACAAGAAGATGGAATTGACTATGATGAGACTTTTGCACCAGTGGCAAGATTAGAGGCAATCAGAATGTTCTTGGCCTTCTCTGCTCACAAGGGTTTCAAAGTCTATCAAATGGATGTGAAGAGGGCATTTCTTAATGGAAAATTGGAAGAAGAAGTCTATGTTGAACAGCCTCCTGGTTTTGAAAACTCAAAGTTTCCTGACCACGTGTTCAAGCCTGACAAAGCTCTTTATGGGTTGAAGCAGGCTCCAAGAGCATGGTATGATACTTTGTCTAAATTCTTATTGGCTAATAAATTCAAAAGAGGTAATGTTGACAAGACTTTGTTTGTGAGAAAGTATAATGGTGATATTCTACTGGTACAAATATATGTAGATGATATAATATTTGGTTCTAGCAGTGAAAGACTTTGCAAAAAGTTTTCAGAATTAATGTCTAAAAGTATGAAATGAGCATGATGGGAGAACTAAACTATTTTCTAGGTTTACAAGTTAAACAGACTAAAAATGGAATTTTTATTAACCAAGGAAAATATGTTAAAGATCTCTTAAACAAATTTGGTTTTAGTGATTGCTCACCTATGAAAACTCCTATGGGAACTGGTGATAAGCTGTGTGAAGATAAAAATGCAAATCTGTTGACATTACAGCTTATAGGGGTATGATAGGTTCATTACTTTACTTAACTGCTAGTAGACCAGATATTATGTTTGCTACATGTATTTGTGCAAGATATCAAGCTAGTCCTAAGGAATCTCATCTTAAGGCTGTGAAAAGAATCTTTAGATACCTTAAAGGTAGTCCCAATCTGGGTCTTTGGTATCCCAAAGACTCAGGATTTGATCTAATTGGCTATTCAGATTCTGACTTTGCAGGTTGTAAGATTGATAGAAAAAGTACTTCAGGAGCTTGTCAATTGCTAGGCAATAGACTTGTAAGCTGGTCCAGCAAAAAGCAGCATTCAGTTTCTATCTCCACTGCAGAAGCTGAGTATGTTGCTGCAGGAAGTTGTTGCTCTCAAATTCTTTGGATGCAATATCAGCTTCAAGACTATGGTGTCACTGCAACAAAAACTCCAATCTTTTGTGACAGTACCAGTGCCATAGAAATCTCAAACAATCCTGTACTTCATTCAAGGACCAAGCACATTGATATTAGATATCATTTCATTAGAGATCATGTGATGAAGGAAGATGTTGAACTCCATTTCATTCCAACTGATAATCAGCTTGCTGACCTGTTCACAAAGCCATTGGATCAATCAAGGTTCAATTATCTCATCAGTAAGCTAGGTATGCTTAATTTGTAATAGTGCAGTGAGCTAAGTAATAACAAATCTGACCCCTTTCAATTTTTCACAAATTTGTTGGGCAAGCTGTGTCTGACACAGACTACCCTTTTATACTTGGTGTTTTATCAAGTAAAAGTGGGTAAGCTGAGTCTGACCCAGCTTCGTGGTTGTTTTTTTATTAAATATCTCAGTGCCTTTTATTTATGTATATTTAAAATAGTTTACTTGTTGATCCTATTGGAGAGTGACACGTGTGGGTGTTACGGCGGTTACTGAAAAAGTACCCCCACTACTTGTTCCTCGTCCAATCAAAATCTTTCTCTCTCTCATTTTTTTTGGTTAATTTGAATAATGTATATACTATCAGATTCAACCTAAATCCCAAATCACTTCTACATTCATTCTTAAATCAATCTCTTATTTTCTCTCAAATCTGAATACCATTTTAATTGTTTTATATTTCTTCTTTAAATTCTTTTTTTCATTCAAAAATCTTTGTGTTTGTAAAATGGCATCTTCATCTGTTTCTACTAATAATTCCAATAATAATTCTTCATCGGAATCTGGGAATCAATACCCAGCTCCAATAAGCGCAAGCAAGCTTTCACCATATGAGGTGGGAAGTAACGTGGTAGTTGTTCCAGCTGATCTTGATACAAACAAAATCAAGATTGGCAGTCTGGTTTATGCCAATCTTCATCCTCCTTCTTGGGCAAAGGGGTATGATGAGATTGTTGCATTTTTATGGTATCATCCCTTCGGGAAAGTGATGATCGAGAAGCCAGACTGGGTGTTTCAAGATCTCTTGTGTGAATTTTGGGCGAGCTGTGTTGTGAAACAGAACAAGAAAGGAGATGCTGCAATCTATGGCTCAATCCTTAACGGTAAGAAAAAGGTATATATTTCTTATGAGAGGCTTAGGTCTGCTTTTGAGCTGTCTATATGCCTGAAGATGATTATGATACTGTTGCTACTCACACTGAAGCCAAAAATATTTTGCAAATGGTTGACTATTCTGGTCCTTTGGCTTCAGTGGTGAAAATGAAATTTTTAACTGGTATTTGGAATTATCTTTTGAGCACAATTTCTAAAACCTTACAAGTAAAGGCAGGCAGCTTTGATCAGCCTAATGTCCTAGAATTGCAAATTTTTCATTCCATGGTCACTATGACCAAGTAGATTATGCTGGCTTAATTTTTAAGGACCTTGTTGATCGTGTAAATAAGAAGAGTCTTACCATACCTTATGGTAGGATTCTTGCACTCATTATTGAAGCTATCCTTGATAGTGATTACAGCCTGGCAACTGGTCAGACTGTGGAGTGAAAGTCCATTAATTCTAACATCTTCAACAGTCCTAAGGTAACTGCGCAGGGTCTGACCCGAGCAATGCAAATTTACCTTGATTTTTGCAGGCAAAGAGAAAGAGAACAAGAAGCACTTGAGGAAGCTGTCCCTACTTCGACGCGATCTGGGTCTGACACCCAATCTGCCAATCAGGGGGACCCAGGTACACATGCTTCTGAACCCTCAAACTCTTCTGAATCTATTCATTCTTCTCCACAAGAGGGTGAAGGGTTGGCCAAACATCAGCCTCCCTAGCCACACCGTCTACCCAACTCAAAATCCGATTCTAAAAGACCCCTTGTTGAGGACCTAGTACCTCTCAAGGCCAAAAAGAAAAGATCGCTAAAGAAATCTGTGTCAGCTTATGGGGTTGATAATGCAACATCTCTCTTGAGATCCCCCAAGGTGATGGAAGCTAAGGAACGTTCCGAAGCTGTCCCTGATACCCAAGCTGACATACCGAATTCACCTCGCCCATCTACACTTTCCCCAAAAGGGTGTAGACGAGATAAAAGGGACAATTGCATCTACCCAACCCTCCAAACAGGGTGAAGGTATTGAAACAAAGACCTCCTCCCAAGGTCATACTGAGTCTGTGCCAAAATCGCCATCATCAGCCTCCCAAAAGGTCGATGATATCATTAAAGGGGTAACAGAGGATCTAGCCCAGATCCAAAGTGAGTCAGAGTCAATGCACATCACTGAGGATGGTCAGAAAAAGGAGAGTAGTATCGAACGCCAAGGTGACACTGCTGCTCTTCCCAAAGCTGATCAGACTCCCTTTACACTCTGAGTCTGCACTAGCTGCCAATGCCTCTTCTAGATCACAAGAAGAGGTACATGCCATAATAATTCTCCCTAAGGATACTCTGGTGCAACAACACACCTCTGTTGAAGGGCAATCAATTTACATTACACCTGCAGAGTCTGTGTCTGCATCTGTCCTTGGACAGAGGGATTCTGTAGGTTACATGGCTGTCTTTAAGGCAGTCATGTCAGCCCCTTGTGCAGCAAAGGGAACCATTGATGGTCCTCACGATGTCAATGAGAAAATAGTCACTATCTCCGGAAGTGACTCTTCATTCGATGATGAGTTTGCCCATCCATCCTCAAGGGATGCTCTGATGGATGATGCTAGTGGAGGGGTTGATCAACATCAAGATCAACCAATTCCCACTAGCCATCAGCCTGAATCAAACGTCAATCTTTCTCAGGCTGATCAACTCATTGTCATTTCGAAAAGATCCACTCATGAGACTCACTCTCATGAGCAAATGCACCAAAACTCCCTTAGCCTCCACCCCCTTCTATATTCCCCAATTGACCAAATTAAGGATTGCAGGCTGCTCTTTCCAGAGTCAGTGGCTTTTAAGCCAACTGCAAGTTCTTCCCAAGCTGCCACTATCTCATTTTCAGAGTGTGGTGGGTCAGCTCACTGAGTTCATTTCAACCTTACAAGGTTGAAACTCAAAGCTGACTGAATGCTTGGAAAAGATCCAAAAGGATCAGAAATTGACGGATAAGAAGGTGGACAAAGCTGTCTCAGGAACAGATTGCACTTAAAAGAGTGTTGTGAAAGCAGTTGACCTTATGCAAAAGAACCAAGAGAAGCTGACAGAGTCCTTTGAAAGTCTAACTAAGAAAATCAATGAAGAAATGGAAAGGAACAAAGGGACTCTGGGTCAGATTGAAAATGCTGCAACCAGATTCACAAGGAAAGTAACTGTTGAGCTTCAAGCTGCTAATAAGTCACAGGCAGATTTCAAGAAGGATTTGATTGAAGCTCAACTAGTTTCAAGAACAAGGTTGCACTCCTCCATGATGATTATGCTGAATTGAGAAGAGCCTGCTGTCTTACAAATGTAAAGATTGATGTCTTAACCATCAGCTTACAGGCCTCTTTGCCACTCCTGTGAGTTCTTTTCCTGGTGATGATGACAAAAGGGGGAGAAGGATCATACCAAGGGGGAGAAGGGCTCCACTTCTAAGAAAAAGAGAAGTGAAATGAGTGAAATTGAAGCAGAAAATGAAAGGCAAAGAGCTGAGGTGGACAAGGATATTGAAGCTTATTTTGAAAGGGTGAGACAAAGAAATAACCAGGCTGATAGGAGGATAATTCTGTATGGTTCTAATGTGGTTGGTGAGGAAGATGCCAGAATCTGAGTCTGGTGGTGTAAAGGATAGAAATGTGAATGAAGGGAATGAAAAGGAGAGTGGTACAGTTGAGGGGGAGACCACTGATGGTGTTGAAAAAGTAACTGGAGATATGAGGGTGGAAGTTGGAGTTGAAAAAGATATAAGGAAGGAAGTTGGAGTTGAAAAAGTTAAAAGAAAGATAAAGTATGTCCAAGCTGACCCTGTGCAAGCTGTGCCTATACAAGCTGTGCAATCTGACACAGCTCCCAAAGAAGTGAACGTTGAATCTTCATCAAGTGATGACACAGTCACTCTGTCTCAGTTTCAATTGAAGAAAAGGAAAACTGAAGCTGGGTCAAGTGGTTTGAAAGTCTTGACCCAAGAAGAAAAAGATTGGGAGCTGGCTGCTCAAAATGCACCTGGTCTCAAAATGTCAGTTAAAGAGGCTTATGAACTGGTAGTGGAGGACAGACTGGAGAGAGAGAAGTTGGAAAGAAACAAGTTGGTTGAGTTACAATCAGATCCAGAGGTTGCCAAGGTTTTACAAGAAACATTCCTTAAAGAAAAAGAAGATGAGGAAAACCTGGCACCCATTGTATATAAAAGAAAGAAGAGCCAAGGGAAGAAGAAAGTGGTGGTTCATTCTAAACCATCACAGAAGGTTAAAGATGTGAAAAAGAGTGCAGAAGCCCGTGATTGGTTGGATGTTGTGGAAAAGAGAAGGGCTACTGAAAGTCTCAACTATAGAAGACATCCAGAACCATCAAGCAGGTTCAATTAAAGAGAAGAAGAGGACAGCCCCTTCCCTGTATAAGGTTTACAAGAGAAGGTTATGAAAACAATTGGGAAACACATGATCTAAACAAGTTGTCCAGTCTTGGGTACACTGAGTGGGTAGAATTGCACAACATCATTCATGGTATGCCTGGAATACATAGAGAAAAAGTCTTGGAAGCACTTGAAAAGAAGCTGGCTGTGATTGTGAAGCACAAACTTAATCTTGCTGGTCTTCCAAGACCCAATGCATATGACATGGAAGATGATGAGGATGAGGAGCCTCTCAAGAAGAGAAGGAGAAAGCATATCAAACTTGATGGTCCTGAAGGTGTTCATACAGACTTCTTAAAGAACTTGACACCTGCAGTACTACTTGAACAATTGGCTCCTGAAGCTCTTGACAAGACTCTTAGTCATATCAATCTATCTCTACCTGCTGGTGTTCAGAATGCTAAATGTGGGCTGCACATCACTGAACCTGAACATGGGATGTACTTTGTTAATGCTAGGGGAAACTTATCTTCCAAAGAACTGCTGAGCTAAAAGAGGTACCTACAATGCACCTTTTTACCCTATACAGATTGTGTGTGAATTTCAGTGAAAAGGGTAATGGGTATGAGCAGTACCTTGTGGATGAAGGTTTGGATAGGAAGGTAGATGTTACTGTTGCCCCAACCTTTGAGGTTAAACAAGAAACTGTAGAATTAATTGGGAGTTAATTTCTCATTGTAATACTTTATTTCTCTCAAGATATGCAAGTCTGTGTACAAACTCAGTTGTCTTGTTGAAACTTCATATCAGATTGAAAAGAACCCAAAAGATTCAAAGGGTCACAAACTGTTAGTCATATTTTATTTTGATTCTTTGTAAGCTGTATGTTAGAAGTGTAGTTAGGTTTTGTCATCATCAAATAGGGGGAGATTGTTGAGTCCCAATGTTAATGTAAATTTAATGATGACAAATCTGACCTATAAACACTTGTAAATCTTTTGGTTCTTGTAATCTGATCTGGGTCAGACTAAGCTGACACAGCTTGCGATCTGTAACTGATCCAGATCAAGCTTCATGTATTGTAATGTTTAATCTATGGAAGCAAGTGTTATTCAAGCTGCATCATCAATGTTAAAGCATTCAATCCAAGTCGAAGAGGAGGATTGAAGATAGAGGACCAAGCTGTTAGTGGAAGACAGATTGGGACTAGCAGTCAGCTTGGAAACACTTAGGCAGATTGGTGCCGTGACAAACCGCCCAATCTGTGTCAACAATCAAAGTGAAGATAACAACCTGGATTGGAGATAAGGACTATGACGTGACTAGGAATATTCCTAGTATCCAGGTTGGTGGTTAGATATGCATATGCGTGTCCATACTCTTATTGGACGATGAAGAATGTGCAGCTGTACGTGGGGGACCACAAGTACGATGAAGGCACGATTGATTATTCTTTTGATCGTCCAATAAGAAGACTACGTGGTTGATTTGGACACCAAGTGAAGAGGAGCTTTCGCCTATAAAAGCAACACTCCTTGTATGCATATGGTGGCATTCCTGAGAATCATTCTTCACACAAAGTTTCTCTGCTCTTACACACAGCTTAGTGTGTACGAGATCAGCTTGGGCTGATTCTCTTGAGCTGAAACTTATTGATTGTTGTTTGTCATTTCATAGGGTTGTTTAGATATCTATAGGCTAT
>CM067171.1:88882722-88940093 GCA_034093135.1 Erigeron breviscapus | reverse complement strand
CAATGGAAACACAATCACGGCGAAAGTATGACTTGGGAAACCGAGTCCGTAATGCGGGAGACCTATCCCCACCTTTTTGATGCTGAAGTGATTCCGGGGACGGAATCCTCTTAAGGGGGAGGTAATTGTAACATCCCAAAAACTTAACGGTTGACTTGAGTTGTTAAGTCAACATGTTGATTCCGTCAAGTCTTTAGATGATTTATATGCATATGTGTACTTAATGTGTAACATTTTGTGAACCACTCCTATTGAAAGAGCATTCCGATCTCGCCACACCCCACCTTTCCTTAACTACACACACAACAGGGCTTTAAAATATTCATACGGACTCCAATCGAGACGATTCAACTTTCATTGAAATTTTTGAATTAAAATCTACAACTTTCATTTTGATCAATTTTTATGAATTGGCCCTTATAAACAAGTTTTGGAGATTTTTAACATAGAGATAAAGTACGAAAGCGACGTTTACTATTTTGGCCCACTTCTATTTTCAAATTCGTTTATATATTGAATTTGAGAATTCAATTATCACGAATGTCATGGTCGGAATAATTAAGATGGACCCCGCGTGAATTTGATTTTTAATCAAATTTGGCTTTATACAGAGATTTAACGGTAATGATTGAGAATAGTAATCACGAATAGTCACGAATGTCTGGGTCTGACCGTATATGTGAATAGTAACCGTATTCATGAATAATGATTGAGAATAGTAATCACGAATAGTAACGGTAAATAGTATGAATAATATAAGTTCATTCGAAATCTAGTACATTTAGCGATTTGGAATTAGTACAAGAATTCAAGGATCGAAAGAAATATTAAATGCCTTATGGAAATGACAAATAAAGTTAAAATGATAATTTAATATCTAAGTAAATCAAGTGAGTATCATTTAGTTTTGCTTAGATTTTGTCATTTCAAAGAAAACGTGTCTATATAACTAAATAAACAAGTCGACTGCAGAAAAACGCTGCTAACTTGTTTTGGCCATAACTTTTGAACCGTAACTCCGTTTTTGACGATTCAAATCGCCACGTTTTCGTAAAAGAGTCTATTTTCCAATAAAAAATAATGCTACAGTAGGTCGAGTTCGACTTACTATTCACAAGGTCGAGTTCGACTTACTATTCACTTTACATACTATTGCCTATATATATTGATCTTTTCATTCATTTCTTTGGTTTTAGGATCATAAGAAAAACACATACATATATATTCTTCTGTTGAGTCCCAATGGTTAATTGTAAATTTAATGATGACAAATCTGACCTATAAACACTTGTAAATCTTTTGGTTCTTGTAATCTGATCTGGGTCAGACTAAGCTGACACAGCTTGCGATCTGTAACTGATCCAGATCAGGCTTCATGTATTGTAATGTGTAACATTTGTGAAATTTGACTAGATTTGACTTGCAAATTTAATGTTAATAAACAGTTTTGGCTTTAAAATATTCATACGGACTCCAATCGAGACGATTCAACTTTCATTGAAATCTTTGAATTAAAATCTACAACTTTCATTTTGATCAATTTTTATGAATTGGCCCTTATAAACAAGTTTTGGAGATTTTTAACATAGAGATAAAGTACGAAAGCGACGTTTACTATTTTGGCCCACTTCTATTTTCAAATTCGTTTATATATTGAATTTGAGAATTCAATTATCACGAATGTCATGGTCGGAATAATTAAGATGGACCCCGCGTGAATTTGATTTTTAATCAAATTTGGCTTTATACAGAGATTTAACGGTAATGATTGAGAATAGTAATCACGAATAGTCACGAATGTCTGGGTACCGTATATGTGAATAGTAACCGTATTCATGAATAGTGATTGAGAATAGTAATCACGAATAGTAACGGTAAATAGTATGAATAATATAAGTTCATTCGAAATCTAGTACATTTAGCGATTTGGAATTAGTACAAGAATTCAAGGATCGAAAGAAATATTAAATGCTTTATGGAAATGACAAATAAAGTTAAAATGATAATTTAATATCTAAGTAAATCAAGTGAGTATCATTTAGTTTTGCTTAGATTTTGTCATTTCAAAGAAAACGTGTCTATATAACTAAATAAACAAGTCGACTGCAGAAAAACGCTGCTAACTTGTTTTGGCCATAACTTTTGAACCGTAACTCCGTTTTTGACGATTCAAATCGCCACGTTTTCGTAAAAGAGTCTATTTTCCAATAAAAAATAATGCTACAGTAGGTCGAGTTCGACTTACTATTCACAAGGTCGAGTTCGACTTACTATTCACTTTACATACTATTGCCTATATATATTGATCTTTTCATTCATTTCTTTGGTTTTAGGATCATAAGAAAAACACATACATATATATTCTTTGTTGAGTCCCAATGTTAATTGTAAATTTAATGATGACAAATCTGACCTATAAACACTTAGTAATCTTTGGTTCTTGTAATCTGATCTGGGTCAGACTAAACTGACACAGCTTGTGATCTGTAACTGACCCAGATCATGCTTCATACTTTGTAATTGTTATATTGGAAGCAAGTGTTATTCAAGCTGCATCAACAATATTAAAGCATTCAATCCAAGTCGAAGAGGAGGATTGAAGATAGAGGACCCAACTGTTAGTGGAAGACAGATTGGAACTAGCAGTCAGCTTGGAACACTTAGGCAGATTGGTGCCGTGACAAACCGCCCAATCTGTGTCAACAATCAAGTGAAGATAACAACCTGGATTGAAGATAAGGACTATGACGTGACTAGGAATATTCCTAGTATCCAGGTTGGTGGTTGTTTACATATGCGTGTCCATACTCTTATTGGACGATGAAGAATGTGCAGCTGTACGTGGGGGACCACAAGTACGATGAAGGCACGATTGATTATTCTTTTGATCGTCCAATGTAAGAAGAATACGTGGTTGATTTGGACACCAAGTGAAGAGGAGCTTTCGCCTATAAAAGCAACACTCCTTGTATGCATATGTGTGGCATTCCTGAGAATCATTCTTCACACAAAGTTTCTCTGCTCTTACACACAGCTTAGTCTGTACGAGATCAGCTTGGGCTGATTCTCTTGAGCTGAAACTTATTGATTGTTATTTGTCATTTCATAGGGTTGTTTAGATATTTGTAGGCTATCTTTATTCCGCAACAACCCTGTAATTCTTTGTATAGATTAATTCTTAATAAAGAGTTACATTTGAAAACCGCAATCTGTGTTCAAGAATGCTTTTATTTTTACTGCTTTACTGTTTTAATGATTCTTGTTCTTTACATGCATTAAGTATTTTGAGTCTTAAAACGTTGCTTAAAAGTTTGTAAATGATGATATTCCTGTGATGTCTAACCATAACTCTGTTTGTGCTGAATCTGAATGTGAGGAATCTGATGGTGATGAACTGGCTAATGAGGTAGCTATGTTGGCTGAAAGGATCAGAAGGAGATCCTTTGGCAAGTTCAAAGGGAAAGGAAAAGTTGTGCAAGCTGATAAGTCTAGAAGCCTTTTGATATGTCCAAAGTCACTTGTTACAAATGTGGCAAGACTGGACATATGGCTGGAGACTGTAGATCCAAGGAGACTTATCAAGCTGGGCCAACCAAAGGTGGAAGAGGTGAAAAATACTCAAAGCTCAAGACCAAGTACAAAGCCTTGAAAGCACAAGTAGCTGAGCTGACTGAGAAGGTGAACAAGAGTGAGAAGAGTCTGGTAGCCAAAGACTGGGCTGAAAGTACCACATCATCTGATGATGAGCTGTACAAAGATGCCAAGTGTTTCATGGCTAAAGAAGCTACTAAAAAGTTTGCTGAAGATCTTTCCAAGATACAACAGCAATCTGAGTCAGCTCACCAGGCATCCACCAGTCAGACTGCTCCTCCTGAGGTAACTTCTTTTTCTAATCTGTCTGATAATGATAAACTGTCCAGACTGAACAAACTTGGTGATGAGGTCCTTTTGCAAAAATACTTTAATCAAGAACTTAAAAAGGAAATTCACATGTTGAAACTTGATGTCAGTTCCAAAAATCACACCATTGAAAAACTTGAGTCTGAAGTCAAAGCACAAAAACAATGAACTCTATTTTGGTAAAAGAAGCTAAGACTGCAGAAGAAAAGTTTTTGAAAGTTAAACAAATTACAGAATCATGGTGTATTTGTTCAAAAAGAACTGCAAAGTGTGTCAATGACCAAATACCTCATCAGATCCAAGCTATTTTGATGGTGATTATGATAGGGCCATATCCATAGCTGAAGTATGTGCTATGGAGCCTTGTTATCAGCCTCCTTCACCACCCAAAGTCCAAACCAGAGGTAAGAATTCTAAAC
Source organism: Erigeron breviscapus (assembly GCA_034093135.1). Taxonomy (NCBI): domain Eukaryota; kingdom Viridiplantae; phylum Streptophyta; class Magnoliopsida; order Asterales; family Asteraceae; genus Erigeron; species Erigeron breviscapus. The sequence continues at coordinate 88,935,774 of CM067171.1, read as the reverse complement.
CAATTAAGTTGGTTCAGAAATCTGGTATTGGGTTTAGTGATCCTGAAACTGTTGGCCAAACCATTGCTGAAGCTGTGTCTGAGGCTGATAAGGTTGTTGAGTTAAAACCTGAAGAAAGTCTTGACTTGTCCAAACTGACCATTACCCAGTCTGTGTCAGATTCCAATATTAAAACAAACAAGAACTCTAGGAGAATTAAAAGGAAAGTTAGAGACCACAGTGTTCCAAAACAAAAGGTTAAGTTGTTAAAGAATGAGAAGTCTGGTTCTCAAGGAAGTGTGTCACAAACCAAATCTGAGTCTATTTCAAATAACACTAAATCTGACTCTGACAAAATGATTTCCAAATATGTTGAGTCCAGAACTGGTGAGGTTTCAATTGATGCAAATTTTCTTAAAGATGTTTCTGATCCCAAAAATGTTGATCAAAGAAAATTAAGAACTGAATGTAAGAAATCTGGAATAGGAAAAGGTTTTGTTCAAAAGGAAACCTTAGTTGTTGCTAAAAAGAATTTCAGATCTGGTAAGGGACAGATCAAGCAACAATGGGTATCCAAATGTGATAAGAGTCTAAGTTCTACGACCCAATCTGAGTCAGACCCTTTGGTCAGCTCTGGTGAACCCATCTCCAGATGGGTTCCCAAAATGAACTAATCTCTTATTGCAAATGCAGGGCAATCATGATGATAATACCTGGCACTTGGACAGTGGGTGTTCCAAGCATATGACCGGATGTAAGTCCCTGCTATGTAGCTTTAGGATTCGCGCTGGTCCTAATGTTACATTTGGAGATGATTCCCAAGGAAAGACAGAAGGATTTGGTTTACTTTCAAATGGTCCACTCACTTTCAGAAGAGTCTCTTATGTGAATGGTTTGAAACACAATCTGATTAGTGTGAGTCAATTGTGTAATGCTGGTTATGAAGTGAGATTCACATCTGATAAGGGAGTTGTTCTTAATCTAGAAGGCAATGTGGTTCTTGTAGCAAAAAGGGATGAATCCTTGTACTCTTTTGACATAAGAAACCCAACTGTAACAAGAGAAGTCTGTTTCATGTCAAAGACACAAGAAGAGCTGAACTAGTTGTGGCATAAGAGGCTGTCTCATATGAATTTCAAGGACATCAACAAGCTGTGTAAGAAAGAGTTGGTGTCTGGGCTTCCAGTGATAAAATATGAGAAGGACAAGCTGTGTGATGCTTGTGAGAAAGGCAAACAACACAAGGCTTCTTTCAAGTCTAAAACATGCTCAACCATTGACAGTTGTTTGGATTTGCTTCATATGGATCTGTTTAGACCAATTAGTACTCCTTCATTCTCTGGAATGAGATACTCTTTGGTCATTGTTGATGAGTATTCAAGATACACCTGGGTTTTCTTTCTCAAGCACAAGAGTGATGCTGCTGACACAATCATTGATTTCATCAAGAAAGCTGAAATTCTTTACAAAAGGCCTGTTAGGCAGTTAAGGAGTGATAATGGAACTGAATTCAAAAATATCACTCTTAACTCTTTTTGCAGTGAAAAGGGAATTTCACAAGTCTACTCAGCTGCCAGAACTCCTCAACAAAATGGTGTTGCAGAAAGAAGAAACAGAACTCTCATTGAAGCTGCCAGATCCATGATGGCTCAAAACAATGTCAAGTCTCATTTCTGGGCAGAAGCAGTACACACAGCTTGCTTTACCCAGAACAGATCCCTCATTGTGAAAAGACACCAGAAGACTGCATATGAACTTCTTAGGGGGAGAAAACCAGAAATTGGTTTCCTAAGAATGTTTGGAAGTCCTTGCTACATTTTAAATCAGAAAGACCATCTTGGAAAGTTTGATGAAAAAGCAGATGAAGGTATCCTACTTGGATATGCAACAATGATGAAGGCATACAGAGTGTACAATAAAAGAACTAAAACTATTGAAAACTCTGTAAATGTAAGTATAGAAGAAGGTTGTTCTAAGCCAGATTGCTCTCCTCCTGAAGAAGATTTTGATTTTGAAGAACTGGCTGCACCTGAGAATGAGCCTCCAACTAATCCTCCAGTTGAAGCTAAGATGCTCAAACTCAGGGGGAGCAACTTATTGAAGAAGAAGAAGAAGTTCCAATCTTTGAAGATGCTCAAGCTGATCCTACTCCTACTGAAGTAATCGATTCAAAGTCCATCAAATGTTGCACAAGCTGGCTCAGATTCCTCTTCTCTTGTCCATACTGATCATTCACTTCCACAAGTAGATCATGCTGGATCTTCTAATCTGAATCAGTCTACAGTTCCAATTGCAAATACTCCAACTCATGTGACAAAATGGACTAAACATCATCCAATTAACCAAATCATTGGTGATCCTCTTACTGGTGTAAAAACAAGAAGAAAGGCAACAGGCAATTTTTGTATGTTTGTCAATTTGTGAGTAAGATGGAACCAACTGAGGTTAGTGAAGCTCTGGCAGATCCATCTTGGGTAAATGCAATGCAAGATGAGCTCACACAGTTTGAAAGAAATAAGGTTTGGGAACTTGTTCCAAGACCTCATCACAAGACTGTGATTGGAACCAAGTGGGTCTACAGAAACAAAATGGATGAAATGGGAGTTGTGACCAGAAACAAAGCAAGATTGGTAGCTCTTGGTTACAGACAAGAAGATGGAATTGATTATGATGAGACTTTTGCACCAGTGGCCAGATTAGAGGCAATCAGAATGTTCTTGGCCTTTTCTGCTCACAAGGGTTTCAAAGTCTATCAAATGGATGTGAAGAGTGCATTTCTGAATGGAAAATTGGAAGAGGAAGTCTATGTTGAACAACCTCCAGGTTTTGAAAGTTCAAAGTTTCCTGACCATGTGTTCAAGCTTGACAAAGCTCTTTATGGGTTGAAGCAGGCTCCAAGAGCATGGTATGATACTTTATCTAAATTTTTATTGGCTAATAACTTCAAAAGAGGTAATGTTGACAAGACTTTGTTATAATGGTGATATTCTACTTGTACAAATATATGTAGATGATATCATATTTGGGTCTAGCAGTGAAAGACTTTGCAAAAAGTTTTCAGAATTAATGTCTAAAAAGTATGAAATGAGCATGATGGGAGAACTAAACTATTTTCTAGGTTTACAAGTTAAACAGACTAAAAATGGAATTTTTATTAACCAAGGAAAATATGTTAAAGATCTCTTGAGTAAATTTGGATTTACTTACTGCTCACCTATGAAAACTCCTATGGGAACTGGTGATAAGCTGTGTGAAGATAAAAATGGCAAATCTGTTGATATTACAGCTTATAGGGTATGATAGGTTCATTACTTTACTTGACTGCTAGTAGACCAGATATTATGTTTGCTACATGTCTTTGTGCAGATATCAGGCTAGTCCTAAGGAATCTCATCTTAAGGCTGTAAAGAGAATCTTTAGATACCTTAAAGGTAGTCCCAATCTGGGTCTTTGGTATCCCAAAGACTCAGGGTTTGATCTAATTGGCTATTCAGATTCTGACTTTGCAGGCTGTAAGATTGATAGAAAAAGTACTTCAGGAGCTTGTCAAATGCTAGGTAATAGACTTGTAAGCTGGTCCAGCAAGAAGCAGCATTCAGTTTCCATCTCTACTGCAGAAGCTGAATATGTTGCTGCTGGAAGCTGTTGCTCTCAAATCCTTTGGATGCAATATCAGCTTCAAGACTATGGTGTCACTGCATCAAAAACTCCAATCTTTTGTGACAGCACCAGTGCCATAGCAATCTCAAACAATCCTGTACTTCATTCAAGGACCAAGCACATTGATATTAGATATCATTTCATTAGAGATCATGTGATGAAGGAAGATGTTGAACTCCATTTCATTCCAACTGATAATCAGCTTGCTGACCTGTTCAAAGCCATTGGATGAATCAAGGTTCAACTATCTCATAAGTAAGCTAGGTATGCTTAATTTGTAATAGTGCAGTGAGCTAAGTAATAACAAATCTGACCCCTTTAAATTTTTCACAAATTTGTTGGGCAAGCTGTGTCTGACACAGACTACCCTTTTATACTTGGTGTTTATCAAGTAAAAGTGGGTAAGCTGAGTCTGACCCAGCTTCGTGGTTGTTTTGTTATTAAATATCTCAGTGCCTTTTATTTATGTATATTTAAATAGTTTACTTGTTGATCCTATTGGAGAGTGACACGTGTGGGTGTTACAGCCGGTTACTGAAAAAGTACCCCCACTACTTGTTCCTCGTCCAATCAAAATCTTTCTCTCTCTCATTTTTTTTGGTTAATTTGAATAATGTATATATTATCAGATTCAACCTAAATCCCAAATCACTTCTACATTCATCCGAAAATCATTTCTCATTTTCTCTCAAATCTGAAAATCATTTTATTGTTTTAAATTTCTTCTTTAAATTTCTTCTTTCAAAAATCTTTTGTTTAAATGGCATCATCATCATCTGCTTCTGCTAATAACTCTAATAATAATTCTTCATCGGAATCTGGGAATCAATACCCAGCTCCAATAAGCGCAAACAAGCTTTCACCATATGTGGTGGGAAGTAACGTGGTAGTTGTTCCAGCTGATCTTGATACAAACAAAATCAAGATTGGCAGTCTGGTTTATGCCAATCTTCATCCTCCTTCTTGGGCAAAGGGGTATGATGAGATTGTTGCATTTTTATGGTATCATCCCTTCGGGAAAGTGATGATCGAGAAGCCAGACTGGGTGTTTCAAGATCTCTTGTGTGAATTTTGGGCGAGCTGTGTAGTGAAACAGAACAAGAAAGGAGATCCTGCAATCTATGGCTCAATCCTCAACGGTAAGAAAAAGGTATATATTTCTTTAGAGAGGATTAGGTCTGCTTTTGAGCTGTCTTATATGCCTGAAGATGATTATGATACTGTTGCTACTCACACTGAAGCCAAAAATATTTTGCAAATGGTTGACTATTCTGGTCCTTTGGCTTCAGTGGTGAAAATGAAATTTTTAACTGGTATTTGGAATTATCTTTTGAGCACCATTTCTAAAACCTTACAAGTAAAGGCAGGCAGTTTTGATCAGCCTAATGTCCTAGAATTGCAAATTTTCCATTCCATGGTAACTATGACCAGAGTAGATTATGCAGGTTTAATGTTTAAGGACCTTGTTGATCGTGTAAATAAAAAGAGTCTTACCATACCTTATGGAAGGATTCTTGCACTCATTATTGAAGCTATCCTTGATAATGATTACAGCCTGGCAACTGGTCAGACTGTAGAGTGCAAGTCCATTAATTCTAACATTTTCAACAGTCCTAAGGTAACTGCGCAGGGTCTGACCCAAGCAATGCAGATTTACCTTGATTTCTGCAGGAAAAGAGAAGAGGAACAAGAAGCATTAAGGGAAGTTGTCCCTACTTCGACGCGATCTGGGTCTGACACTCAATCTGCTAATCAGGGGACCCAGGTACACATGCTTCTGAACCCTCAAACTCTTCTGAATCTATTCATTCTTCTCCTACAAAAGAGGGTGAAGGGTTGGCCAAAACATCAGCCTCCCTAGCCACACCTTCGTCTACCCGCTCAAAATCCGACTCTAAAAGATCCCTTGTTGAGGACCTAGTACCTCTCAAGGCCAAAAGGAAAAGATCCTCAAAGAAATCTGTATCAGCTTCTGGGGTTGATAATACAACACCATCTCTTGAGATCCCCCAAGGTGCTGGGAAAGCTAAGGAACGTTCTGAAGCTGTCCCTGCCACCCAAGCTGACATACCGAATTCACCTCGCCCATCTACACTCTCCCAAAAGGGTGTAGACGAGATAAAAGGGACAACTGCATCTACCCAACCCTCCAAACAGGGTGAAGGTATTGAAACAAAGACCTCCTCCCAAGGTCATACTGAGTCTGTGCCAAAATCGCCATCATCAGCCTCCCAAAAGGTTGATGATATCATTAAAGGGACAACTGTGGATCCAGCCCAGATCCAAGAGTCAGAGTCTGTGCACGTACAATCTGAGGATGGTCAGAAAAAGGAGAGTAGTATCGAACGCCAAGGTGAGACTGCTGCTCTTCCCAAAGCTGATCAGACTTCCTTTTTACACTCTGAGTCTGCACTGGCTGCCAATGCCTCTTCTATGTCACAAGAAGAGGTACATGCCACAATTCTCCCTCAGGATACTTGGTGCAACAACACACCATTGTTGAAGGGCAATCCTCTACCCTTAACATTACACCTGCAGAGTCTGTGTCTGCATCTGTCCTTGGACAGAGGGACTCTGTAGGTTACATGGATGCCTTTAAGGCAGTCATGTTAGCCCCTTGTGCAGCAAAGGGAACCATTGATGGTCCTCACGATGTCAATGAGAACATAGTCACTATCTCCGGAAGTGACTCTTCATTCGATGATGAGTTTGCCCATCCATCCTCAAGGGATGATCTGATGGATGTTGCTAGTGGAGGGGTTGATCAACATCAAGATCAACCAATTCCCATTAGCCATCAGCCTGAATCAAACGTCAATCTTTCTCAGGCTGATCAACTCATTGTCATTTCGAAAAGATCCACTCATGAGACTCACTCTCATGATCAAATGCACCAAAACTCCCTTAGCCTCCACCCCCTTCTATATTCCCCAAATGACCAAATTAAGGATTGCAGGCTGCTCTTTCCAGAGTCAGTGGCTTTTAAGCCAACTGCAAGTCCTTCCCAAGCTGCCACTATCTCATTTTCAGATGTGGTGGGTCAGCTCACTGAGTTCATATCAACTTACAAGGTTGAGAACTCAAAGCTGACTGAATGCTTGGAAAAGATCCAAAAGGATCAAGAATTGACGGATAAGAAGGTAGACAAATGTCTAAGGAACAGACTGCACTTAAAGAGAGTGTTGTGAAAGCAGTTGACCTTATGCAAAAGAACCAAGAGAAGCTGACAGAGTCCCTTGAAAGTCTAACTAAGAAAATTAATGAAGAAATGGAAAGGAACAAAGGGACTCTGGGTCAGATTGAAAATGCTGCAACCAGATTCACAAGGAAAGTAACTGTTGAGCTTCAAGCTGCTAATAAGTCACAGGCAGATTTCAAGAAGGATTTGATTGAAGCCTCAACTAGTTTCAAGAACAAGGTTGCACTCCTCCATGATGATTATGCTGAACTGAGAAGAGCCTGCTGTCTTACAAATGTGAAGATTGATGTTCTTAACCATCAGCTTACAGGCCTCTTTGCCACTCCTGTGAGTTCTTTTCCTGGTGATGATGACAAAAAGGGGGAGAAGGATCATACCAAGGGGGAGAAGGGCTCCACTTCTATGAAAAAGAGAAGTGAAATGAATGAATGAAGCAGAATAGAAAGGCAAAGAGCTGAGGTGGACAAGGATATTGAAGCTTATTTTGAAAGGGTGAGACAAAGAAATAACCAGGCTGATAGGAGGATAATTGTGTATGGTTCTAATGTGGTTGGTGAGGAAGAGTGCCAGAATCTGAGTCTGGTGGTGTAAAGGATAGAAATGTGAATGAAGGGAATGAAAAGGAGAGTGGTACAGTTGAGGGGGAGACCACTGATGGTGTTGAAAAAGTAACTGGAGATATGAGGGTGGAAGTTGGAGTTGAAAAAGATATAAGGAAGGAAGTTGGAGTTGAAAAAGATATAAGGAAGGAAGTTGGAGTTGAAAAAGTTAAAAGAAAGATAAAGTATGTCCAAGCTGACCCTGTGCAAGCTGTGCCTATACAAGCTGTGCAATCTGACACAGCTCCCAAAGAAGTGAACGTTGAATCTTCTTCAAGTGATGACACAGTCACTCTGTCTCAGTTTCAATTGAAGAAAAGGAAAACTGAAGCTGGGTCAAGTGGTTTGAAAGTCTTGACCCAAGAAGAAAAAGATTGGGAGCTGGCTGCTCAAAATGCACCTGGTCTCAAAATGTCAGTTAAAGAGGCTTATGAACTGGTAGTGGAGGACAGACTGGAGAGAGAGAAGTTGGAAAGAAACAAGTTGGTTGAGTTACAATCTGATCCAGAGGTTGCCAAGGTTTTACAAGAAACATTCCTTAAAGAAAAAGAAGATGAGGAAAACCTGGCACCCATTGTATATAAAAGAAAGAAGAGCCAAGGGAAGAAGAAAGTGGTGGTTCATTCTAAACCATCACAGAAGGTTAAAGATGTGAAAAAGAGTGCAGAAGCCCGTGATTGGTTGGATGTTGTGGAAAAGAGAAGGGCTACTGAAAGTCTTAACTTTAGAAGACATCCAGAACAAATCAAGCAGGTTCAATTAAAGAGAAGAAGAGGACAGCCCCTTCCCTGTATAAGGTTTACAAGAGAAGGTTATGAAAACAATTGGGAAACACATGATCTAAACAAGTTGTCCAGTCTTGGGTACACTGAGTGGGTAGAATTGCACAACATCATTCATGGTATGCCTGGAATACATAGAGAAAAAGTCTTGGAAGCACTTGAAAAGAAGCTGGCTGTGATTGTGAAGCACAAACTTAATCTTGCTGGTCTTCCAAGACCCAATGCATATGACATGGAAGATGATGAGGATGAGGAGCCTCTCAAGAAGAGAAGGAGAAAGCATATCAAACTTGATGGTCCTGAAGGTGTTCATACAGACTTCTTAAAGAATTTGACACCTGCAGAACTACTTGAACAATTGGCTCCTGAAGCTCTTGACAAGACTCTAAGTCATCTCAATCTGTCTCTACCTGCTGGTGTTCAGAATGCTAAGTGTGGGCTGCACATTACTGAACCTGAACATGGGATGTACTTTGTTAATGCTAGGGGAAGCTTGTCTTCCAAGACCCAATGCATATGACATGGAAGATGATGAGGATGAGGAGCCTCTCAAGAAGAGAAGGAGAAAGCATATCAAACTTGATGGTCCTGAAGGTGTTCATACAGACTTCTTAAAGAATTTGACACCTGCAGTACTACTTGAACAATTGGCTCCTGAAGCTCTTGACAAGACTCTAAGTCATCTCAATCTGTCTCTACCTGCTGGTGTTCAGAATGCTAAATGTGGGATGCACATCACTGAACCTGAACATGGGATGTACTTTGTTAATGCAAGGGGAAACTTGTCTTCCAAAGAACTGCTGAGCTAAAAGAGGTACGTACTGCACCTTTTTACCCTATACAGATTGTGTGTGAATTTCAGTGAAAAGGGTAATGGGTATGAGCAGTACCTTGTGGATGAAGGTTTGGATAGGAAGGTAGATGTTACTGTTGCCCCAACCTTTGAGGTTAAACAAGAAACTGTAGAATTAATTGGGAGTTAATTTCTCATTGTAATACTTTATTTCTCTCAAGATATGCAAGTCTGTGTACAAACTCAGTTGTCTTGTTGAAACTTCATATCAGATTGAAAAGAACCCAAAAGATTCAAAGGGTCACAAACTGTTAGTCATATTTTATTTTGATTCTTTGTAAGTTGTATGTTAGAAGTGTAGTTAGGTTTTGTCATCATCAAATAGGGGGAGATTGTTGAGTCCCAATGTTAATGTAAATTTAATGATGACAAATCTGACCTATAAACACTTGTAAATCTTTTGGTTCTTGTAATCTGATCTGGGTCAGACTAAGCTGACACAGCTTGCGATCTGTAACTGATCCAGATCAAGCTTCATGTATTGTAATGTTTAATCTATGGAAGCAAGTGTTATTCAAGCTGCATCATCAATGTTAAAGCATTCAATCCAAGTCGAAGAGGAGGATTGAAGATAGAGGACCAAGCTGTTAGTGGAAGACAGATTGGGACTAGCAGTCAGCTTGGAAACACTTAGGCAGATTGGTGCCGTGACAAACCGCCCAATCTGTGTCAACAATCAAAGTGAAGATAACAACCTGGATTGGAGATAAGGACTATGACGTGACTAGGAATATTCCTAGTATCCAGGTTGGTGGTTAGATATGCATATGCGTGTCCATACTCTTATTGGACGATGAAGAATGTGCAGCTGTACGTGGGGGACCACAAGTACGATGAAGGCACGATTGATTATTCTTTTGATCGTCCAATGCAAGAAGACTACGTGGTTGATTTGGACACCAAGTGAAGAGGAGCTTTCGCCTATAAAAGCAACACTCCTTGTATGCATATGGGTGGCATTCCTGAGAATCATTCTTCACACAAAGTTTCTCTGCTCTTACACACAGCTTAGTGTGTACGAGATCAGCTTGGGCTGATTCTCTTGAGCTGAAACTTATTGATTGTTGTTTGTCATTTCATAGGGTTGTTTAGATATCTGTAGGCTATCTTTATTCCGCAACAACCCTGTAATTCTTTGTATAGATTATTTCTTAATAAAGAGTTACATTTGAAAAATAACAATCTGTGTTCAAGAATGTTTTTATTCTTTACTGCTTTACTGTTTTAATGATTCTTGTTCTTTACATGCATTACGTAATTTGAGTCTTAAAACGTTTGCTTAAAAGTTTGTAAAGTTCGAGAAAAGTTGTATTCACCCCCCTCTACAACTATCCTGTGTACAATATACTTTGGTATATTGATACACCGTGGGACGTATCATCTTCAAGTATTCAGTGTTTATAAACAAGAAAAAGATAAGTATTTGTGTTCAACCACTTAATCATGTTAGTTTTGCAATAATCTAACACTTGTGTATCCTTGTGTTTAACATTTGTGAAATTTATACTTTTTTGCAATAATCAAACACTGGTGTATTCTTGTGTTTAACATTTGTGAAATTTATACTTTTTTGCAATAATCAAACACTTGAGTATTCTTGTGTTTAACGTTTGTGAAATTGTAATTATGATTATGGGTAACATTTCATGCCATTGATCATTATTTTGTGCAATAATCAAATACTTGTGTATTCTTGTGTTTAACGTTTGTGAAATTTAGTTTTTGCAATAATCAAACACTTGAGTAATTTTGTGTTTAAAGTTTGCATAATTGTAATTATGATTTTTGGGTAACATGGAAAGTTGGTGTTGAACTTAGCAGATATTGTCTATACTTGTTGTTGGGATCTTGTAACTTGTTCGGTAATATCGTTGGTGAATTGTTGTACATCTTGCAAGGTAAGATACACTACTTTGACACGCTGAGGGTTCAACAAAAGATGGTTTTCATATAATAACTTTTCATTTGATATCTTGATCGTTTATGGGTAAACGGGATACAAGGGAGGTGATATGGACTATGTAAATGACCTTTGAGGCCTGAAATGCTACCCCAATGATATGAAATGATAAGTATTGTTATGATATGCTTTGAGATGTTATGGAAAATGATATGTTATAATAAATGATATGAGATGTAATGATGTGCTATGTAATGATATACGATATGTAATGAATTATGATGATGTAGGTAATGTAACAATGTATGACTATGAGATATTATGATATGATATGCAATAATATGATATGGGATAATAGATGATATGAATGATATGTGGTATGAGATGATACATGATATGCAATAATATATATATACGTATAAAATGAAAGATGGTATACAGTGACTTACGATATGTGATGAGCTATTATATGGAATAATAGATGATATGAATGATATGTGGTATGAGATGATACATGATATGCAATAATATATATAACGTATAAAATGAAAGATGGTATACAGTGACTTACGATATGTGATGAGCTATTATATGGAATAATAGATGATATTTATATGTGCATGTGTAGATGTGAAATTTGATGATTACATGGCTTGTTCATCTAGTTCACTAGACTTTGTAAGTTGCCATGACACGTGCACATTTAAGGGCCCAAACGTTAAGATGAAATTATATGATGAATGTTTAGGTAATGTAACAATGTATGACTATGAGATATTATGATATGATATGTAATAATATGATATGGGATAATAGATGATATGAATGATATGTGATATGAGATGATACATGATATGCAATAATATATATGGAATAATAGATGATATTTATATGTGCATGTGTAGATGTGAAATTTGATGATTACATGGCTTGTTCATCTAGTTCACTAGACTTTGTAAGTTGCCATGACACGTGCACATTTAAGGGCCCAAACGTTAAGATGAAATTATATGATGAATGTTTAGGTAATGTAAATACCTAAACTATATGAGATGTAAATCGAGCTCGTAAATGATATGAAAGTGTTAAGCTTAACCCGTACTTGCCCTTGCCCGGTGGGTGCGTAGATGTGGTTGCTTGGGTGGCTCCTTGCAACATAATTACGTGGTTTGAGTATCTCCGGGTGGCGTGATTAACCACCAATGTCTTTGAATATACGGACTACTCCGGGATTGGCTTGCCATTCCTTAACGACATTGATGTACAGCCGTAAGGTTTGTCCATCTAGTCGGGTGTGATTTATGTCACACTTAATGAGATGTATATGTTATATGATATGCGTGATTTATGTCACATTTGCAAAGATGATATGTGAAAGGATATGTAAAGATGACTAGGCACATTTAGGATGACCTATCCTAATATGATGATGTTGATGCTATGATATGTATGTGAGATGATATGATTGATGTGTTATGTGCCTTAACGATTCTAATGACTTTTCGATAATGTTTTAATCGGACAAATAATTTATGAATGATGTGTTATCTTACTTAGCTAATTCGTTAGCTAACACTTGCTCTTTTAAAATGTGTTGTTCCCTCAGGTCCAACATTAGTGAGCAGGTAGATGTGAGAAGATGTGAGGCATGGGTAGATGATCTTGAAGCTCGCTATAGTTTACCCCTAGTGGCTGCTTGCTTTAGACATTTGCTTAATGTTTAGATAATGATGTCTTACAATGATAATGTGGTCGGTTGTTTAATGTTGGGCAACCGATGGATTTCCATTTAGACTAGTTTCAATCATATGACCAGTAACACCATTTAACGTATAAACCAAACAGATTTTGCTGGTTTGGACTTTTAAAGTTTATTCCGCTTTCTTTGACGCCGTTAGGCGAAAGTTTTTGGAAATCCTTGTTTTTACACTACTACAAAGAGGCCTATAGATGACGCGCATTGCGCGTCAAGAATGGCTCGGATGACGCGCAAATGCGCGTCAAGGAAGGCCCAGTCATAAATTTTTATGACCCGCATTTGTGCATCATCCGACTATGACGCGCACTTATGACGCGCATTTTATGACTTTCCTTCTTGACCTTCGTAGTAGAGCGTTATAACTTGTATGACCCTCTTTTTTGACATATGTTTTTGCGCGTCATAACCTATAAAATCATTTTTTTTTCCAGTTTCTGTTTTCTAAAACCTGATTATATACATAATAAACCTTGCAATAAATTAAACCTGGCAATAAATTAAGCTGATAATAGTACAAAATTAACGCATTTCATATATAAACCATGCGTCACCAATTCATTACATAAGGATTCATGTCCAAATAGATACGATAATATACATTCATGTCCAACTAAATTCGGTTTACAATTCTACCTAAAAATGAAATTCGACACATAAATTGCCCATTCTTCTCGAATATCGTCTAAATCCACATCCATGTACTCATTGCTATCACCACCAATCTAGTCAAAAATAAAACAACATTTTAGAAACTGGATATTACTTAAATATACAAATGCACATACAAAGAGTTCATGCACATTTAACACATTTGACCCAGTTTAGTCAGTTAATCAAAGGCCTGCACATTTAGGTTGTTTGAAATAATTTAACCCATATCGACCAGTAACTTATAACTGGGTCAAAATTGGTAATTTCTTAACAATCACATATATTTAGGGCAACATAAATGGGAAAATACATAATACTTCCTTACATTGTGATTTTCGAGAACCCGAACTCCCTGTTTAACTATTTCCTTCATAAACTTCAACATGAAGTACCCACATTCGGTGCTTCCGGGCTGACGTGGACACTACACAAGAAATATACAACAACATCCAATCAGCTTTCATGCTATGTAATTAGCCTATTTCCCTACTGTCAATCATCTTTCATGCAGACAAAATTGGGTTCAAAACACTCCTTACAAAATCTGCTTGCCTACTGTCAATCATCTTTTCATACAACAACATCAACTCGTTGGATCTCGATCAGTTTCAGGTGTACTAACCAACTAAGTAACTAACTAACTAACTAACTAACTTAGCATACAACTAACTACATACTTAACAAACAGCAGCAGCACAAGATAATATTCAACAAATAACTAACCTTAGATTTAACCCAATTAAGTTTAGTCCTCTTATTGTTTCCAGCTTCTACATCATACAATGCAATTGCCCTACAAAGAATTAACCCAGTTAAGTATTACATCATACATCATAAAGATTCTATAATTTGTATTACTTACGCATCCACTATTTGCTTGAACTGAAGATTGACGTCGCTACCCGGTAGGGAATCAAGATAATAGCAGGTACTTGTCTTCATGTCAATCACGCCTAACACCCAATGTCTTCTACAAAAAACAAAGATCAAGTTCTGTTAATTACTGTTAATTTTTATTAATTAATTTAAATGTTGTAGAAAAATCTAACCCGGGATTGTATGGCAATAAGACGAGGTCATTTTGCTTCCTTGTAGATAACCTTCTTGCAATAACTCGACTTGCATCCTCGATATTCTTGGCCCTCGCTTTACGTTCATGATGCATGATCGCAGTCGGGGTCATGAAACAAACTCCATGATCTCTGTGTGACCCATTCTTGATTTGCTCATACAGGTACCTGTTAACAATTAACATACGAAGTTTACATTCAATTAGTCTTGTTAACATACAAGTACCAATTTTTTATAAACTATATTTATCACTTACATGATATAAGAAGCAACGACAGCCCCGCTTAACTCATCCATTGCAAATAGACTGTCAAAATCATTCCAATTTAAGTACGTGTAACTGGGGTGCCCAAACAAATCGTCCTCGCATTGCACTTTTATGCAATCGACCTTTGCAACTTGTCCATCAACCATCACTTGCAGTCATTTTCAATCCCATCCTTTCTTCCATTCTTTTCCTTACTCTCCTCTGACCTCTCGTCATCATTTTTTTCAACGGATTTCCTTTCTTAGTCACTTTTGAATTGGAGGCGACGGTTTCTACGCTTTTTCCTTTTTCAACTGCAACTGTAAACATAACAGTTTCTGGTCACTAAAAAAAACTGTAAACAAATGATGTTTTTGGGCATCGTACCTGTTTTTGGCATCGGCGCTTCTTCTTCGTTGTCGGATTCTCTTTGTCGCTTCTTTTCTTTTTTCTTGTGGGTCGACCCACTGCCCAACTCTCTTTTTTCTTCTTCTTCTTTTCTTTCTTCTGCTTTTCTTTCTTCTTCTTTTCTTTCTTCTGCTTTTCTTTCTTCTTCTTTTCTTTCTTCTTCTTTTCTTCTTCTTTTCTTTCTTCTTCTTTTCTTTCTTCTTCTTCTTCTTTGTTTTTTTCTTTGTTGTTTTTCTTCTTTTCTTCTTTTCTCCTTGTCTTGATCAGCAGCCTTTTTCTCCTTCTTTTTGGCCACTATCTTGTTCTGCAAAAATATAAAAAAGTCATACAGGTACCATTTTGTTCTAATGATTAAACTGTTTTATAAAAAGTCTTACCAAACCAGAGCATGGAATGACTAGGTGACTCGGCCAGCTTAGTAAGTACCCAATGGCATCTTTAACAGTCTCAATGAACTCCTCGGGAATTGGATACGGTATCAAAGCTTCTGCTTGAACAGATATGTCCACCTTAACTTCAATGTTCCCATCTAATATTATATATGAGCAAATAAATATTAAATAAGTAAGAATATATATAAATATTAAATAAGTAATTTAACTTCAAATACCCGAGACATGATTCACTATGGTTCCTTTGGCGACTATATTTGAAGGATCGTCGACCGCAAGTAAGCATGATTTATCCTACAAATGTGCACAATATTATTAAAACAGACAAGAATTGCACAATATTATTAAAACAGACAATATTTGAAGACTTACATTTGGTTCACTTGGTGCATTTGGTTCTTCGTCTTCATCGCTACTCATTTGACAATTACTTGCACCCTCCGAAGCATTGGTACTTGCACATCTTCTTCTTTCTAACTCATCTTCAACAGCTTTTAGCCGTTTAAGCATTATCTTATCATGTTGTTGCAGGTATTGCTTGACATTCCTAGGTATTAAAAAGAACTGTTGCGGTGTTATATATCGACCCATCCCACGTACACGCCCACGCTGTTCATCAGTACCCAGGGCCTCTGTAAGCACATCTATTGATCCCATTGGATCCTCTGAATAATCCTTGTCCTTCTTTAGCATCTCCTGATTAAACAAACATATAACTTAGCACTAACTTAGCACTAACTTAGCACTAACTGAACATCAAATAACTTAACATCTGTTGACTTATGGTCAAAAGTCAAACTTTAACTAACACTAACTAAGCAGCTAAGTTTGTTGACTAACTGAGAAATCTGAATACTAACTAAAACATACCAAAATACTAACTAAAACTTACAATTTTATCGAGAACTTTTTGGACAGCTGGGTCGAAACCTCCTTTTTTCTTTTCTCTTGCTTTTTTCCAACATTCTACCCTATCAATCTCCTCTTCCTCTGGGCCACATAACCTCACCTCTCTGACTAAATGCACCATCAAGTGAATCATGACATCGAAAAACGAAGGTGGAAAATACTTCTCTAGTAAACACAATGTTACTACGATGTCAGATTGCAGCTTGCCTAGCTTACTAACATCAACTACTTTACTACACAGCTCGTTGAAGAAGTGACACAAGCTTAAAATAGTCTTCCTAACTTTCACGTCTAACACCCCCTTTATTGCAAAAGGAAGAATCTGTTGCATTAGTACGTGACAGTCGTTGGACTTCAATCCATTCATCTTCGAATTATCATCGGACACGAGATTCTTGAAATTGGAGGAATACCCATCAGGCACTTTTATGTTAGACAGCGTGTCATAAAACATCTGTTTCTCCGCGCTATTTAATGTGTATATGGCAGGCGGCAGATAATGACCCTTCCCTTTTGGTTGACTTATTAACTCAGGCTTAATCCCTAACTCCTCCAGATCTTGTCGTGCCTTTAAACCGTCCTTCGTCTTGCCTTGCAAATTCAGTAGCGTCCCATAAACACTCTCACATACATTCTTTTCTATATGCATAACATCTAACTGATGACGAACAAGCAAATGCTTCCAGTACTCTAGTTCAAAAAAGATTGATTTTTTACGCCAAAATTTCGATCTCTCATCGATAGTTTCTTTTTTCTGTTTTGGCCTTCTCTGCTGACGTGGCATTTTCTTCTTTGATTTTTTATTCTTCAACACCCTCCAGATCACTTCCTTCTTTGCCTTTTTCATCTTCCCCCATTTAGTTGTAAACCCTTCCAGATAGTCGTAAACATCTTCACCCGATCTCGGTTTTTTCATCACACCGCTCTCTTGTTCATTATTGAAATCTTTTTTTCTTTTGCGAAAAGGATGTGTAAGTGGGAGGAATCTTCTATGCCCGAGGAAGCATACTTTTTTGGATTTTGGCAACCACTGTGAGTAGGTATCCTCTGAGCATACTGGACACGCTTTATAACCTTTGGTAACACACCCCGACAGGTCACCATACGCGGGAAAGTCATTTATAGTCCAAAGTAAGACTGCTTTTAGATTGAAGAACTGTTTCTTATAAGCATCATACGTCTTAACGCCAGGTTCCCACAACTGTTTCAGATCTGCTATTAGTGGTGCCAAGTAGACATCAATACTGTTACCAGGTTGCCTTGGACCTGATATTGTTAGAAATATAAAATAGTGCTTAGTTGTATTTCAAAACATTGTATTTTGTGTATATAATGTAAGGTTGAGGGGGAGCTTATGTAATATACTTAAAGTATAATACCCCTCAAGTCTTTAGTTTTTGTAAGCCTTAAGCCTTTTTGCCCACATTTGATTATCAATCAATCCTGTTTTCCCACACACACATCTTTCTCTCTCAAGAACACACACTAACACACACACTTTCCACCATTGTTGATTAGCTTACTTCCGCATCATAATACGAATTATTAGGTTTTAACAATTGGTATCAGAGCAAAACAACAATCTGTTGACGATCCAGAACAAATTTCATGCAGATTGATGCAAATTTTGTTCAAAATTGAAAATTCGTGTTCAAAAATAACCGTTTTTCACCTTACTGTGTGTTTCATCAATTCTACATCAATTTTCACTCAATTTTCCAGTTTTTGTTCATAGATACATTCTAAATCACCTCGAGAAACATCCTATCAAGTTTCAGAATCCAATTCAAAGGATTGATCAGATTCCAAAATTTTTGGAAAGTTTATGAAATTTTGAATTTTCAGCTTGAGTTGATTTAAGCAATGGAATTGTTGCTAGGGTTGTTCGCGATCATATTCTGAGCATTTCTATGTTTGAATCAAGTTCTAACTCTCAAAATTGAGTTAGATACAAGCAAATTAGTGATTTATACGACTATTTTGTCTGTTTCTGGTGTTCTTGATACTGGCCTTCAAGACGATCTTGCTAAGACGATCTCTTTTTAGATCGTCCTAGTGTGCTAGCTTTTGTGCTGAGACGATCTTCCCAAGATCGTCCTAGCATTCTTGGTTCTGTGTGAACTGTGTGTTGTGGATTTAACATTTGAAGTTGTTGTGATTGGGAATCACACACTTCCTTGGGTAACTAATCTCTTTGAGATTGGTTTTTCTCAACCATCCTAAAATCAAAACATCATTCTGTCCAAATTTCCTAAATTTTTCTATACTTAAAATTTTTCACCCAAGTTTCCAAGACGATCTAAATCAAAGACCGTCTTACCTCTCTTTCAAAATTCTTAAGACGATCTCTTTTCTAGACCGTCTTACCTTTTCTTAACTAATCTTTAAGATGATCTCTTTCAAGACCGTCTTACCAATTCTTCAAAAATTATTAAGACGATCTTATTTCAAGACCGTCTTACCTTCTTTCATCAAACATCTAAGACTATTTTTTAGATCGTCCTAAGATTCAAACTTTAAAACGATCTAAACTAGATCGTTCTATCTTTCAAAAACAATAAAAATTTTATTTTCCAAATCTTTGTTCATTCATCTCAATGACAACAATCAACAATTCAGAGCTTGAGATCAGAAAACTTTTCTTAGCCAAACAACAAAATATGAATCCAAGGTTATTTGGAGATATTGATGCTGATTTCAAAGATCTCACATGCTTAATGACATCTGTCGATTCAACAACCAATCCTTCTCCAACTACTTCACAAACAACAACAAGTGAGGTAAAATTCATCTCCAAAGATGATTACTTGTCTGTCAAAACAACTGCTGATACTCTGACAAAGCAAAATCTTACTTTAAAAAACAATTTGAAATGGCTAAACAAGAGTTTGATAAAATTAATGAAGATTTTTCAGAACTCTCAATAGCTCATGAAGCTCTCAAAGTGAACTATGATTCTTTAAAAGAAATGCATTTGTCAAGTAACAATTCTCAAGTTGTTTCACCCAATGCTCATTTGACCAACAAATGTCAAGACCTTGAAAAGACTGTCCATTCACTCAAGCAAATCATTGAGACTTTAAAACTTGAGAAAACCAATGAATGGATAAGAGCAAATGCAAGACAAGCTGATGTTGAGTTTCTCACAAATAAAATGAAAGATTTTAGACCCAACTGTGAAAAACATGAAAGACAGATTTCTGATCTAAACAGTACTTGTTTTCTCAAAGGAGTTGAAATTGAGACTCTTCAAAAACAAGTTGAGGATTTGAAAGCAAACATCTTGTTTTATCAAGAAAAAATCTATAAAATTGAACAAAATCCTTTTCTGAATTTCACTGCTTATTACAATAAGTCAAAGATTGATAGATCAGAACTTCTTCTTGGTTTGGGTTATGAGAATCCAGCACACTTGGAAAAAATCCAAAAAGAAGACCTTGGTCCACTTTATGATGAAAAACTTCTTAGACTTGGCATGATTCAAAATTTCATCAGACCATCTGAGGATGACTTTGAGTCAGATGATGTTGAAAGACCAAAAACAAACCAAATTGGTATTGATTATGTTGCTCTAATGATACATACAAGAAAACTCATAACAGATCCATCTATGAGTTAGAAGAAATAGACAACATTTCAATTCCTGAAAATGAGTCTCAAAAAGATTGTTCAAACCAATTCAGAAAGATTTTACATTCCAACTACCATATTGGAAAAGGAAATTGAAGGTTTGAAACAAAAGATTGAGTCTCAACAAAAGGTTATTGAACATCTGAAAACTCAAGATTATTCTCCCAAGGTAAGTGAGACCACCCCAACCAAATTGTTGCATAATCTAACATCTGTTGATTGCTCCACTTCATTCAATGGGAGTGAGAATTTTCACAAAGATTTGCAGGATGATAGCATCTCTTCTCAAGAGATTCATGATATGTCTATCACAATGTTATCATCATTCTTTCAAATTGAAGAGAAAGTTCAAGCTTTGAAAGCTAAACATCTTGCTTCAGTCAAGAAAATACTTTCTTTTGATACCCCTGTGACCACTCCTGTTAACCAAAATAAATTGAAATTAGAGCAAAAGATAGAGATTCCTACTAATCTTAAGGCTAAAGCAAAAGCATTGATTGAAAAGTTGACAAACAAAACTGTTTTCAAATCAGAAGTTCAAACAAAAGAATTACAGTTTACTTATCCAGATCTTTCTGTTGAAGAATTTGATAAGTTTTTGGAAACTGAACATGTTTTTGCACCAGAAGTTGAAAAAGAACTTGAAAAACTTTCACCCAAAAAGCCTAAAGTTGAACCAAAGAAGGAATCTAAATCTAAGATTGCTCCAACTTCATTTTATTCACCCAAAGGTCAGCATGCACCAGCTGTCAAAGGTAAAAAGACCATTCCTAATGCCCCAAAGATCAAGGTTGAAATCTCATCTGTTTCTAAAACTTCTGCTCCTAAAACTGTGTCTCAAACTAATATTTTACCTAAGATGTCTAAGTCTAGCAAAGCTGTGCTAACAAAAATTACATCTAATGGTAAAACTAGTTATAGAGATCAGTATGGTTGGTTTACTGTTGCAAAACCTAAGAAACAGAATATCAAATCTTCCACCAAGCAAAATAAAAATCAGAATATGATTTTAACTCCTCGAACTAATTCTAAGAATTTTTCTGTTACAGGAAAGAAAAGTTTAGCTAGTAACCATAAGTGGATTTCCAAATCATCATTGATAAAATCTACTAGCTATGCTAAACCACAAGAGAATGATAAATCAACACAAGTGATTTCTAAACCTTTGATCATTGATTCCAATGGGATTGTAATGAATCTCAAAAATAAACCTCTTGTTCGAAAATCTCATTTGTATACCTTGTTTGATTCCACTAACCTAAAAGGACCCATTCAAAGGTGGGTACCAAGAAAACCCTGATTGTATTTTTTTTACTGGTAATAATGGTCTGTGTTTAGTATTTCAATCTCGGATACTATTCAACACATGATCCTGGAATGAGTCTCTGTTCAAAAACCAATCTCAAATAAGTGCTCATTACCAATGCACTTACCAGCCTCTGCATGTTTTGTACACATCCTTCATCTCTTTCTCTTTCATTCATTATCTGTCAAACATTGATGCTATGCTTATGTGCAATGTGCTTAAATATCATGCAATGTTTAAGGGGGAGAAAAAGGATAATTCATGAATCTAGGGGGAGTTTGTGTATTTGCACTATTTGAAGAGAAACTCATTATTTTATTTTAGAAAAACCAAAAATAAATTTTTTTTTCCATTTAAAAAAAAAATTATAAAAATCAAAAATTATAAAAAAAAATATTTTTTCTTTCTTTTAAATAAAAGTTTTTTTTCAAACCAGGTCAAGACCCAAATGACCCGACCCGAATGTTTTTTTTCTTACTTAAGAAGGAGGGAAACATTTTTTTCTTTCTTTCTTTTCATTTCAGTTCCCAATACACAACTTACACTCTCAATCATTTCAAAATTTGAAATAAGTCTGATCATTGTATCAAAATAAGGGTTTTATTGCTGTGTGATCACTGATCATTTTATTCCATATCATCATTGTTAGTTGATCACATCTTCAGGTAATATTTCGAGTTTAAAAGTAGAATTTTTTCCATTTTTTCTTGAAAATTTCTGCTTCTGTTGATGATTATGTGATGATTGAATGATTTAGAAGCATGTTTAGGTTACATGTGTATGTTTATTACATGTTATGATAATGTTGTGATTTTGAGAATTTAAAAAAAAACCTGCAACTGCTAAGTGAATAGAGATAAACCCTAAGACGATCTTAATTATTTTGATGATTTCTGAGATCTGGGGTTATTTATTGTTGCTTTATGTGATTCAAATAAATGTTTTGCCATGATTAGTTGTTAAATTGATCCATGTTTATGTAAGTTTGATCTGTTTTGAAATAAGACGATTATGGAAAGTCTTCTTGATTTCAAGTTGTTTTGTTCCTAAGACGATCTTTCAAAGATCGTCCTAGTTCCAGAACTACTTGGAAATAAGACGATCTTGCCAAGACCGTCTTAGCTTCATTCACATTGCTTTCCTTGTTCCCCTTGAGACCATGACCAAGACGATCTTATTTAGATCGTTCTAGGGTCTGGACGCTGTGTGGTTGGTTTTGAGATTTGAAAATCAATTTGAATGGGTAACTGAACTCACAAGAGTTTGGTTTTGCTCAAAACTAATACTTATGAATATAAGGGGAGATCATGCCCAATTCCCAGAAATTGACATGATTTCATCTTACACTTCAAAGTGTTAGGATTTTAAAAAAAAAAATCAGTGAGACGATCTTGAATTAGATCGTCCCATTCCCATTTTTCCATACTTAAACTTTTTCCACATGATAAATGCTGAGACGATCTTAAAGAAGATCGTCCCAATTTTCCCATTTTCCCTTCACTTCAAAATATTTCAAAGATAAAATTCCAAGACGATCTTATTTAAGATCGTCCCATTTCCCATTTTTCATACTAAGACGATCTTAAATTAGATCGTCCCATTTTCTTTACTTAAACCTTTTCTCAACATACCAAATGTTGAGACGATCTTATTCCAAGATCGTCCCACGGTTCAAATTGTCCTTAAACTTTTTCAACAAAACCAAGTTTGGACGATCTTGTCAAGATCGTCCTAGGTTCTATACTTAGAAAAAAAAATTTTTTTTTTTTTCTCATTTTTTAATTGTGTGTGTGTCAAATTGCTTTGTATTATCATATAATCACAACATATTTGAAATACGAGGAATCGAACGCCTTTGTGTACTTCCTTACTATTTTCAAATATCTTGTACTTATATGATTATACCTTATTTTCCAAGTTATGTACATATGAAAATATATAAAAAGTACAGAGAATTGATCGCCTTTGTGAACTTCTTTGTAAGTTTATATATGGAAATATGTATTTGACTATTCTATGTTTATTTTCTCATATCAAGTTATTTATATAAAGCACACTGAGTTGATCGCCTTTGTGAACCTCTTTGAATTTTATATAAATCACTTGTGTGAATCTTGTTATTTTCTATTCAAACCTTGTTTTATGTGTGAGTTAAAGTTTGTCCTGTGTCTTAAATCAGAAAATAATAAAAATGGATCATCAAGAAGAGGTTGAACATGATGAAGAAGTTGCATTAAATGCATCAATTGAAGAAATTCTCATTGCCGGTAACACAAGAAACATGAGAAACAATAGAGTGCTAATAGATCCTTTCAATGCTCCCGGCTTCCCAATCATTTCAAGGATATTTCACAATCATCCACTTGCTTATGCACTCACAGTTGATGTAGACTTAGCTGAAGTCTATCTTTATGACATGTGGAGATCCATCACTTTTGTTCAACCACAAGATCCATCAACCTCAAAAGCAAAATCTAAACTCAAATCACCAATACTTCGTCGCCAAGGCTATTCTGAGTTTCAAATTCATTCTGGTGACAACACTTATGATTTTGAGTTCAACTTAGATGATTTTCGAAGAATTCTAAGGCTTCCTGAAGCAAACTCAAATGGACATAATGATTATGAAACATTTGAATCAAATGAAGTGATGTTTGCAGCCTTGATATCTCTTGGTTATGAAGGTCCTTTAACCAAGACGAAAGATTTTAAGCTGAAGAATCTACCAAAGATTTGGTACTATGTATATTCCATTCTCAGCAACTGCCTCACTCCATATACAAGAGGCATGGATAATTTGACCCAGTCAATGTTGTACATATTCTATGGGTTCATATTCAACCGACACTACGATATTGCTCTACTTCTGTGGGACCAGTTGATAGTTTTGGTCAATGGAAAGATTTCAGCTCCCAAGAAGTATATTCCTTACATAAGATTTCTAACAGCAATGGTTCGTAGTAAAATCAGAAACAAGAAGTATATTCCAAGACTTCTGGAATCTGAGAGAGTTATTGTTCATCCTTACAAGTTTGTAAGAGACTCCGGAATCCCTAACTACACTTTTCTGATTCCATCTTTCCTACTTGATATGGTTTCTGATGATGATAATGATAAGAAAGCTTATCTGGACTGGATTAGAACAGCAATGGGACCGGAAAGCCTCCCGGTTCCTACCCAAGCTGTACATAGGACACCTGGTGAGGGGTCAAGTATTAAAAGAAAAGAGCGTGAGGGTGAATCCAGTTCCAGTAAGCCAAAGGAAAGAAACAAAAAGGTACAATGTTCATGTTAAAGTTGAGGAAGCAAGTGCAGAAAAAGAAGAAGAAGGGGAGCTCATCAAAGAAATCAAAAGCTCCAGCTGAACCTTCTTCTCCTACATCTTCTGAGGAGACAATATCTTTGTCTGGGTCTCCAAAGCCAATTCGATCACCACCTCCCAAAACAATAAGACAATCACCATCACCCAGAACACCATCACCTAAAAGACCATCATCTCCATCTTCACCTACATTACTTCAATCACCAATTCATCATTCTTCACCACTTCCTGATATTACAACACCTGAACCACCCATCATACCTCAATCCGTTTCAACCATACCTTCATCATCTTTTATTCGATCACCTCCACCCACATATACTCAAGGTCGAAAGAAATCAATTCCTGTAAATATTCGTAAAAATTTTAAGAGGTCTCGCTTTGAGTATGACCGATTTCAAGAACCTGAACCAGAAGATGTGCAAACTACTGATGATGATACATCTGATGATAATGATGCTAATGAGTTTGCTGATAATATTATGGATGTACCGGAGGAACAAGGAAGGAATGAGGGAGGGGTTGAAAATACCAGAGAGGTTGAGAGGTCCGGGATAGGTAAAAGGCAAAAAGAAAACGTTGGCCTCCAATTAGTCTCAAACCAATATCAACGCCGGGTTCGCCGTAGGGTAGAAGATGAGAGCTCCCAACTCTCGCATGAACAAACCTCCACAAGCCATTCGGAAGTCTCTCTACAGACTGACGTCTCATTTTTGCACGGGCAAAAACCACGTACTCCATTCCATTCTCCTTCAGAGTCTGTGAATGTTGAAGCAAAAGAGACACCTGCCCCTCTCTTTAATTTCGTTTCTGCACATGTGTCTAGTACCCTTAGGACACCGATTGTGATACCTTTTGCACATCTAAGTGATGTTGCCGGAACAAACATAGAGAGATCGGCTCTTGTGCCCTCTCGAGGATTGTTTGGAAATCCTTCCATTGCTAACATCACGCCAGCTTTGAACGAAGGTGCCCTAGTAGCTAGATCAGTTGTGCGACAGTCTGAGTTCTTACGAGCTCGATCTGTTGCATCAGCTCTTCGTGCTTTGGGCTTAACGGTTCGTCTAAGTGACACCGGTGTTATTTACCTTCATTTCCCAAAAGATTCTGGTTGCGAAGCCGAATCATCAACTGTTGCTCATACTCTTGAACCAACAGGAAATCCTGAGACAGTCATGATGTCTTCAGGTCACTCAGTAGAATCATTTGAGACTACTTATGTGCCATTTTCTGATATTCCATTACCACCTGAAGCTCAAACGTTATTATCTCATTTTGTTGAAGGTGTTGTAGAAGGACAGAGAAGTGAGCTTCTCGTATCTAGAAATATCACTGGTAAACTTCCTGCTTCACAAACAAGTTCACCATCGCCTAGATTACGTACTGGAGGTACTTTACGCATCGGTACTCCAGCAGTAACTCCATCTCATATGACACCAACACCACCAATTGTTTCAACTACCACAACAACAACTCCAATTTCATCATCACCTGAAATTATTCAAACAACAACAACAACAATTCCACCAACATCTCAATCATTTCCTGATCCAAATTCACCACATCATTCATCAAGTTCATCTGATTCTGATTCTTCTGAGTATCTAAGTGATTGTTCTCCAAATCGTATTACTACAAGTGGTTTATCCACCGATACTCTCATTATTGCTCTCATGAATAGATTGCGATCAGAAGAACCTCATCTCACTTCACACAAAAGATCTATCTTTCATTCTCTACTTGCTTATCTCTCAAACAAAGGCACTCAACAAGCTCAACAAGCTGAAATTGAAGCTTTACAAAAGAGAGTTCGAGAGCTTGACCAACAATGTAGACTGACCAACATCTACAGGAGTCGGGATGATCAAGATCCTGGTGATCAACCCGAGGGGGAGAATATAAGAGATGTTGGGGAGGGTCATGACTTACAAGTTCAAAGTGGTCAAGATATTGTTCAAGAAGTTGCTCAAGAATCTCAAACACAAAGTGTTGTTGATACTCATGCTGCCACTGTTTCTCAAATTCGTAATTCAGACTCGGATGGCCTACCTCCACTTGTCAGATACTTATCACATTACTATTCTACAACTTCAAATTCTGACGAGTCAAGTGATCCTGATCCATTCCAAGCAAGAAATGCCACCGATGATGAGTCTGATTCTGATAATTCTTCTGATAAACCTGATGATGCTCCATCAAGTGAAGCTGTTCCTCAATCTCAAGATATTTTTGAAGAAGTTGTTTATTATATCAGAAATCCGGAAAATCTTGAGACTCCTAATGAGCTTGGACTAGGAGTTAGACATCCAAGGATCTCAAGTAATAAGATATGGCGGATCAATGAAGGTTATTTTGCAGAGAATTATGCACAGATCTTGGATCTGAGAGCAAGACCTGAAGAGATAGTATGCAGGGCAAGATACCTTGAAGAAAGAGCATTTCAAATCTATTGCTCACCAAGTGAAAGACTTAACATGACCTTGAACCGATTAAGAGCATTCTTTCTGTTCAGACATCAAGGTCAAAGAGATGCATACATGGAGTTGATGAATGCAGAAAGTTCTGTAAGAGCTGAATGGTGGTATCAAAAAATTTCAAATCCCAATCACTAAAGTCCTTCAGTTGTTTACTCCTCTCAAAAACCACAATCTTAGACTTGTTCGATTCAGAGTTCGTCGAGCAGATGGCAATATCTATGTTGTTCAAGAAGAATCTTTTCAACATATGACAATCTCAGACATCCTATTCCTCTACAATCAATATGCCTATCTGATTGTCAAGACTCCAGATCAACTTGTAGCTTATGAAGCATTGAAGAGTCACATTCAAGCGTTGATCAGATTTTATGAATTCAATGACTTCCAGATTGGCTTAGAAAGAAGAACTAGCAGGATTAACCTTACAAGACCAAACCAAAGAGCAGAAGGTTATGAGCTAGATTCATATCAGATTGGAGATCCAATTGAAAATTTGGATGGATTTGTCTTCATTAATCGACTGAAGAAAAAGATCTTCATTCGTGCCTCTGAATTTCCCAAATATTCAGATGGTACCTTGAAATATTGTCAATCAATTCTGAATGCAATAGATGAAGATTCTGACAATGAAGAAGATGAAAACATCAAGTCTCAGAGAGAAGATCATATTAGACGTATCAAAGGAACTCTTGATATGCGTCAGAGGATTAGAGATCTCATTGTCATAAGAACTCCAAAGCCTCAAGAAGGAGTCATTCATACCAAGACAGGTTCATGGGTTCTTTGGAATCCTAGTCATGAACGTGGTCCTCATAACATTCCTCCAGTGAACTTTCAAGATAATATCAAATTGCCAGATGAACGCCCTGAAGGTGATAACTGGCACTTCATTCCTAAAAAGTATTGGAAAGACACATGGAACAGTTACAAGAAGAGAGCCTTCTGGAGTTCAAAGATTGACAAGCCATCAACTTCAAATGCTGCACAACGATATAAGAAAAGAAAGAACAAGCAAAGACGTGCAAATAAGAGGAGGAGACAACAGAGGAAATGATGATGGACAACGAAGCACTAAGGGGGAGAATGTTAGAAATATAAAATAGTGCTTAGTTGTATTTCAAAACATTGTATTTTGTGTATATAATGTAAGGTTGAGGGGGAGCTTATGTAATATACTTAAAGTATATATACCCCTCAAGTCTTTATTTTTGTAAGCCTTAACTTTGCCCACATTTGATTATCAATCAATCCTGTTTTCCCACACACACATCTTTCTCTCTCAAGAACACACACTAACACACACACTTTCCACCATTGTTGATTAGCTTACTTCCGCATCATAATACGAATCATATTATGTTTTAACAGATATCAGTAGAGTCAACATCATGAACTTTCTTGACATACACATATAAGAAGGCAGATTGTACGTTGCTAGGGTAACCGGCCAACAACTATACTTTGCACTTAATGACTTATGAGGGTTTATACCATCCGCGGACAAGGTTAATCTCAGATTCCTATCTTCCTTTCCAAATTCTTTCCACTTGTCGTCAACAAGCTTCCAAGATGGGGAATCACAAGGATGTCTTAGCTTGCCATCACTGACCCGACCTTGCGCGTGCCAAGTTAGGTCACGTGCGGTTTCTGGTGACGAGAACATTCTTCTAAATCTAGGAATGGGCGGGAAATACCAAACAACTTTTCTCGGCACTGTCTTGCTATTCTCCTTCCACCGAGAAGTGCCACAAGTTGGACATTGAGAAGCATCCTTGTGCTCATCCCAGAACAAGACACAATCATTCTCACAAGCATGATACTTAATGTATTATATGCTTATTCCTTTCAGCAACTTCTTGGCCTCGTATATCGACTTAGGGATTGTATTATTTGAAGGCAAAACATCTTTTAGCTCGCCCAATAAAGCATCAAAGCTTGTATCAGACCAGCCAAATTGACCCTTCAAAGCTTGGAATTTCAGCAATCCATTTAGTGCATTATACCTAGACCCTTCATACAGTGGCTTGTCGCATTCTTCGAGAAGTGACTTCAATAAGCTAGGTTCATTCTCTGCATATGTGAAGGCCTCATGTAGCATCTGCTTTGTGTAATCGAACTCGGGAGGTATAGACTCATTAGGGCATTGAGCTTCATCGTTAGATGAATTTTCTCCGTGGAAGGACCAAACACTATAATTCTCATCGAAACCGTGTTTAAACAGGTGATAACGCACGTTGGAGATGGAAGTGTGACACAAATTGATACAATTTACACAAGGACACGGAATGGCGTCGGAATTTGGGTTATTAAATTGTGCAAACTCTAAAAAGGCATTCACACCTTCCTCGTATTCGATTGATAATCTATCGGACAAAATCCAAGATTTATCCATAACCTAAAACAGAAATGGATAACTACCAGCTTAAAACTATACAAATCATTACAACTTAAAACTATACATGTTTAAGATTTTGGCTCCCCCCTCCGAAGAAGAGGACCACATACATCAAGTTGCCTTGATTGCGTAAGCCTTTAAACAAATTATCACATATATTGCTGATCTGGAATTTCCAGCAGCTTAGCACATATACTACAGTCCAATATATTGCTGGTGATACCAACCTTATTCACAACCTAAAACAGAAAAAGATAACTACCTAGTAAAACAAGAACACCAGCTTAAATCATTACAAAATCATTTACATAAACACATAGATTTATCCATAACCTAAAACAGAAAAAGATAACTACCTAGTAAAACAAGAACACCAGCTTAAATCATTACAAAATCATTTACATAAACACATAGATTTATCCATAACCTAAAACAGAAAAAGATAACTACCTAGTAAAACAAGAACACCAGCTTAAACAAAATAAATTAAACTGATAAAACTCTAAAACACCAAAAAATGATTTAAAACAGAAAACAAAAAATGTTATCTTGCAACCAAAAAATGAAACAAATTAAAACAGAAAACAAATTAGGGCAAACTATACAACTACATTAAAAATCAAATGAAACAAATTAAAACAGAAAACAAATTAGGGCAAACTATACAACTACATTAAAAATCAAATGAAACAAATTAAAACAGAAAACAAATTAGGGCAAACTGATGTCGAGTGAAATTAGGGAAATAGAGGGCGGCAGTGTTTTGAGAGTTTTGAGAGGGGTTTGATGTTGAGTGAAGGTTTGAGATGAACAATAGAGGGCGGGGTTTGATGGGAAATTTGGGCGGGATCGATTTTTTGATGTCAAGTGAAGGGCAGGTTTGATGTCGACTGAAGTTTGAGATGAAAAGTTTAGGGCGGGATCGATTTTGAGATGAAAAGTTTGAGAGTTTTGAGAAGGAGGGAAGGGTTTTGAGATGAAAAGTTAGAGTTTTGAGAAGGCGGGGGGATGAAAAAAATTTTGGCAGATAAAAACATAAGTAATTAATGATGCCTAGGGAACGTGCCAAAAAAACGATGACCCCTATTTAGGACGAAGCAAAACGAACGTCATCTAGAAACCTAAATTTTAACAGCTTATGACCCATATGTTATGACGCTTCTGAAAACGCGTCATCCCCAACAACAAATTTGCTCGTTATGACCCTTGTTTTATGACTTCTCACTTTGCGCGTCATCTATCAGCGTGGGTCATAAAATGCGGGTCAAGGATAGCCCTGTTTCTAGTAGTGTTAAACGACGGGTGTTCCACTAATGTACTTAACTGCAAGTAGACCTGACATAATGTTTGCAACATGCCTTTGTGCAAGATTTCAGTCTGATCCCAGAGAAGCACATGCAAATGTTGTGAAAAGAATTTTCAGATACCTTAAAGGTGTCCCCAGACTTGGTCTTTGGTATCCCAAAGGCTCAAGTCTAGATCTAATGGGCTATTCAGATTCTGATCATGCATGTTGTAAAATAGATAGGAAAAGTACCACAGGTGGTTGTCATTTCCTTGGTGGCAAATTGGTTAGTTGGACAAGCAAGAAGCAAACTGCAGTGTCACTCTCCACAGCTGAAGCTGAATACATTTCTGCAGCAAGTTGTTGTGCTCAGATTCTGTGGATGAAGAACCAACTAACTGATTATGGTGTTAGTATACAAAACTCCAATCTTTTGTGATAACACCAGTGCCATTGCCATCTCTCACAATCCTGTCATGCACTCCAAAACCAAGCATATCGACCTCAGGTATCATTTTATTAGAGATCACATTATTAAAGGTGACATTGAGCTTCATTTCATTCCCACTGATAAACAACTCGCTGATGTTTTTACAAAACCCTTGGATGTCAAAACGTTTAAACATCTCATCAGCGAGTTAGGTATGCTAAATCCTGTATAGCATTACTTCAGGGGGAAGTGTCAAATATTTTTTAAAAGAATTTTTCTCTAAGGGAAATTTTGCTTTCTGAAAAATATTTTGTCTGAAATGCCTCAGAATTTCTGAGATGATCTCAGAATGGTTGTGTAAAATGAGATGGTTCAGATCCAATAGTTCTGACCATGCTCAGATTTTGTTTGTAAATTCTGAGATAAGTCACCCTTTTATAATGTATTGTGGATACTTGGTCATAGTATGTACACGTGATGTTTACTGTATAACGTCAGGAAAAAGTACCTTTTTGCTTATGTGGCATACAAGTGGCGCCGTAAATGTAAAAGTGATGATTACTTTTTACTAATAAAATTGAATTTTTCCATAAAAAAGTGGGGTACACAACGTCTTTGCATTGAATGCGGACGTATACCCGAAATTATTTCGGATTTCAAACCCGATCAAAATTAATTTCAAATAAAATATATTTCATTTGGTTTGAATTTCAAAATCCTTTTTTTTATTTATATTTATTTTGGAAAAACCTTTAATATTCCATCATAAATATAAATACCCTTTTCGAAACAATTCCTTCATTTATTTCATTTTTCATTTACTCCCAATCATCATTCTCTCTCTATTTCCTCTCTTATTCCAAATTCCAAAACCCTAAATTTGTTCTTCACTTTCAGTTTTCCCTTGTAGAAATTATGGCTAAGCAATCTCAAGCCAAATCTCTTATATCTTTCGATTACAAACCATCTCCAGCAGTCAAGCCATGTTCACAATGGCCAAAGGGATTCGAACCATCATCCCTAAGGTTCAATATGAACAATTTTGTGTCACCCCTAAATGCAAAATCCAAAACACTCATGGGGAGGATAAATAAATATTTAGAAGAGTGTCCTCTCCATTATGCTTTGACTACTGATCCTCAAGTAATGTATCATAGATACTTACTTGAATTCTGGTACACCGCTGAAGTAAGCAAGGATGAACAATCCATTGCTTTTACATTGAAAGAAGGCACAAAGCGGTGTGTCATTACTCTTGATGGGTTCAGGGAGGCCCTTCATCTGAACTACCTCAGACCTCCTTCAGTATACGCAAAAAAACTGAAAGGAAATTTCAGGGAGGTCTTGAGAGAAATGGGGCATGATAATATGCTCGATGAACAAGGTAATCTGCGCACCTCTGGGCACATATTTTTGTCTGGATTTGGTAACTGCTGGAGGTATTTCTGGACGCAGATTGTTGAATGCCTTGGAGGCAATTATGGTGGTTTGTATCAAATATCCTTACCACAAGTTGAGATGGGCTATATTATATGTGGCATGGAATTGAGGCAGACTTCGCTGAGATACTCTTCTCTCAGTTGTTGGTAAAATTGAAAGGGAAAAGAAGTCTGCATATCTCTTTTCCAAGGTTTTTGAGTATATGCTTCATAAATATACTTGGAGAGGCATATAATATGGAGGGATCTGAGTCATCTGCTACAGAGTTCTGCAAAGATCTTTCAAAGCTATCCACTTCAGAACCAGAACCAGAACTTTCTGAGGCAATGATTCAGGTATTCACTAAAACTGAAACAGCACGACCGGCTGGCTCAGAAAGGTCACTAGGCGGGTCGCAAAAGAATGCGAGACCCACTGGTGCACCTGGTGGTCTATTGAAGTTGTTCAAAACCCCAACAACTTCATCTACCCAACCACCATTGATTCCCTCCTCCACTGACCAACCTGAGGATCTCCCAAAAGATCCCTCAGGATCTCCAAAGGGCGTTATTAAATATCGTAAATTTAAGAAGTCCTCAAAGCCCAAGGACACTAGTACCGAATCCAACCCTTCTGGTTCTTCCCAACAAGAACCAGAAGAATCGAGTCAAAGGGAAAACCTACAAGCAGCCATCCCCAAAACTTCTTTAGGAGGGGATGGTGAAGATAATACAAGTGAGCCCACCCAACTCACACTAGAGTCCGTGTCTGCACAAGCACTTACTTCACAAATCTTACACTCCTCTGCAGCACGAACTGATGAAGTCTTAGGTGTGACACCATCTGAGACTGAGGTTCCAGATTCTACGGCCAATGATGTGGTTCTTGATGATAGCACGAGAATCACTGAGGCAACCCCCGTGTCTGCTGTCGCTGGCGATGAAACTATGGTTGAGCCACTCATTTCTGAACCTGGTGATGATGCATCTGCAGTAGCAGTTGTTGAACCAGCAGCTGGATCTGGTACCAGTGATCAGATCCAGGGCATATCTGATCAGACTGCAGTTACGACTGACCTCTGTGATGAAGATGAGCCACCTCAGGGGAATCTTGATTCCTTTGCTGACTTTGAGTTTGATGAGGACTTATTAAGGGATAACCAGTCGTCTGATTCTGAGCCAACCCTTGACCTCACAAACGCCCCTCATCCTCCTCCCCCAGAAAGACAAGTTGTTGAACAACCATATCAGCCTCCACCAATTTCACATCAACACCCTTATTTTCCTCCTGGCTCAATTCCTGCCTATGTTACTCACAAATTTCCAACCCCAACTACAACACCTTCACCCCCAAATCCACCAAGTCCCAAGGCCAAAAAATTATGATGAGCCGGAAGAGAAGGAATTGGACTCTGAGACTGAATCAGAGGGTCCATCAGAAACATTGTAGAAAAGACTCTGGCTGGCCTTAGGACTCTTCCCTTCATTGCTTCTGCTTCTACACAACCACCTCCTCCTTTGAGTGTGGAAGCACAGTTAGAGAAATCAAATACTGAAGTTCAGAACCTACTCTTTCAGGTCGAGAACTTATCTAAATCTCTAACTGCCAACACTAAGTCCCTGGCTGATTTAAAAGGTGCTCAGGTTTTTCTTGGAACTGAGTTGACCAAGGTTGCAGGGAATGAGGGATTAGTGGCTGGGAAGCTAAATGAGCTGGTTAATTCATGTAACAAGATAAGTGCAGCCATCAGGGAAGCCTTAAAAATGTCCAAGAAAGATGTTCAAGCCTCATTTGTTGCCAACTTGACATCTACTGTTGAATTAATGAAGAAAGATTTTGTGGCAGTTGGGAAGGAAGTGAATTTGTTGGTTAAGAAGCCAAGTATTGATGAAAAAGCACTTGGTGTTTCTTTGGGTGCTGGTATTATGGAGAAATTGAAGTCTGAGCTCTCTCAAGATCTCATTACTCAGATTTCAACTTCAATTGCTAAGGATGTTGAGCAGAAGGTCAGAACAATGGTCGATCAGGCTGATAAAGCTACAAATAAGAAGGTTGATGAGGCTGTTGAAGCAATAAACAAGTCAGTCTCAGCCTTAGATGAAAAAGTAAACAGCCAATCGAAGAAGTTGGATGAAATTCTGACCCTTCTAAAAAGGAAAGTGTTGTTGCTCCCCCTCCCCCTGCATCATTCACTGAAGATGTTCGCAAAATGTTGCAGGATGTAAAGGATCAAGAGGCACTGAACCTTAACTCATCATTTAGGTTAAGGGCTCAGTTTGCCACCATGGCCAAGGGCATTTGTGATTGTCTTGGAACAACAAGTTGGGAACCCCTGAAGGCAGTCAAAACTGCAATTGAGCTTTATGCTAAAATGCCTTCAGAGATTCCCAAAGGGGGAAAAGATGTGCCAATTGGGTTGCTGGCTAGTACTCAAGAAATGATTCAGGCAACCAAGAGGCAAACTGAAGTACAAGCTGGTGGTGCTTCAGTTCAGGGGGAACAACAAGTTAAGCAGGCAGAACCTGCAAAGAAGGATAAGGGCAAGGCCCAGATGGTGGAAGAACCCAAGTCCAAAGGTTCAATTAAGGGTTCTGGGCTAGTGGTTGGTAAAAATGTGGATGAAGAGGGTTATCCCTTGCATGATTTGGAAGCTGATGAAGAGAAATTGAAGGCTTTGCAAAAGCAAGTCTCAAACCAATACATCATGTGGAGGGAAAATAAAGAAAGGGAAAGGGAGCAACACTTGAAAATGGGAACACTTGATCATATAGATGCTGCAGCTTTGGGTCTTTCCTTAGAAAGATATCAGAAAATCAAAGAAGATTCCAGAGTGCAGAAGGCCTTAAATGAAATGCATGATCATGAGTATGGTGTTCAATACTCTCCCTTAGAACAAAAACTTGACCATCTCACCTTCAAAATGTCCATTGAGGACTTGGTGAAAAATAGAGAAAAAGAGATGGCAAGGAAAAAGAAAGAAATTTTGGGTGATGTTCTGAAAGTTGAAAAAGAACTATCAAGGCCACCCACAAAGCCCAAAGTGACTGGCCCAAGATCAACAAGGAAAACTGCTCGTGATGCTGACCTCTCAACTTTTAAACCAATGTCTGAAGATGCTGCTCAGATCAAGCTAAAACATGAAAAAGATCAATATGAGCATTACATGAAGCATAGGTCTCATCCTGCCAAAATTCTGGATATTGATGTTGTTAAGGAGGATGGACTTAAGTTGTTTGACTTGGTTGTACAAAGAGAAGGAAGGACAGCTGATGAATATTCTCAAGTGTCAGTGCACGAATTTGGGATTTCTGAACATAGAGAGATGATCCAAATCTTGAAGACAAAGCCCAAGTCTCATCTTATTGGTGCATGGATGTCAAGAATACAACAAAAGATGAAGGCTAAGGTGGAGTTAGAAGAAAGGTTATATGGGAAAAAGGATCAGTCTCCTTCTCAGAAAAGGAAAGCTACTGAAGGTCCCTCAGGTTCAAGGCCAGCCAAAAAGTAGTTCCTTTTTCTGATTATCATTTACTTGTATTATATTTTACATTTTGTAACAAACACTTCAGTTTGTATATAATGTTGCAAT
Source organism: Erigeron breviscapus (assembly GCA_034093135.1). NCBI lineage: Eukaryota > Viridiplantae > Streptophyta > Magnoliopsida > Asterales > Asteraceae > Erigeron > Erigeron breviscapus. The sequence continues at coordinate 88,899,512 of CM067171.1, read as the reverse complement.
TTGTATTCAATAAGTAGATGGTAAGTTTAAGTTAGAAAAATAGCCAGAAAATTCTGAGGCATCATTGATCTATAAGATGTCCTTAGAAAATTTTACAACTTAAACAAAAACTTGTGTTTCAGACTTACAAACATGTATAGATAGAAGTCTGAAATGCATGCACTATTTCAGAACAAATAGGGGGAATTTGTTAGGTCGAAAATCGACCAAGTATAATTTGTTCAGAAATAGTTGAAGTTCTGAGAACAATACTTGTACAGAATTCTGAAGTCCTTCATAATTGGTTCTCAGAAGCTTCACTTCAGTTCAGATCAACACCTCAGAATATCGTTCAGAATGAAGTCAAAGACTGAAGACTGAAGAAAGGGATTCTGCTCAGACGCGGAGCTCAGAATCAGAAACCATCTGATCAATGAACTGAAGCATCTCAGTGTAAAGTACTTACACCACTTTGCACTGATTACGAGGAAGCCTTTTGTACCTTACGTACCTTTACCCAGTTAATAGAATTATCTATTAATAAAAGTACAAGGTAAGTAAAAGGTTGGGAATAAAGTATGTAATGTCACATCAATTGACTTACATACTTTACCTCAAAAGTATGCATGCAAGGAATTAGGTTTAATTCCTTAAATGCTCTCAACCATATTTGTACGTCCTAAAGTCCACATCAGCATGGACTTGACCTATAAATATAAACGCTTCTCACAACTTGCAAATCGCTTGAAACTTTGGCATTGCAACTTGTGAGATATACTCTAAGTAAACTTACGAGTATTTCCAAGTTATTTAGATCACTTGTATTTCGGGATTGTTTAGATATTTACACTTGGGTGTTTATCTTTGTTCCGCAACAATCCTTGTATTTGTTTATAAATCAATAAATCAAATACATTGAAAAGTACATCGTGTCTCAATGCTACATACTTGATTATATTTATATCTTTATATAGTTTCTGCCATTTAGTTCTTGCATTTACTTTAAGTCATTTACTTCTTGTTTATATCCATATCTGGATCATACATCGAACTTGTCCTTCAAGATCGTTTGTACTTGCCAGTCGGGTTACTTGTTAACTATCTTATATTTGGGACTCACAAGTACATTGGTATCACAATAAAATATTGATAATCCAATTAATAATATATTAGATTAGATTTTTATAAATTATAAATATTAATATTATTTAATATTTAATATAAACACAATGAACTCTAGATACCTATCCCAAACACAATAACATATGACGATATACAACATCCTTATCCTAAACACAATAGTAATCACAGAGCATGGGACGATCACAGAACAAAGCACAATTTACAACAGAGGGTTACTTGAATACTAAATCCAAATCAATATAAACTCCATTCAAGATTTATTCTATCTCTTAAAAAAAAGGTACAAAATTTTTTGCCTTTTCATATATTAGTTTTGCATGTTAATGTTTAAAATTACAATTGTTACTCAAATCAAGAGTCCTAATTGTTATCAAAGAATATGAAAACAATCCTAATTGTTATCTAATTATCATAGAACAAGTGATTGAAAATAAACTTATTCGTGTTATGGGCTCGCATCATGATCAAAGACATATACTTGAATGTCAAGTACAAGATCACAAGTATGTTTATATTTTAATTCTTAATTATCTTTCATAATAATATCACATTATGAGTACAACTGGTTTCAAAAAATTTATAATAGAGGAATTATTGTAGCATGTGTCTTGTGGAATGACTACGACAAACAATTCCATCAATATGTCTCAGCTAATAATGACAGTGACGAACCTGTGATTATTGTACTACAACTTGCAAAGTATAACACTTGGAACCGTATATCTTCAAATTATAAGATTTTATGACTTAAATGTATGAAGATCTAATATTATAATTGTAATGTGAAGATCTAATATTAATAATATCGTAAGTCCCGTGTCCAGTGTTGGACACGGGTCTAAAATCTAGTATCTTTTTTTTTTTTTTGAACATTCAGAACTTTTATTAATATATGAATACTAGCAAGGTGCTAGTAAAACATACAATGAGATTGAAAGGAAAGGACATACAGAGTAAACTAGGAAATAAGATTAAATGCTAAAACAAGATTATATGCTAAATGTAGACCATTTTGTCCAATCTAAACACGGTTTTGTAGCTCTATTTGATTGCCACAGGAAGCTCAATGTTTTGATCTCTTTTGCTGCGAAACGAAGAGATGGAGTTTTATTCCGGAAGATGCTATCATTCCTGAGTTTCCAGAGTGTCCAGCAGTATGTTAAGATTACTAAATTGAGCAGCCTTCCCTTTTTTGATGGAAGATGAAGTGATTTGTGCAGGTCGAGTAGTTCTGTGATGCTTGAGGGTTTTGTTGTAGGTATGTTGCACCAGATGGTTGTGATTGACCATAGTGATTCTGCAAAGCTGCAATGAAGAAACAAGTGTGGGGCAGTCTCGTTATGAAGGTTACACATGGGACACACGACAGAAGGTTGATGTATATTTCTTTTGAGAAGTTGTTCTTTTGTAGGCAGACGATCCATCTCGAGGCGCCACCCAAACATATTGATTTTGGAGGGTGCCAAGCGGTTCCAAGGAAATATCCAGTGATGAGGGCCGAGGCTGTAAGATTGAAGAATGGATCTCAAAGATTTGGTTGTAAAGCAGTCGGTATTATCATGTTTCCATCTCCAGGTATCTTGAGAATTTGATAGATCGAGTGTTGAGACTTATGCAAGCATGTTTTGTAGCTGAAGAAGTTCATTGTGAGACGAAGGGGTGCGCTTCCAGTTCCATTCCCATTGAGGATACGGGCCTGTACAAATGCATCTTTCACTGATGAAGCATCCTTTGTGACGTTCAAGCTTGTAAAGGTCCGGGTAGATGCTGCAAAGTGGTGTATCTCCTGCCCATGAGTCAATCCAGAAGCGTACAGACGATCCATCACCAACAGTTCCTGTGATTAGTCTTTCCAAAGAAACATCAAAAGGCTCAAGCGAAGAGTTCAGATTAGCTATATTCTTCCAAACTCCCGCTAGGCCAGGTTTAAGAGGAATGGATGAACAGTTGCGTGTTGAAAAATGAATAGAGGCAATAACGCGTCCCCAAAGGGAATGTGGTTCATTACGATATCGCCACCACCATTTAGCCAATAAAGAGAGGTTTTTCACATGCAATTTACCCAGTCCCAACCCACCCGAGGAAATTGGATCAGTGATCCTATCCCAAGAGACCCAAGATATCTTTTTATTTATATCAGAACCTCCCCAAAAAAAAGATCTACGTATAGATTCAAGTTTGGAGATCACACATACCGGTGCTTTATACAACGAGAAGTAATAAGTTGGGATGCTGTCAAGCACAGAGCGGATTAGGGTTATTCTTCCGCCAATGGAGAGAGATGAGGCCTTCCATCGTGAAAGACGAGATTCAAAGGTTTGGATGACTGGTGCCCAGTTTCTTATGAGGTTCATGTTTGCTCCAACAGTAAGGCCTAGATAATCAATGGGGAACTGGCCGATTTGGCAATTTAGTGTGTTGGCGGAAGTAAGGATGTTTTCAGAGGTTAGGTTGATGCCATAGAAACAAGATTTATGCAGTTTGTATCTTATTAACTTTTTTAGATTTAATTTTATTTTAATAAATTTAAATTATTATTATTTCTTTATTTAAGTTTGTAGACATTAATAATTAATGTTTTTAATGATATAATTATGGAAACTAATATTTTTATATTTTACATCATTTTTTATCTTTAAAATTAATTTTTAATGTTTTTACAATAAATTTTCTTTTTTAATGTAATACATAAGTTACTCCGTATAATTTTGTATAGGATTTTTATCATATAACAAATAAAATTTGGTTATAAGAATTTTTGTATAGGATTATTATCATATAGCGTTTATATTAAATAATGTTTTGAAAACCGGACCGATGTCAAACTGGCCTTCTTAATAAAGAACTAAAAAACAAATATGGAGTCTATATTAAGCTATCACAATTATATATCAGAAAAATAATTGTATAAAAATTGCAATGATATTATGCATAATTTTAAGTTAAATTAACACCACATGCGATATATAGATTGATATATAAATTGCTTAGTAATTTTAGTGTATAACTAAATTATTCGAGCAAAACGAATGACAATGCAAACATATCCGGATGAATGAAAGACATCCAAATAAACAAAAACCTTACTTAGCGAGACTTATGACAGATGATGTATCCATTTTTCAACTGTCTGGTCACTGTTAACCGGAATCTAAACGACCACTAATGTAACTTCATGTTTTTTAGTAGTTTAATTCTTACCTGGTTAAATATTTGTCAACTTATGATATTATAAAAATTTAACATGTCATTAATTATATATGTTTTCCGCGTATTACGCGGGTAATAATCTAGTTATATACATATGACGTCTTTACAAACAAAAATATAAGTTCATTATCTTAATAAATATATAAAAATATTACAAATTCAATAATTATGAGTCGTTACCTTACAATTTATCTCCAAATAACAATAAAAGGATCAACTATGAACAGTTTTAGACTAAACATTCCATTTACGTCAAACTCAATAATTTCAATAAATATAGTCACACACTCATCAGTCATCACATTCATTTTTAATACAATTATATTCTCAACTTAACAAACTATCGCATTACAGAAATATCTGACGTATATTTCTTTCGCATATACAATAATAGTTTGTATACTCACTGTGGTTCAGCTAAAACATTTATTTGCATTCTCCGAACCTACTTATATGTGTATTGAAAACGTAATAAATATATACAAATGTTTATATTGTATAATGAACTACTTATATGTGTATTGAATGTAAGGAACTTTATCAAATCATGTTATTGTATCTCGACCAATCAAAAACTTACAAGTGACAGCTTATATGGTTGCCACATATACCCGAATACATACAATGACAGGATTTGAAAGTTTATTACATACATAGATATCCGAATAGGTTATTACACAACATAACCATTTATGATCATTCTGTTCAAATTCATGTATCCTAGTTACAAGGGCGTAGCTAGTAAGGGGCGGGAGGGGGCGCCCGACCCCCCGAAATTTTTTTTGCGATGTAGGGGGTATATTGTTTTCGTGTAGAAAAATTTCGATATACTCGGTTTCGACCCCCCATTTACCCGAAAAATAGCGTTAGGGAAAAAAAAATTAGATCCCGACCCCCCACTGAAATATAACCTAGCTTCGCCACTGTATTGTAAGACTCTTGCCTAATTTTCAAGTGCACAATAACTAAGATTAAAATGCCAAATACTATAAAATAAAAGAGTAAATTACAAATTTGGTCCCTGTCGTGGGTCAAAAATTACCGTTTTCGTCCCTACCTTTCATATATTACCGTTTTGGTCCAAAAAACTTTGGTCCGTCAACGCTTTTGGTCCAATTCTTTAAACGGACGTTAAACACCCATCACGTGATCTGCACGTGATGGGTATTTTAGTCTTTTCATTAGCACAGGGACGAAAACGGTAATTCTTTTCCTTATATTTCTTTCTTTCAAGGCTTCTTCAACACCCAACTAACACAAACACTCCTTAAATCACCCAGAAAACACAAACACACACTGTGTCTTTCAATCATCTCCATTTATGATAATTTTTTTTTATTCTTTTAGTGGTCAATACTCAATCCCAAATAAATTGGGTTTCTCTCAAGTACTCAATCCCACTATCAGTTCATTAGTTCAAAACCCACAAAAAAATTCTATCTATTTTCACCAAAAATCATGTGGAAAAATATACATTCAAGAATCCCAGTAAGCTATTCTTCATATGCTAAAATAAAATCACTATTTTTACTTTGAGGTTTAATTACATACAAATCCAACCTCTTTATACACAAATTATATATCTTTATGCATAAAGTTAACATCTATATACATGAAGTTAAGATCTTTAGACAAAAGATTAAAACCCCAACAAAATATATAAACTAAACCACAATACAATTACAATAAAATAAAAAATAAAGAATTCCAAAAAACATTAATAAAACCCAATATTGACAAAGGTAAATAAATATAGAAAATAGTTATAAGGAGTACCTTGCATTGATTATACGAGATCTGGTATTGAATAAAGTAAGATATAAAATAAGAATAGAACAGATACAAGAAATCATGCTAACTGACTAATATAGTTTGACCAATAGTAAATGGATATGAAATATAACTGCCAATAACTTTAAAGTTCTTCAAATTTTCAGGTAGAAATAAGCCATAACACGCTCTGTAATTGTGGTTTTAGTGGTTGCAGCTGAGGCCATGGAGCTAGCGCTATAGAGCTGAGCGGCGATGGTTGGGTAGTCGGAACCAACCAGGTGATGGCGGTTTGGGCAGAAGTGGGCAGAAGTGGGCGGCGACGATTGTGGTCAGAGGTAGGATGTTCAAGTCTTCATAGAATGAAATTCCATCACACCCACCCGGATCACAAAGAATAGATACAGTACAAGACAACATGTTAATTGACTAATATAGTTTGCCAATCAAACCCTCAATTTTTTTTGGTTGCAGACATAGTATACATATGCGTATATCTATATATGTGAATGTATACATATACATATGTATGTATAAAGAGAAAGAGTAGAGTAAGAAAATGAAGGAGGGTGGTGGTGTTTTGTTATTTAGTATGTCAGTTGAGAGATTCAAGAAGAAAGTTGAAGAAAATGTGAATTTGTATATAAAGTGGATTTGTAAAGAAATATAAATCTGTAATTGTTATTTTGGTCCCTGTCGTGGGTCAAAAATTACCGTTTTCGTCCCTGTGTTAATGAAAAGACTAAAATACCCATCACGTGCAGATCACGTGATGGGTGTTTAACGTCCGTTTAGAGAATTGGACCAAAAGCGTTGACGGACCAAAGTTTTTTGGACCAAAACGGTAATATATGAAAGGTAGGGACGAAAACGGTAATTTTTGACCCACGACAGGGACCAAATTTGTAATTTACTCTAAGAAAATAATTTAACTTAATCAAGCAAATTTGAAGTTCTATGAACTAACTGTAAATTTGATTAAAATAACCGTCACACAAATAATGTTACATTTATTTCCACACTTTTAGTTATGTGAACAATTAAAATTTTTGTCACGCTTTTATGTGAATAAAAATATATAGAACTAAAAGTGTGTAGAAATTTATCTGTGAACTTTCATAATTATTTTGTAACACCCAAATTGTCCATACTAACTTTAAATTAATTATGAAAATCCAAACTAAAAAGTGTGAACTTTTAGAAAACCACAATTTTTAGTGTGGATAAATTTCTACACACTTTTAGTTTACATATTTTTACACACATAAAAGTGTGACAAAATTTTTAATTTGTTCACGCTAACTAAAAGTTTGGACAGATACAACATTATTTGTAGTGCGCAGCCCCTATTCATAAGCAAACGGGTCGAATATGTCAAAAGTCACAAGTGCCCTATGTTAGTTATTACTCAATAATCAACTTGATTAAGTAGCGTATGAGACGATACCTGGCTTAGTCCACCGCCACTTAGTCCACCAGCAAGATAACTAAGTTATATCAATAGAAAATAAGAAATCATACACTTGCACACTTATCGTTCATAATACTTAAACCCACAACCTATGAATAGTAGAATGATAATGACAACTTTAATGTTGTCAATTGTGGAAAATGACAACTTTAATGTTGTCAATCGTGGAAAACCTATAGTTAGTAGACAACGTTGTTGATGATACCACAACTTACAACATATAGTTGGTAGATGAATTATGGCAGCTTCAGCATCGAATACCTAGATGCCTAATCCCACAAACCTTCAATGTCAGCTTTAGTATGTAGTGGTCGTATTCGTATAACCCCCACAATACACAATAACACACAAAGCATCATATGCTCTACTTTCGGGCAAAAAATGCATATTAGCAACTAAAATATAAATACCAAATAATAAGTAAAATATAAACCTAGTATATCGAGCACAAACTTGAAAAACTGGATGATATGCTCATTGAACCTTCTCTTTTTTGCAATTGCAAGATAATCTTTTTTCAAGTTAATAACAAGTTTAAGAATAAAGAAAATTTGAAAAAAGCCCCAAAATCATATATATTGTTTACTATCTGACCACTCACATTAGCCTATTTAAACTAGACACTAATTTCATTTTCTAACTAGATTCAATAATGAGCATCACTATCTCATCTAAATGAACTTGTCTAATCTCAAAGGTTTTTTAATATTTGGAGGCCGAAATTCCTCCAACTTAGGATTAGATCCTGCACGAACTTCATTCAAAAATGGGTCGCCTTTTTCAGATTTAATTATCTCCAAAATGACCCCGAGTACTTCTGCAGCAAGTCCTATTTCGACTAGCCTTCCTTGCTCCTCCCCGCCTTCATATATCAACTGCCACGCATCTTTATACGGAATCACATCTTCTATTAGCAGTTTCCCCAATATTAGGCCAAGATATTCTGCTGCTCTTGGAGCATCGTTGACAGAATCCTCCAAAGTAGCAAGAACAGCTTTAAACCTGGTCATTTTCAAACAAAAAACTATGCTATTAAACTCCCAAACATACATACAAACATATATAAATACTATATATATATATATATATTATATAAAAACATATATATATATATATATATATTATATAAAAACATAAATGTGCATTAGCATAGCAAAAGGCGAACACGAATAGTAGAGGGGTCAATTTCAACCCATTTTGGGTTGTGTTTCATTTCAGACGAGTAATCATAAAAGTTCAAACAGATCATATGTCACCCAGTCTTACATACAGCACCCTAATCACTCTTATTTGAAGATTTAGATTATTACCGTTGTAATATTGTATATGCAAATCACGATTAATACATTTGCTTATTCATGATAAGAGAACAAAAAATTTTAGGGGTCAACCCACCCTGTACTAATAGAAGATCTGTTTCAACCCCAGCTCAATATAACCATTATCCAACCCGTCAATCCTGCCACCTCTCATAAACAGTAGTGTAAAATTTATGCACTAGCTAATGATCATTACTATGATAGATAATATTATTACCCTTGAATATATGAGCCTTGATTTAGCATTCCATCTGGAGCTTTTGCAAGATTGACAAGGAGCTTAGTAAGTGAATCTCTATCCACGTCTTTCCTCTCAAAGGAATCACTAACCCAAATGGATATCATTGACGGATAATAGCTGGGTGCATTCAAATCCTTGATACATAAAGCAACTTCCTTCTCGTCTCTTGCACTGAAAATAAGAACACCAAAGTAATCAATAACCCAACAAAATAAAGCCAAAGATTACATTCCAAAAAGCTCAAACAAAAAAGAGAATAGGTACCTATAAAATTCTTCGATTGCCTGCATCAACATATCGTTCAAACGCCCTTCACGCCAGACTTTATCTGAAGAGACGTTTTGCGAAGGAGTTGCCACTTGTGAAGAGGATGCACCATGGTCAAACCCTTGCTCGGGGTTTGACGTGTCTCGATTAGCATATGACAGGCCATAAGCAGGTTGAGGAGTTAACTGCTCCGAGATGTATCTCGCACCAAGATCGTCTCGTGAACCAAAACTATTTGGACCGGGTGCAACTCTCCTAGAGTCTGTAGGCTCAGATGACAGCATACTTTGAATGGAAGATTGACCTCTAACAGACATCCCCCTCGCAAGCCCACCTTGTGACTGAGACATCCCATGAGAGTGAGTTGACCTAGGGCCTGCACCATCAAGTCTCACCTCCTCATGAGTGTCAGGGTGAGTAATCTTCACAGTTTTCCTATGCGCACTGTGTTTTCCAGTCTGCTGCTGAGGATAATGTTGTCCTAAACCAATTCCCATACTTCCTAGCTGAGGTGGCATCTGAGGCGGTCCTATTTGAGCGGGAAAGTTCAAACTCTGACCTTGATGAATGATCCTCTGAGGCTGCTGCATTGGATGATGCTGGCTGCCGGCAACAAATACCGGCTGCTGCACTTGATGACTTCCGATCGGTAAAGGTATTGGAAGGGGTATATAAGTCATTCCTTGGGATTGCATTTGTGGATTAAGACCGCCATACTGAACATGAAGTTGAGGATGATGGATTGTAATCTGTGCTTGCATGGGAATCCCAGAAATTGGAGGACCAGACAGCTTTTGTGGTAGAGTTGCAAGTGAAGGCAAGGTTTGAACGTCTTTTTTTGGTTTAGGGATAAGATGGACCTCATTGGCCTTAGGTTGATTGACAGGCCCAGCATCTTTCTTAGGTAACTCTTGTTTCGGGACAAATGGAGTTGGAGCTTTAACAGATTTTAAGGGTTCACGAAGAGCCTGCCAGATAGTGATTAAAATATAAGAGAATTGTAAGAAAATTCAAAACAGATATATCATTAAAATGTATACATCATTGCCATCAAACTGATCATTCTAAAATTTGAATTTCTATCATCATGCAAGAATGTGTTCCGTTGTCATTAAATAGAAACAGGTGATCTAAATATGCTTCCGACTTCCGACACACAAAAATAGACACTATGATGATATTTTAGAACCCATGGAAAACTTTCTGATTTCTATAAAGAAATTGTTAATAAAACAAAGTATTTATAGAAGCATGAGACTGAAGAATTTTCCTCTTCACGAGACACCGCCTCGCCCGGGACCCAAGCCCATGGGAGTCCCCGAATTACCGCACCCTCCAATCCTTCGCGATGGAAATTCCCTTCAAGGTGCTTGACCAATTGGGTAGATCAAGAAAACAGCAGTCGCAGCTGCAACAGTGACCCGAGGGCCAAACCCACAGCCCCATTTGACACATTATTGTTTAGAAAGTACTAATCATACCCAACCCTAGCCGGTTTAGCCACCTACTATTAAATAGTGTATGCCAACCAATGTGGTCAGACACAAAAAGCGCATGCCTTAGGCGAGAGGCGAGGGATCAGAGGCTCATCACCAAGGAAAATCATAAGGCGGGGCAAACGCTGAGACTCCCGCCTTATTGTCTTCCAATGGCAAACTAGTAAGCCAACGGTACCATATAATATCATTTAAAATGGCTATATTTGGGAATCAAATACATTTCAATCATTATCCATCTATCGGATAACAAACAACTACTAAAATAGGGACTAGAATAATAAATTTTAAATTCAAATTCAAAACACATTAGGATGAAGTTCAGTTTTCCAATTTCCACATTCAACTCAGAAGTTGAACTTTGAGCCTTTAAGCAATTAGTTCATTAGCAACTTAACTTGTTTACAGCCTCTGTTTTTCGGGTATTTAAGTATTACTTATTAAAAGCTAGTATTTAAGATATGCATCCTTCTTTGTATCCCATATTATGCTTAAAACGTTTGCTTCTATGCTAAATTGTGCGATGAACGTTACTGGCATAACTTAACCCTATAATGTATTCGAACTCTCCCCTTAGGCAGTTAATCTCTTATAGAAACATGTCGCCTTTAGTGCCTCTTCACCTTTAACTACCTTGATGCCAACAGACATAGAAGTTACCCTTAGATATCCTTGCATGAAAAAATGTCATTCGTTATCTTAAAAAAAAAGGTCCACCTTTTGGCTGTTCAAAATTTCCATTAGCTCGTACCAATTTATATTCTCAGCTAGTAGAATTTCATCCAACTACAACCAACTTGAGATAAAAGACATAATGTTTAATAAGCAATAATCTTGGTTATTTACTTGTCATAACACTATTGTTTTTCTTCAGTTTTAAGTTTTAGCAAATGATTCGATATTGTACATTGTACAAATTAAACAGAGTAAGGGACATTATAAATAAGTTGTCTTAGTACATGCCAAGCACAGACCATATTGCATAACACACCTGGGCCTGTTTGTGCTCATCAAAATTTGGCGGCGCAGAACTCGTTCGTGCAGGTACCTATAGACAACATAAAAAACAAAGAACCTATAAGAAAACGATCCAATCCGAAGTACAATAACCAAAATAAATGTCAACCATAATGAAACCCAGATAAGAATATTAGAACTACATCTCACAGAGAGTCACGTTACCTGCATTCCATTCATCAAACTAGGACTAATTGACCCAAATTGAAGAGAAAAACCCCTAGAAGCATCTGCTTGATCTGAACACACAAACACAATAAGCAATATTCAAAATAATTAACATTCAACTAAAAGATACAATTCATTAGTGCAATAGGGTCCCAAGATATGTCAAATACCAAACACCATACCCTTTGTTGGAGTCGAAGGACCAGTAGCCTCAGAAGCCGGAACGCCAGCATTACCCTGTGGGGCCCTCGGTAGGCCCGGGGTGATCCTAGGTAGCTCTTTTTTTTCTTCCTCATCCTTATTTTTCTTCTTCTTTGCTGTCTTATTTTTCTTCTTCTTATTTGGGGTCAAGCACAAAATCTGAGCACAAACTCTTGCCTTTCGATATTCATTTTGAGACAACATGTTTATCGGCTGCAAGAGCTCTACTATATTTCTTTCTACAATGCTTCTTATATCTTCTTCACTAAGAATGTCTATATCCTTGTTCAAGCACCTCTTAGCTCTTTTAGAGATCTTTGACCAACGTCGCACTGTTTTAATATGACCATCATCAAATTGTAAGACAGAGTCAGGGTCTTGTGCAACAGGACCCAAAGGATAAGACACCCAGGATAATCGTGCTGGTTCTATTGTATGAAGAACCACCAAAGCATACCTAAGTTGGGTCTCCACAATTTCTGCATTTGGATTATCCACATCTCGAAAATAGATTATATGTTCTTTCAGATAGTTGAAACCTAGATGGACGTTATTAAAATCAGGATACTTAAAAGTGCATTTAATTGATTCTGAACCCATGATTAGTTGGTCCTGGTCCTCTGACTCCCTCATTTCCCACCAAATCAATGATTTTGCTGATTGGTAGCCAATCATATACAAATCATCCCTACGGATTCTGACAGTCAGTGCCTTTTCATTGTTGATATAATACTCAATATGAACAACATCATCATCAACAAGATAAGTAGATTGATCAAGTCGGCTGTTTTGCCGGCGCATTTTCCTTATCTTGTTTAGGAACATGTAGAAGGTGAATGCTGTAACAACGGCCAGGTTAAACTTGAATGTCTCGATCATCTGTTTAGTAAAGAAAGCATACATAGTTATATGTTAGCAATAATCACATCTTTCACATGCTATAACTATATCACACAAAAAACATGCTTTTGTATATATGTAAGGAACATGTGGTACATAAGCATAGACTGGTGGTGCATTGGTGCATACCATGATCAAATGATTTCAACTAAGCTACAAATATTAACATCAAATGGCACAAATTACGACATGAAAACAGAACTGGATTGCAGAATTGTAAATGAAAACAACATTTCTCATGGTCCAGATCCTATATACATATATAAGCAATAAATTGAAATCGACACTTATACATTATTTGATTAATTAAAAAATAAAATATAATTACACGCTATATAAGATTAAGTGGAATTGATGAGAGTTGGCTTTCTAACTCTCACCAACGAAACGAAACCTATGTTCAGAATTGGTTGATTTAGGTGTAGTTAGTACCCGCATATCAGCTTTCTTGAACATGTTCATGGCTCTAAATTGTTTTAGCCTGCCCATAACCGCATTATCAAGTGGTGTATCAGGTGCTTCTCCATCTTCTTTAATCCATGGATGTTAACGTATTACTGTATTAGTTTCACAATAATCTTTTTTTTTTTTTGAAATTTCTTAATCCTACCATAATTCCATCGGTCCTACCCCAAATCAAAACCATAAACTAAAAACGAAAAGGCTAAAATAGAAGAACATGTATTCCCATAAGTCATCAGACTGTTAGATAACCACAACGCAAGTTATAACTATGTCATCCATAATATGACGTTAGTCAATAAATAAATAAAACACTTAGCATGTTCATCTAATTTAGTTCAAACTAACATTTACGCGCATATAAGTAAAATAAATCAGCTTAGATGCATTTCATCCAAAGAAACATAAAAGTTAAAGCAAACAATTACTAGTATTACAACAAGCTTTTAAAATAAATGAAGCAACACGTCTACATAGCGTGATAATCTATATATTCCAAAGGTCATAAAACGTAGTGAATCAAAGATTGTGTAGGTACCAAATGGGCCTCCTGGATGATCAATTTCCATAAACTAACAATCATTGTTTATTTCAATATATCAAATCATAATATACCTAAAATATATATATATAAAAGAACTAAAAATCAACCCCTAAAACTATAAAATACCCAAATGTATAGATATATACCTCTGTATCGCAAATGAAATCCTAAAAGCTTTTGGGAACGGTGGTGGTTTTGTGGCGGTGGCGAAGAGAGATATATGCGGGTAGCGTCAAGTTGTGGTGATTGTAGGTGGAGGTGATCGAGAGGGTTTGGGGAAGAAAGGGTTGGGGTTTGTCTTCGCGTGTTAGTGTCTGGGTGTTGAGAGAATGAGAGGGAACAGAGGTAAAAGGGGTATTTTCATAGGGTAATATGTAAATATTAGAAACAATATATATATAATATTATATATATACTCCCTTATAAAACATATTGGACTTTATTTTTAGGAAATTAAGCACTTTTTTCAGCATTCCCATAATACCCCTTTACACCCTTACGTAAATATAAAACTCTTATATATCATCTTTTCTCCATTCTTTCTAATCATTACACGCTCTCATCAACCTTCTATCACCCTCCGCGCCACCCTCTTTCTCCACCGCCTCCCTCGATCTACACCACCGCCTCCCTTTTATATTGTTCTCGCCTTCTAGCCGCTGCAACGCGCGGGCACTATGCTCGTTTAATTATATTGTCGACTCGTAACTTTTGACTCGACTCGAAAACATGATTTTTTGACTCGTTACTCGAAACGTGATTCAACTCGTAAGAGTCAGGACATTTTTAAATGTTACAAAATATAGTATAATTATCTCTAAATATATATAAAAGAGAAACCTTAATTCATAATTAGAAAAGTATGGACCCTTAGATAAAGTTCAACTTTTAATTAGAGCCATTAGATCAAATGATGATGTCATATACCTTATTTAACTTTTTTAGATTTAATTTTATTTAATAAATTTAAATTATTATTATTTTCTTATTTAAGTTTGTAGACATTAATAATTAATGTTTTAATGATATAATTATGGAAACTAATATTTTTATATTTTACATTATTTTTCATCTTTAAAATTAATTTTTAATTTTTTACAATAAATTTTCTTTTTTAATGTAATACGTTTTTATTTATAATTTTGTATAGGATTTTTATCATATAACAAATAAAATTTGGTTATAAGAATTTTTGTATAGGATTATTATCATATAGCGTTTATATTAAATCAGTGTTTTGAAAACTGGATCAGATGTCAAACCGGCCTTCTTAATAAAGACTAAAAAACAAATATGGAGTCTATATTAAGCTATCACAATTATATATTAAAAAAATAATTGTATAAAAATTGCAATGATCTTATGCATAATTTTAAGTTAAATTAACACCACATGCGATATATAGATTGATATATAAATTGCTTAGTAATTTTAGTGTATAACTAAATTATTCGAGCAAAACGAATGACAATGCAAACATATCCGGATGAATGAAAGACATCCAAATAAACAAAAATCTTACTTAGCGAGACTTATGACAGATGATGTATCCAATTTTAACTGTCTGGTCGCTATATATTACAAGGTTCATCATCTGCAGAGTAAAAAGATGATATATATTTGCTTCACACGAAATTAGTAGACAAAATAATTCAATTTTTTTAAGGCTGACAATAATACTTCTGAGTCAGATCGAGCAATGTATGTATGTATGTATAATTTATGTATGAGTCTGAACTGAAAAGCTTTGTGTGCCTGTGTGGTTATCTGAAGTCAGAACATTGTTTGCATTCCATTATTTACTCGTACTCTTCATTTTTTTTTATCTGCTTAGTCAACGTCAACGTCCGTCTACAAAAAATTATTGATTTCTGTTTCAATAACAAAATATGGTCAACATGGGCCAGACCCTTAAGCATTCTGTTAAGAGGCCATCGGCCCAATAGTAAAAGAAATGTCGAACCATTTACCTTTTTGTTCTTTAACGCAAACCCACACAATTCTTCAAGTTTATGGTCTAAACTATCATTTTGTTGTGCTTAATTTCTACTTGTATCTCAAAGGAACTACTTTTTCTTTTTTTTTTTCTTTCGATGATCATTTTGTATTGATGAACGGACAAACAAATATAACTTAGCAGCATTATAATTTATGATTCAATTTGCTTTACAAAGCATAATAGTTTTTTTTTTAAAAAGGTCATGTAACATACTCACTGACTTTAATTTTGTAGATTTAATTATTCTAAATAATATAAAAAAGAAAGTCGATAGGTTATTATTATGTAAAATAATCTTCGCAAGAGGTAAAGACTTGATTAATACTTAAAATTTTTGGAGATGCTATTGAAAATTGACATTTGCCTTTGCAATCCTTACACAAATGGCGTACAAATGTTGTAACGTTTACCATCAAAATCTCATGCTCCACGCTCACGTGTTGTAGGGATGAAATTGGATGATTTAATTGGACCACGTATGGGGTTTTTATCACGTGTCGTCCCACAATAATTACACTTTTGTGCTGTATTGGGCGCCACTAAATCAATGAAATCCAATAATAATGCCCATTACATTCAGATTGCAACACAGGACCGGATTTA
>CM067171.1:88836863-88881722 GCA_034093135.1 Erigeron breviscapus | reverse complement strand
CACACACTTTCCACCATTGTTGATTAGCTTACTTCCGCATCATAATACGAATCATATTAGGTTTTAACAATTGGTATCAGAGCAAAACAACAATCTGTTGACGATCCAGAACAAATTTCATGCAGATTGATGCAAATTTTGTTCAAAATTGAAGATTCGTATTAAAAACAATAACCGTTTTTCACCTTACTGTGTGTTTCATCAATTCTACATCAATTTTCACTCAATTTTCCAGTTTTTGTTCATAGATACATTCTAAATCACCTCGAGAAACATCCTATCAAGTTTCAGAATCCAATTCAAAGGATTGATCAGATTCCAAAATTTTTGGAAAGTTTATGAAATTTTGAATTTTCAGCTTGAGTTGATTTAAGCAATGGAATTGTTGCTAGGGTTGTTCGCGATCATATTCTGAGCATTTCTATGTTTGAATCAAGTTCTAACTCTCAAAATTGAGTTAGATACAAGCAAATTAGTGATTTATACGACTATTTTGTCTGTTTCTGGTGTTCTTGATACTGGCCTTCAAGACGATCTTGCTAAGACGATCTCTTTTTAGATCGTCCTAGTGTGTTACTGGTACTTGTGCTGAGACGATCTAATTTAGATCGTCCTAGCATTCTTGGTTCTGTGTGAACTGTGTGTTGTGGATTTAACATTTGAAGTTGTTGTGATTGGGAATCACACACTTCCTTGGGTAACTAATCTCTTTGAGATTGGTTTTTCTCAACCATCCTAAAATCAAAACATCATTCTGTCCAAATTTCCTAAATTTTCTATACTCATAAAATTTTTCACCCAAGTTTCCAAGACGATCTAAATCAAAGACCGTCTTACCTCTCTTTCAAAATTCTTAAGACGATCTCTTTTCTAGACCGTCTTACCTTTTCTTAACTAATCTTTAAGATGATCTCTTTCAAGACCGTCTTACCTTTTCTTAACTAATCTTTAAGACGATCTCTTTTCAAGACCGTCTTACCTTTCTTCAAAAATCTTAAGACGATCTATTTTTAGATCGTCCTAAGATTCAAACTTTAAAACGATCTAAACTAGATCGTTCTATCTTTCAAAAACAATAAAAATTTTATTTTCCAAATCTTTGTTCATTCATCTCAATGACAACAATCAACAATTCAGAGCTTGAGATCAGAAAACTTTTCTTAGCCAAACAACAAAATATGAATCCAAGGTTATTTGGAGATATTGATGCTGATTTCAAAGATCTCACATGCTTAATGACATCTGTCACTTCAACAACCAATCCTTCACAACTACTTCACAAACAACAACAAGTGAGGTAGAATTCATCTCCAAAGATGATTACTTGTCTGTCAAAACAACTGCTGATACTCTGACAAAGCAAAATCTTACTTTAAAAAACAATTTGAAAATGGCTAAACAAGAGTTTGATAAAATTAATGAAGATTTTTCAGAACTCTCAATAGCTCATGAAGCTCTCAAAGTGAACTATGATTCTTTAAAAGAAATGCATTTGTCAAGTAACAATTCTCAAGTTGTTTCACCCAATGCTCATTTGACCAACAAATGTCAAGACCTTGAAAAGACTGTCCATTCACTCAAGCAAATCATTGAGACTTTAAAACTTGAGAAAACCAATGAATGGATAAGAGCAAATGCAAGACAAGCTGATGTTGAGTTTCTCACAAATAAAATGAAAGATTTTAGACCCAACTGTGAAAAACATGAAAGACAGATTTCTGATCTAAACAGTACTTGTTTTCTCAAAGGAGTTGAAATTGAGAATCTTCAAAAACAAGTTGAGGATTTGAAAGCAAACATCTTGTTTTATCAAGAAAAAATCTATAAAATTGAACAAAATCCTTTCTGAATTTCACTGCCTTTTATAACAAGTCAAAGATTGATAGATCAGAACTTCTTCTTGGTTTGGGTTATGAGAATCCAGCACACTTGGAAAAAATCCAAAAAGAAGACCTTGGTCCACTTTATGATGAAAAACTTCTTAGACTTGGCATGATTCAAAATTTCATCAGACCATCTGAGGATGACTTTGAGTCAGATGATGTTGAAAGACCAAAAACAAACCAAATTGGTATTGATTATGTTGCTCTAAATGATACATACAAGAAAACTCATAACAGATCCATCTATGAGTTAGAAGAAATAGACAACATTTCAATTCCTGAAAATGAGTCTCAAAAAGATTGTTCAAACCAATTCACAAAGATTTTACATTCCAACTACCATATTGGAAAAGGAAATTGAAGGTTTGAAACAAAAGATTGAGTCTCAACAAAAGGTTATTGAACATCTGAAAACTCAAGATTATTCTCCCAAGGTAAGTGAGACCACCCCAACCAAATTGTTGCATAATCTAACATCTGTTGATTGCTCCACTTCATTCAATGGGAGTGAGAATTTTCACAAAGATTTGCAGGATGATAGCATCTCTTCTCAAGAGATTCATGATATGTCTATCACAATGCTATCATCATTCTTTCAAATTGAAGAGAAAGTTCAAGCTTTGAAAGCTAAACATCTTGCTTCAGTCAAGAAAATACTTTCTTTTGATACCCCTGTGACCACTCCTGTTAACCAAAATAAATTGAAATTAGAGCAAAAGATAGAGATTCCTACTGATCTTAAGGCTAAAGCAAAAGCATTGATTGAAAAGTTGACTAACAAAACTGTTTTCAAATCAGAAGTTCAAACAAAAGAATTACAGTTTACTTATCCAGATCTTTCTGTTGAAGAATTTGATAAGTTTTTGGAAACTGAACATGTTTTTGCACCAGAAATTGAAAAAGAACTTGAAAAACTTCACCCAAAAAGCCTAAAGTTGAACCAAAGAAGGAATCTAAATCTAAGATTGCTCCAACTTCATTTTATTCACCCAAAGGTCAGCATGCACCAGCTGTCAAAGGTAAAAAGACCATTCCTATTCAAAGATCAAGGTTGAAATCTCATCTGTTTCTAAAACTTCTGCTCCTAAAACTGTGTCTCAAACTAATATTTTACCTAAGATGTCTAAGTCTAGCAAAGCTGTGCTAACAAAAATTACATCTAATGGTAAAACTAGTTATAGAGATCAGTATGGTTGGTTTACTGTTGCAAAACCTAAGAAACAGAATATCAAATCTTCCACCAAGCAAAATAAAAATCAGAATATGATTTTAACTCCTCGAACTAATTCTAAGAATTTTTCTGTTACAGGAAAGAAAAGTTTAGCTAGTAACCATAAGTGGATTTCCAAATCATCATTGATAAAATCTACTAGCTATGCTAAACCACAAGAGAATGATAAATCAACACAAGTGATTTCTAAACCTTTGATCATTGATTCCAATGGGATTGTAATGAATCTCAAAAATAAACCTCTTGTTCGAAAATCTCATTTGTATACCTTGTTGATTGATTCCACTAACCTAAAAGGACCCATTCAAAGGTGGGTACCAAGAAAACCTTGATTTTATTTTGCAGGTAATAATGGTCTGTGTTTAGTATTTCAATCTCGGATACTATTCAACACATGATCCTGGAATGAGTCTCTGTTCAAAAACCAATCTCAAATAAGTGCTCATTACCAATGCACTTACCAGCCTCTGCATGTTTTGTACACATCCTTCATCTCTTTCTCTTTCATTCATTATCTGTCAAACATTGATGCTATGCTTATGTGCAATGTGCTTAAATATCATGCAATGTTTAAGGGGGAGAAAAAGGATAATTCATGAATCTAGGGGGAGTTTGTGTATTTGCACTATTTGAAGAGAAACTCATTATTTTATTAGAAAAACCAAATATAAAATTAAAAATCATAAAAATAAAAAATTATAAAAATAAAAATTATAAAACAAAAATTTTTTTTCTTTCTTTTAAATAAAAGTTTTTTTTCAAACCAGGTCCAATTCATTTGACCCGACCCGAATTTATTTTCTTACTTAAGAAGGAGGGAAACCAATTATTTTTTTTCCTTTCTTTCTTTTCATTTCAGTTCCCAATACACAACTTACACTCTCAATCATTTCAAAATTTGAAATAAGTCTGATCATTGTATCAAAATAAGGGTTTTATTGCTGTGTGATCACTGATCATTTTATTCCATATCATCATTGTTAGTTGATCACATCTTCAGGTAATATTTCGAGTTTAAAAGTAGATTTTTTCCATTTTTTACTTGAAATTTCTGCTTCTGTTGATGATTATGTGATGATTGAATGATTTAGAAGCATGTTTAGGTTACATGTGTATGTTTATTACATGTTATTGATAATGTTGTGATTTTGAGAATTTAAAAAAAAACCTGCAACTGCTAAGTGAATAGAGATAAACCCTAAGACGATCTTAATTATTTTGATGATTTCTGAGATCTGGGGTTATTTATTGTTGCTTTATGTGATTCAAATAAATGTTTTGCCATGATTAGTTGTTAAATTGATCCATGTTTATGTAAGTTTGATCTGTTTTGAAATAAGACGATTATGGAAACTTTGTTTTGATTTCAAGTGTTTTGTTCCTAAGACGATCTTGTCAAAGATCGTCCTAGTTCCAGAACTACTTGGAAATAAGACGATCTTGCCAAGACCGTCTTAGCTTCATTCACATTGCTTTCCTTGTTCCCCTTGAGACCATGACCAAGACGATCTTATTTAGATCGTTCTAGGGTCTGGACGCTGTGTGGTTGGTTTTGAGATTTGAAAATCAATTTGAATGGGTAACTGAACTCACAAGAGTTTGGTTTTGCTCAAAACTAATACTTATGAATATAAGGGGAGATCATGCCAATTTCTCCCAGAAATTGACATGATTTCATCTTACACTTCAAAGTGTTAGGATTTTAAAAAAAAAAATCAGTGAGACGATCTTGAATTAGATCGTCCCATTCCCATTTTTCCATACTTAAACTTTTTCCACATGATAAATGCTGAGACGATCTTAAAGAAGATCGTCCCAATTTTCCCATTTTCCCTTCACTTCAAAATATTTCAAAGATAAAATTCCAAGACGATCTTATTTAAGATCGTCCCATTTCCCATTTTTCATACTAAGACGATCTTAAATTAGATCGTCCCATTTTCTTTACTTAAACCTTTTTCTCTAACATACCAAATGTTGAGACGATCTTATTTTAGATCGTCCCACTTCAAATTGTCCTTATAACTTTTTTCAAAAACCAAGTTCAACCTCAGGACGATCTTGTCAAGATCGTCCTAGTTCCTATACTTAGAAAAAAAATTTTTTTTTTTTTCTCTTATTCTTTTATTGTGTGATGTGACAAAGTGCTTTGTATTATCATATAATCACAACATATTTGAAATACGGGAATCGAACGCCTTTGTGTACTTCCTTACTATTTTCAAATATCTTGTACTTATATGATTATACCTTATTTTCAAGTTATGTACATATGAAAATATATAAAAATACAGAGAATTGAACGCCTTTGTGTACTTCTTTGTAAGTTTATATATGGAAATATGTATTTAACTGTTCTATGTTTATTTTCTCATATCAAGTTATTTATATAAAGCACACTGAGTTGATCGCCTTTGTGAACCTCTTTGAATTTTATATAAATCACTTGTGTGAATCTTGTTATTTTCTATTCAAACCTTGTTTTATGTGTGAGTTAAAGTTTGTCCTGTGTCTTAAATCAGAAAATAATAAAAATGGATCATCAAGAAGAGGTTGAACATGATGAAGAAGTTGCATTAAATGCATCAATTGAAGAAATTCTCATTGCCGGTAACACAAGAAACATGAGAAACAATAGAGTGCTAATAGATCCTTTCAATGCTCCCGGCTTCCCAATCATTTCAAGGATATTTCACAATCATCCACTTGCTTATGCACTCACAGTTGATGTAGACTTAGCTGAAGTCTATCTTTATGACATGTGGAGATCCATCACTTTTGTTCAACCACAAGATCCATCAACCTCAAAAGCAAAATCTAAACTCAAATCACCAATACTTCGTCGCCAAGGCTATTCTGAGTTTCAAATTCATTCTGGTGACAACACTTATGATTTTGAGTTCAACTTAGATGATTTTCGAAGAATTCTAAGGCTTCCTGAAGCAAACTCAAATGGACACAATGATTATGAACTATTTGAATCAAATGATGTGATGTTTGCAGCCTTGATATCTCTTGGTTATGAAGGTCCTTTAACCAAGACGAAAGATTTTAAGCTGAAGAATCTACCAAAGATTTGGTACTATGTATATTCCATTCTCAGCAACTGCCTCACTCCATATACAAGAGGCATGGATAATTTGACCCAGTCAATGTTGTACATATTCTATGGGTTCATATTCAACCGACACTACGATATTGCTCTACTTCTGTGGGACCAGTTGATAGTTTTGGTCAATGGAAAGATTTCAGCTCCCAAGAAGTATATTCCTTACATAAGATTTCTAACAGCAATGGTTCGTAGTAAAATCAGAAACAAGAAGTATATTCCAAGACTTCTGGAATCTGAGAGAGTTATTGTTCATCCTTACAAGTTTGTAAGAGACTCCGGAATCCCTAACTACACTTTTCTGATTCCATCTTTCCTACTTGATATGGTTTCTGATGATGATAATGATAAGAAAGCTTATCTGGACTGGATTAGAACAGCAATGGGACCGGAAAGCCTCCCGGTTCCTACCCAAGCTGTACATAGGACACCTGGTGAGGGGTCAAGTATTAAAAGAAAAGAGCGTGAGGGTGAATCCAGTTCCAGTAAGCCAAAAGGAAAGAAACAAAAAGGTACAATGTTCATGTTAAAGTTGAGGAAGCAAGTGCAGAAAAAGAAGAAGAAGGGGAGCTCATCAAAGAAATCAAAAGCTCCAGCTGAACCTTCTTCTCCTACATCTTCTGAGGAGACAATATCTGTTTCTGGGTCTCCAAAGCCAATTCGATCACCACCTCCCAAAACAATAAGACAATCACCATCACCCAGAACACCATCACCTAAAAGACCATCATCTCCATCTTCACCTACATTACTTCAATCACCAATTCATCATTCTTCACCACTTCCTGATATTACAACACCTGAACCACCCATCATACCTCAATCCGTTTCAACCATACCTTCATCATCTTTTATTCGATCACCTCAACCAACATATACTCAAGGTCGAAAGAAATCAATTCCTGTAAATATTCGTAAAACTTTTAAGAGATCTCGCTTTGAGTATGACCGATTTCAAGAACCTGAACCAGAAGATGTGCAAACTACTGATGATGATACATCTGATGATAATGATGCTAATGAGTTTGCTGATAATATTATGGATGTACCGGAGGAACAAGGAAGGAATGAGGGAGGGGTTGAAAATACCAGAGAGGTTGAGAGGTCCGGGATAGGTAAAAGGCAAAAAGAAAACGTTGGCCT
Source organism: Erigeron breviscapus (assembly GCA_034093135.1). Lineage (NCBI taxonomy): Eukaryota > Viridiplantae > Streptophyta > Magnoliopsida > Asterales > Asteraceae > Erigeron > Erigeron breviscapus. Next base: position 88,874,356 of record CM067171.1, on the reverse strand, counting down.
CCAATTAGTCTCAAACCAATATCAACGCCGGGTTCGCCGTAGGGTAGAAGATGAGAGCTCCCAACTCTCGCATGAACAAACCTCCACAAGCCATTCGGAAGTCTCTCTACAGACTGACGTCTCATTTTTGCACGGGCAAAAACCACGTACTCCATTCCATTCTCCTTCAGAGTCTGTGAATGTTGAAGCAAAAGAGACACCTGCCCCTCTCTTTAATTTCGTTTCTGCACATGTGTCTAGTACCCTTAGGACACCGATTGTGATACCTTTTGCACATCTAAGTGATGTTGCCGGAACAAACATAGAGAGATCGGCTCTTGTGCCCTCTCGAGGATTGTTTGGAAATCCTTCCATTGCTAACATCACGCCAGCTTTGAACGAAGGTGCCCTAGTAGCTAGATCAGTTGTGCGACAGTCTGAGTTCTTACGAGCTCGATCTGTTGCATCAGCTCTTCGTGCTTTGGGCTTAACGGTTCGTCTAAGTGACACCGGTGTTATTTACCTTCATTTCCCAAAAGATTCTGGTTGCGAAGCCGAATCATCAACTGTTGCTCATACTCTTGAACCAACAGGAAATCCTGAGACAGTCATGATGTCTTCAGGTCACTCAGTAGAATCATTTGAGACTACTGATGTGCCATTTTCTGATATTCCATTACCACCTGAAGCTCAAACGTTATTATCTCATTTTGTTGAAGGTGTAGTAAAAGGACAGAGAAGTGAGCTCCTTGTATCTAGAAATATCATCACTGGTAAACTTCCTGCTTCACAAACAAGTTCACCATCGCCTAGATTACGTACTGGAGGTACTTTACGCATCGGTACTCCAGCAGTAACTTCACCTCCATCTCATATGACACCAACTCCACCAATTGTTTCAACCATCATTACAACATCTCCAATATACACATTACCTGAAATTCCAACAACAACAACAACAACAATTCCACCAACATCTCAATCATTTCCTGATCCAAATTCACCACATCATTCATCAAGTTCATCTGATTCTGATTCTTCTGAGTATCTAAGTGATTGTTCTCCAAATCGTATTACTACAAGTGGTTTATCCACCGATACTCTCATTATTGCTCTCATGAATAGATTGCGATCAGAAGAACCTCATCTCACTTCACACAAAAGATCTATCTTTCATTCTCTACTTGCTTATCTCTCGAACAAAAGCACTCAACAAGCTCAACAAGCTGAAATTGAAGCTTTACAAAAGAGAGTTCGAGAGCTTGACCAACAATGTAGACTGACCAACATAAGGAGTCGGGATGATCAAGATCCTGATGATCAACCCGAGGGGAGAATATGAGAGATATTAGAGAGGGTCATGACACAAGCTCAAATGTCAAGATTGATCAAGAAACTGTTGTCAAGAACTCAAGGAGGAACCACAAAGTGTTGTTGATACTCATGCTGCCACTGTTTCTCAAATTCGTAATTCAGACTCATCCATCCTCAACTATACCATCATCATCCTTTGTTCGATCTCCTCAACCGACATATACTCAAGGCAGAAAGAAATCGATTCCAGTAAACATTCGAAAAACTTTTAAGAGATCTCGCTTTGAGTATGAACGATTTCAAGAAACTGAACCAGAAGATGTGTTTACTCCTGATAATGATGCATCTGATGATAATGCAAATCTGTTTGCTAATGATGTTATAAACATCCCGGAGGAACAAGGAAGGAATGAGGGAGGAGTTGAAAATACCGGAGAGGTTGAGAGGTCAGGGTTAGGTGAAAGGCAAAAAGAAAACGTTGGCCTCCAATTAGTTACAAACCTATATCAACGTCGGGTTCGCCGTAGGGTAGAAGACGAGAGCTCCCAACTCTCGCGTGCACAAACCTCCACTAGCCATTCGGAAGTCTCTCTACAGACTGACGTCTCATTTTCACACGGGCAAAAACCACGTACTCCATTCCATTCTCCTTCAGAGTCTGTGAATGTTGAAGCAAAAGAGACACCTGCCCCTCTCTTGACTTTAGTTTCTGCACGTGTGTCTAGTATACTTAGGACACCACTTGTGGTACCATCTGCACATCTAAGTGATGTTGCCGGAACAAACATAGAGAGATCGGCTCTTGTGCCCTCTCGAAGATTGTTTGGAAATCCTTCCATTGCTAACATTACGCCAGCTTTGAACGAAGGTGCTCTAGTAATTAGATCAGTTATGCGACAATCTGAATTCTTACGAGCTCAATCTGTTGCATCAACTCTTCGTGCTTTGGGCTTAACGGTTCGTCTAAGTGACACCGGTGTTATTTATCTTCATTTCCCAAAAGATTCTGGTTGCGAAGCCGAATCATCAACTGTTGCTCATACTCCTGAACCAACAGGAAATCCTGAGACAGTCATGATGTCTTCAGGTCAATCAGTAGAATCACTTGAGACTACTAATGTGCCAAATTCTGATATTCCATTACCACCCGAGGCTCAAAGATTAATCACTCATTTTGTTGAAGGTGTTGTAGAAGGACAAAGAAGTGAGCTACTTATCTCAAGAAACACTATCACTGGAAAACTTCCTGCATCAAAAACCACAATCTCAGACTTGTTCGATTCAGAGTTCGTCGAGCTGATGGCAATATCTATGTTGTTCAAGAAGAATCCTTTCAACACATGACGATCTCAGACATCCTATTTCTCTACAATCAATATGCTTATCTGATAATCAAGACTCCAGATCAACTTGTAGCTTATGAAGCATTGAAGAGTCATATTCAAGCGTTGATCAGATTTTAGATTCAATGACTTCCAGATTGGTTAGAAAGAAGAACTAGCAGGATTAACCTTACAAACCAAACCAAAGAGCAGAAGGTTATGAGCTAGATTCATTTCAGATTGGAGATCCAATTGAAATTTGGATGGATTTGTCTTCATTAATCGACTGAAGAAAAAGATCTTCATTCGTGCCTCTGATTTTCCCAAATATTCAGATGGTACCTTGAAATATAGTCAATCTATTCTGAGTGCAATAGATGAAGATTCTGATAATGAAGAAGATGAAAACATCAAGTCTCAGAGAGAAGATCATATAAGACGTATCAAAAATACTCTTGATATGCGTCAGAGGATTAGAGATCTCATTGTCATAAGAACTCCAAAGCCTCAAGAAGGAGTCATTCATACCAAAACAGGATCATGGGTTTGTTGGAATCCCAGTCATGAACGTGGTCCTCATAATATTCCTCCAGTGAATTTCCAAGATAATATCAGGCTACCAGATGAACGTCCTGAAGGTGATAACTGGCATTTCATACCTAAAAAGTATTGGAAAGATACATGGAGCAGTTACAAGAACAGAGCCTTCTGGAGTTCAAAGAACGATAAGCCATCAACTTCAAAAGTGCACAGATATAAGAAAAGGAAGAACAAGCAAAGACGTGCAAACAAGAGGAGGAGACAACAAAGGAAGTAATGATGAACAACCAAGCACTAAGGGGGAGAATGTTAGAAATATAAAATAGTGCTTAGTTGTATTTCAAAACATTGTATTTTGTGTATATAATGTAAGGTTGAGGGGGAGCTTATGTAATATACTTAAAGTATATATACCCCTCAAGTCTTTAGCTTTTGTAACCTTTTGCACATTTTTGCTCAGAAATAAATCTGCTTTCCACACACACACACCTTTCTCTCTCAAGAACACACACTAACACACACACTTTCCACCATTGTTGATTAGCTTACTTCCGCATCATAATACGAATCATATTATGTTTTAACAGATATCAGTAGAGTCAACATCATGAACTTTCTTGACATACACATATAAGAAGGCAGATTGTACGTTGCTAGGGTAACCGGCCAACAACTATACTTTGCACTTAATGACTTATGAGGGTTTATACCATCCGCGAACAAGGTTAATCTCAGATTCCTATCTTCCTTTCCAAATTCTTTCCACTTGTCGTCAACAAGCTTCCAAGATGGGGAATCACAAGGATGTCTTAGCTTGCCATCACTGACCCGACCTTGCGCGTGCCAAGTTAGGTCACGTGCGGTTTCTGGTGACGAGAACATTCTTCTAAATCTAGGAATGGGCGGGAAATACCAAACAACTTTTCTCGGCACTGTCTTGTTATTCTCCTTCCACCGAGAAGTGCCACAAGTTGGACATTGAGAAGCATCCTTGTGCTCATCCCAGAACAAGACACAATCATTCTCACAAGCATGATACTTAATGTATTATATGCTTATTCCTTTCAGCAACTTCTTGGCCTCGTATATCGACTTAGGGATTGTATTATTTGAAGGCAAAACATCATTTAGCTCGCCCAATAAAGCATCAAAGCTTGTATCAGACCAGCCAAATTGACCCTTCAAAGCTTGGAATTTCAGCAATCCATTTAGTGCATTATACCTAGACCCTTCATACAGTGGCTTGTCGCATTCTTCGAGAAGTGACTTCAATAAGCTAGGTTCATTCTCTGCATATGTGAAGGCCTCATGTAGCATCTGCTTTGTGTAATCGAACTCGGGAGGTATAGACTCATTAGGGCATTGAGCTTCATCGTTAGATGAATTTTCTCCGTGGAAGGACCAAACACTATAATTCTCATCGAAACCGTGTTTAAACAGGTGATAACGCACGTTGGAGATGGAAGTGTGACACAAATTGATACAATTTACACAAGGACACGGAATGGCGTCGGAATTTGGGTTATTGAATTGTGCAAACTCTAAAAAGGCATTCACACCTTCCTCGTATTCGATTGATAATCTATCGGACAAAATCCAAGATTTATCCATAACCTAAAACAGAAATGGATAACTACCAGCTTAAAACTATACAAATCATTACAATTTACAGTTAACTTAAAACTATACATGTTTAAGATTTTGGCTCCCCCCTCCGAAGAAGAGGACCACATACATCAAGTTGCCTTGATTGCGTAAGCCTTTAAACAAATTATCACATATATTGCTGATCTGGAATTTCCAGCAGCTTAGCACATATACTACAGTCCAATATATTGCTGGTGATACCAACCTTATTCACAACCTAAAACAGAAAAAGATAACTACCTAGTAAAACAAGAACACCAGCTTAAATCATTACAAAATCATTTACATAAACACATAGATTTATCCATAACCTAAAACAGAAAAAGATAACTACCTAGTAAAACAAGAACACCAGCTTAAATCATTACAAAATCATTTACATAAACACATAGATTTATCCATAACCTAAAACAGAAAAAGATAACTACCTAGTAAAACAAGAACACCAGCTTAAACAAAATAAATTAAACTGATAAAACTCTAAAACACCAAAAAATGATTTAATACAGAAAACAAAAAATGTTATCTTGCAACCAAAAAATGAAACAAATTAAAACATAAAACAAATTAGGGCAAACTATACAACTACATTAAAAATCAAATGAAACAAATTAAAACAGAAAACAAATTAGGGCAAAACTATACAGCTACATTAAAACAGAAAACAAACAAATTAGGGCAAACTATACCTTTCAAAATTAGGGCAAACTGATGTCGAGTGAAATTAGGGAAATTAGGGCGGCAGTGTTTTGAGAGTTTTGAGAGGGGTTTGATGTTGAGTGAAGGTTTGAGATGAACAATAGAGGGCGGGGTTTGATGGGAAATTTGGGCGGGATCGATTTTTTTGATGTCAAGTGAAGGGCAGGTTTGATGTCGACTGAAGTTTGAGATGAAAAATTTAGGCGGGATCGATTTTGAGATGAAAAGTTTGAGAGTTTTGAGAAGGAGGGAAGGGTTTTGAGATGAAAAGTTAGAGTTTTGAGAAGGCGGGGGGATGAAAAAAAATTTGGCAGATAAAAACATAAGTAATTAATGATGCCTAGGGAACGTGACAAAAAAACGATGACCCCTATTTAGGACGAAGCAAAACGAACGTCATCTAGAAACCTAAATTTTAACAGCTTATGACCCATATGTTATGACGCTTCTGAAAACGCGTCATCCCCAACAACAAATTTGCTCGTTATGACCCTTGTTTTATGACTTCTCACTTTGCGCGTCATCTATCAGCGTGGGTCATAAAATGCGGGTCAAGGATAGCCCTGTTTCTAGTAGTGATACAAAATATCGTGGTATGGTTGGTTCACTGATGTATTTAACTGCAAGTAGACCTGACATAATGTTTGCAACATGCCTTTGTGCAAGATTTCAGTCTGATCCCAGAGAAGCACATGCAAATGTTGTGAAAAGAATTTTCAGATACCTTAAAGGTGTCCCCAGACTTGGTCTTTGGTATCCCAAAGGCTCAAGTCTAGATCTAATGGGCTATTCAGATTCTGATCATGCAGGTTGTAAAATAGATAGGAAAAGTACCACAGGTGGTTGTCATTTCCTTGGTGGCAAATTGGTTAGTTGGACAAGCAAGAAGCAAACTGCAGTGTCACTCTCCACAGCTGAAGCTGAATACATTTCTGCAGCAAGTTGTTGTGCTCAGATTCTGTGGATGAAGAACCAACTAACTGATTATGGTGTTATGTATTCCAAAGACTCCAATCTTTTGTGATAACACCAGTGCCATTGCCATCTCTCACAATCCTGTCATGCACTCGAAAACCAAGCATATCGACCTCAGGTATCATTTTATTAGAGATCACATTATTAAAGGTGACATTGAGCTTCATTTCATTCCCACTGATAAACAACTCGCTGATGTTTTTACAAAACCCTTGGATGTCAAAACGTTTAAACATCTCATCAGCGAGTTAGGTATGCTAAATCCTGTATAGCATCACCTCAGGGGGAAGTGTCAAATATTTTTTTAAAAGAATTTTTCTCTAAAGGGAAATTTTGCTTTCTGAAAAATATTTTGTCTGAAATGCCTCAGAATTTCTGAGATGATCTCAGAATGGTTGTGTAAAATGAGATGGTTCAGATCCAATAGTTCTGACCATGCTCAGATTTTGTTTGTAAATTCTGAGATAAGTCACCCTTTTATAATGTATTGTGGATACTTGGTCATAGTATGTACACGTGAGTTTACTGTATGATGTCAGAAAAAGTATACCTTTTTGCTAACGTGGCATACAAGTGGCGCCGTAAATGTAAAAGTGATGATTACTTTTTGTTAATAAAATTGAATTGTTCCATAAAAAAGTGGGGTACACAACGTCTTTGCATTGAATGCGGACGTATACCCAAAATTATTTCGGATTTCAAACCCGATCAAAATTAATTTCAAATAAAATATATATTTCGATTTGGTTTGAATTTCAAAATCTTTTTTATTTACATTTATTTTGGAAAAACCCTTTATATTCCATCATAAATATAAATACCCTTTTTTCGAAACAATTCCTTCATTTATTTCACTTTTCATTTACTCCCAATCATCATTCTCTCTCTATTTCCTCTCTTTCCAAATTCCAAAACCCTAAAATTTCTTTCATTTTCAGTTTTCCCTTGTAGAAATTATGGCTAACAATCTCAAGCCAAATCTCTTATACTTTCGATTACAAACCATCTCCAGCAGTCAAGCCATGTTCACAATGGCCAAAGGGATTCAAACCATCATCCCTAAGGTTCAATATGAACAATTTTGTGTCACCCCTAAATGCAAAATCCAAAACACTCATGGGGAGGATAAATAAATATTTAGAAGAGTGTCCTCTCCATTATGCTTGACTGCTGATCCTCAAGTATTGTATCATAGATACTTACTTGAATTCTGGTACACCGCTGAAGTAAGCAAGGATGAACAATCCATTGCTTTTACATTGAAAGAAGGCACAAAGCGGTGTGTCATTACTCTTGATGGGTTCAGGGAGGCCCTTCATCTGAACTACCTCAGACCTCCTTCAGTATACGCAAAAAAACTGAAAGGAAATTTCAGGGAGGTCTTGAGAGAAATGGGGCATGATAATATGCTCGATGAACAAGGTAATCTGCGCACCTCTGGGCATATATTTTTGTCTGGATTTGGTAACTGCTGGAGGTATTTCTGGACGCAGATTGTCGAGTGCCTTGGAGGAAATTATGGTGGTTTGTATCAAATATCCTTACCACAAGTTGAGATGGGCTACTATTTGTGGCATGAAATTGAGGCAGACTTCGCTGAGATACTCTTCTCTCAGTTGTTGGTAAAATTGAAAGGGAAAAGAAGTCTGCATATCTCTTTTCCAAGGTTTTTGAGTATATGCTTCATAAATATACTTGGAGAGGCATATAATATGGAGGGATCTGAGTCATCTGCTACAGAGTTCTGCAAAGATCTTTCAAAGCTATCCACTTCAGAACCAGAACCAGAACTTTCTGAGGCAATGATTCAGGTATTCACTAAAACTGAAACAGCACGACCGGCTGGCTCAGAAAGGTCACTAGGCGGGTCGCAAAAGAATGCGAGACCCACTGGTGCACCTGGTGGTCTATTGAAGTTGTTCAAAACCCCAACAACTTCATCTACCCAACCACCATTGATTCCCTCCTCCACTGACCAACCTGAGGATCTCCCAAAAGATCCCTCAGGATCTCCAAAGGGCGTTATTAAATATCGTAAATTTAAGAAGTCCTCAAAGCCCAAGGACACTAGTACCGAATCCAACCCTTCTGGTTCTTCCCAACAAGAACCAGAAGAATCGAGTCAAAGGGAAAACCTACAAGCAGCCATCCCCAAAACTTCTTTAGGAGGGGATGGTGAAGATAATACAAGTGAGCCCACCCAACTCACACTAGAGTCCGTGTCTGCACAAGCACTTACTTCACAAATCTTACACTCCTCTGCAGCACGAACTGATGAAGTCTTAGGTGTGACACCATCTGAGACTGAGGTTCCAGACTCTACGGCCAATGATGTGGTTCTTGATGATAGCACGAGAATCACTGAGGCAACCCCCGTGTCTGCTGTCGCTGGCGATGAAGCTATGGTTGAGCCAATCATTTCTGAAGCTGGTAACGATGCATCTGCAGCAGCAGTTGTTGAACCAGCAGTTGGATCTGGTACCAGTGATCAGATCCAGGGCATATCTGATCAGACTGCAGTTACGACTGACCTCTGTGATGAAGATGAGCCACCTCAGGGGAATCTTGATTCCTTTGCTGACTTTGAGTTTGATGAGGCTTTGGAGGAGAATCAGTCTTCTGATTCTGAGCCAACCTTCAACCTTGCAAACGCCCCACCTCCCCCAGAAAGACAAGTTGTTGAACAACCATATCAGCCATCACCAATTTCACATCAACACCCTTATTTTCCTCCTGGCTCAATTCCTGCCTATGTTACTCACCAACTTTTCCAACCCAACTACAACACCTTCACCCCCAAATTCACCAGTCCAAGGCCAAAAATTATGATGAGCCAGGAAAGAAGGAATTGGACTCTGAGACTGAATCAGAGGGTCCATCAGAAACATTGTTAGAAAAGACTCTGGCTGGCCTTAGGACTCTTCCCTTCATTGCTTCTGCTTCTACACAACCACCTCCTCCTTTGAGTGTGGAAGCACAGTTAGAGAAATCAAATACTGAAGTTCAGAACCTACTCTTTCAGGTCGAGAACTTATCAAAATCTCTAACTGCCAACACTAAGTCCCTGGCTGATTTAAAAGGTGCTCAGTTGTTTCTTGGAACTGAGTTGACCAAAGTTGCTGGGAATGAGGGATTAGTGGCTGGGAAGCTAAATGAGCTGGTTAATTCATGTAACAAGATAAGTGCAGCCATCAGGGAAGCCTTCCAAATGTCCAAGAAAGATGTTCAAGCCTCATTTGTTGCCAACTTGACATCTACTGTTGAATTAATGAAGAAAGATTTTGTGGCAGTTGGGAAGGAAGTGAATTTGTTGGTTAAGAAGCCAAGTATTGATGAAAAAGCACTTGGTGTTTCTTTGGGTGCTGGTATTATGGAGAAATTGAAGTCTGAGCTCTCTCAAGATCTCATTACTCAGATTTCAACTTCAATTGCTAAGGATGTTGAGCAGAAGGTCAGAACAATGGTCGATCAGGCTGATAAAGCTACAAATAAGAAGGTTGATGAGGCTGTTGAAGCAATAAACAAGTCAGTCTCAGCCTTAGATGAAAAAGTAAACAGCCAATCGAAGAAGTTGGATGAAATTCTGACCCTTCTGAAAAAGGAAAGTGTTGTTGCTCCCCCTCCCCCTGCATCATTCACTGAAGATGTTCGCAAAATGTTGCAGGATGTAAAGGATCAAGAGGCACTGAACCTTAACTCATCATTTAGGTTAAGGGCTCAGTTTGCCACCATGGCCAAGGGCATTTGTGATTGTTTGGAACAACAAAGTTGGGAACCCCTGAAGGCAGTCAAAACTTCAATTGAGCTTTATGCTAAAATGCCTTCAGAGATTCCCAAAGGGGGAAAAGATGTGCCAATTGGGTTGCTGGCTAGTACTCAAGAAATGATTCAGGCAACCAAGAGGCAAACTGAAGTACAAGCTGGTGGTGCTTCAGTTCAGGGGGAACAACAAGTTAAGCAGGCAGAACCTGCAAAGAAGGATAAGGGCAAGGCCCAGATGGTTGAAGAACCCAAGAAGAAAAATGCAAAGGGTTCTGGGCTAGTTGTTGGTGAAAATGTGATGAAGAGGGTTATCCCTTGCATGATTTGGAAGCTGATGAAGAGAAATTGAAGGCTTTGCAAAAGCAAGTCTCAAACCAATACATCATGTGGAGGGAAAATAAAGAAAGGGAAAGGGAGCAACACTTGAAAATGGGAACACTTGATCATATAGATGCTGCAGCTTTGGGTCTTTCCTTAGAAAGATATCAGAAAATCAAAGAAGATTCCAGAGTGCAGAAGGCCTTAAATGAAATGCATGATCATGAGTATGGTGTTCAATACTCTCCCTTAGAACAAAAACTTGACCATCTCACCTTCAAAATGTCCATTGAGGACTTGGTGAAAAATAGAGAAAAAGAGATGGCAAGGAAAAAGAAAGAAATTTTGGGTGATGTTCTGAAAGTTGAAAAAGAACTATCAAGGCCACCCACAAAGCCCAAAGTGACTGGCCCAAGATCAACAAGGAAAACTGCTCGTGATGCTGACCTCTCAACTTTTAAACCAATGTCTGAAGATGCTGCTCAGATCAAGCTAAAACATGAAAAAGATCAATATGAGCATTACATGAAGCATAGGTCTCATCCTGCCAAAATTCTGGATATTGATGTTGTTAAGGAGGATGGACTTAAGTTGTTTGACTTGGTTGTACAAAGAGAAGGAAGGACAGCTGATGAATATTCTCAAGTGTCAGTGCACGAATTTGGGATTTCTGAACATAGAGAGATGATCCAAATCTTGAAGACAAAGCCCAAGTCTCATCTTATTGGTGCATGGATGTCAAGAATACAACAAAAGATGAAGGCTAAGGTGGAGTTAGAAGAAAGGTTATATGGGAAAAAGGATCAGTCTCCTTCTCAGAAAAGGAAAGCTACTGAAGGTCCCTCAGGTTCAAGGCCAGCCAAAAAGTAGTTCCTTTTTCTGATTATCATTTACTTGTATTATATTTTACATTTTGTAACAAACACTTCAGTTTGTATATAATGTTGCAATTTGTATTCAATAAGTAGATGGTAAGTTTAAGTTAGAAAAATAGCCAGAAAATTCTGAGGCATCATTGATCTATAAGATGTCCTTAGAAAATTTTACAACTTAAACAAAAACTTGTGTTTCAGACTTACAAACATGTATAGATAGAAGTCTGAAATGCATGCACTATTTCAGAACAAATAGGGGGAATTTGTTAGGTCGAAAATCGACCAAGTATAATTTGTTCAGAAATAGTTGAAGTTCTGAGAACAATACTTGTACAGAATTCTGAAGTCCTTCATAATTGGTTCTCAGAAGCTTCACTTCAGTTCAGATCAACACCTCAGAATATGGTTCAGAATGAAGTCAAAGACTGAAGACTGAAGAAAGGGATTCTGCTCAGACGCGGAGCTCAGAATCAGAAACCATCTGATCAATGAACTGAAGCATCTCAGTGTAAAGTACTTACACCACTTTGCACTGATTACGAGGAAGCCTTTTGTACCTTACGTACCTTTACCCAGTTAATAGAATTATCTATTAATAAAAGTACAAGGTAAGTAAAAGGTTGGGAATAAAGTATGTAATGTCACATCAATTGACTTACATACTTTACCTCAAAAGTATGCATGCAAGGAATTAGGTTTAATTCCTTAAATGCTCTCAACCATATTTGTACGTCCTAAAGTCCACATCAGCATGGACTTGACCTATAAATATAAACGCTTCTCACAACTTGCAAATCGCTTGAAACTTTGGCATTGCAACTTGTGAGATATACTCTAAGTAAACTTACGAGTATTTCCAAGTTATTTAGATCACTTGTATTTCGGGATTGTTTAGATATTTACACTTGGGTGTTTATCTTTGTTCCGCAACAATCCTTGTATTTGTTTATAAATCAATAAATCAAATACATTGAAAAGTACAACGTGTCTCAATGCTACATACTTGATTATATTTATATCTTTATATAGTTTCTGCCATTTAGTTCTTGCATTTACTTTAAGTCATTTACTTCTTGTTTATATCCATATCTGGATCATACTTCGAACTTGTCCTTCAAGATCGTTTGTACTTGCCAGTCGGGTTACGTGTCAATTATCTTATATTTGGGACCAAGTACATTGGTATCCCAATACAATATTGATATCCAATTTAATAATATATTAGATTAGATTTTTATAAATTATAAATATTAATATTATTTAATATTTGGTATAAACACATATGACCTCTAGATACCTATCCCAAACACAATAACATATGACGATATATAACATCCTTATCCTAAACACAATAGGAATCACAGAACATGGGACGATCACAGAACAAAGCACAATTTACAACAGAGGGTTACTTGAATACTAAATCCAAATCAATATAAACTCCATTCAAGATTTATTCTATCTCTTAAAAAAAAGGTACAAAATTTTTTGCCTTTTCATATATTAGTTTTGCATATTAATGTTTAAAGTTACAATTGTCACTCAAATCAAGAGTCCTAATTGTTATCAAAGAATATGAAAACAATCCTAATTGTTATCTAATTATCATAGAACAAGTGATTGAAAATAAACTTATTCGTGTTATGGGCTCGCATCATGATCAAAGACATATACTTGAATGTCAAGTACAGATCACAAGTATGTTTATATTTTAATTCTTAATTATCTTTCATAATAATATCACAATATGAGTACAACTGGTTTCAAAAATATATATAATAGAGGATTTATTGTAGCATTTGTCTTGTGGAATGACTACGACAAACAATTCCATCAATATGTCTCAGCTAATAATGACAGTGACGAACTTGTAATTATTGTACTACAACTTGCAAAGTATAACACTTGGAACCGTATATCTTCAAAATTATAAGCTTTTATGACTTAAATGTATCTAAATGTATGAAGATCTAATATTAATAATATCGTAAGTCCCGTGTCCAGTGTTGGACACGGGTCTAAAATCTAGTATCTTTTTTTTTTTTTGAACATTCAGAACTTTTATTAATATATGAATACTAGCAAGGTGCTAGTAAAACATACAATGAGATTGAAAGGAAAGGACATACAGAGTAAACTAGGAAATAAGATTAAATGCTAAAACAAGATTATATGCTAAATGTAGACCATTTTGTCCAATCTAAACACGGTTTTGTAGCTCTATTTGATTGCCACAGGAAGCTCAATGTTTTGATCTCTTTTGCTGCGAAACGAAGAGATGGAGTTTTATTCCGGAAGATGCTATCATTCCTGAGTTTCCAGAGTGTCCAGCAGTAGGTTAAGATTACTAAATTGAGCAGCCTTCCCTTTTTTGATGGAAGATGAAGTGATTTGTGCAGGTCGAGTAGTTCTGTGATGCTTGAGGGTTTTGTTGTAGGTATGTTGCACCAGATGGTTGTGATTGACCATAGTGAGTCTGCAAACCTGCAATGAAGAAATAAGTGGGAGGCAGTCTCGTCATGAAGGTTACACATGGGACTCATGACAGAAGGTTGATGTATATTCCTTTTGAGAAGTTGTTCTTTCGTAGGCAGACGATCCATCTCGAGGCGCCACCCAAACATATTGATTTTGGAGGGTGCCAAGCGGTTCCAAGGAAATATCCAGTGATGAGGGCCGAGGCTGTAAGATTGAAGAATGGATCTCAAAGATTTGGTTGTAAAGCAGTCGGTATTATCATGTTTCCATCTCCAGGTATCTTGAGAATTTGATAGATCGAGTGTTGAGACTTATGCAAGCATGTTTTGTAGCTGAAGAAGTTCATTGTGAGACGAAGGGGTGCGCTTCCAGTTCCATTCCCATTGAGGATACGGGCCTGTACAAATGCATCTTTCACTGATGAAGCATCCTTTATGACATTCAAGCTTGTAAAGGTCCGGGTAAATGTTGCAAAGTGGTGTATCTCCTGCCCATGAGTCAATCCAGAAGCGTACAGACGATCCATCACCAACAGTTCCTGTGATTAGTCTTTCCAAAGAAACATTCAAAAGGCTCAAGCGAAGAGTTCAGATTAGCTATATTCTTCCAAACTCCCGCTAGGCCAGGTTTAAGAGGAATGGATGAACAGTTGCGTGTTGAAAAATGAATAGAGGCAATAACGCGTCCCCAAAGGGAATGTGGTTCATTACGATATCGCCACCACCATTTAGCCAATAAAGAGAGGTTTTTCACATGCAATTTACCCAGTCCCAACCCACCCGAGGAAATTGGATCAGTGATCCTATCCCAAGAGACCCAAGATATCTTTTTATTTATATCAGAACCTCCCCAAAAAAAAGATCTACGTATAGATTCAAGTTTGGAGATCACACATACCGGTGCTTTATACAACGAGAAGTAATAAGTTGGGATGCTGTCAAGCACAGAGCGGATTAGGGTTATTCTTCCGCCAATGGAGAGAGATGAGGCCTTCCATCGTGAAAGACGAGATTCAAAGGTTTGGATGACTGGTGCCCAGTTTCTTATGAGGTTCATGTTTGCTCCAACAGTAAGACCTAGATAATCAATGGGGAACTGGCCGATTTGGCAATTTAGTGTGTTGGCAGAAGTAAGGATGTTTTCAGAGGTTAGGTTGATGCCATAGAAACCCGATTTTATGGTATTAGTATCTTATTAACTTTTTTAGATTTAATTTTATTTTAATAAATTTAAATTATTATTATTTCTTTATTTAAGTTTGTAGACATTAATAATTAATGTTTTTAATGATATAATTATGGAAACTAATATTTTTATATTTTACATCATTTTTTATCTTTAAAATTAATTTTTAATTTTTTACAATAAAATTTTCTTTTTTAATGTAATACGTTTTTATATTTTGTATAGGATTTTTATCATATAACAAATAAAATTTGGTTATAAGAATTTTTGTATAGGATTATTATCATATAGCGTTTATATTAAATCAGTGTTTTGAAAACTGGATCAGATGTCAAACCGGCCTTCTCTATAAAGAACTAAAAAACAAATATGGAGTCTATATTAAGCTATCACAATTATATATCAGAAAAATAATTGTATGAAAATTGCAATGATATTATGCATAATTTTAAGTTAAATTAACACCACATGCGATATATAGATTGATATATAAATTGCTTAGTAATTTTAGTGTATAACTAAATTATTCGAGCAAAACGAATGACAATGCAAACATATCCGGATGAATGAAAGACATCCAAATAAACAAAAACCTTACTTAGCGAGACTTATGACAGATGATGTATCCAATTTTTCAACTGTCTAGGTCACATTAACCAGAATCTAAACGACCACTAATGTAACTTCATGTTTTTTAGTAGTTTAATTTTTACTTGGTTGAATATTTGTCAACTAATATATTATAAAAATTTAACATGTCATTAATTATATATGTTTTCCGCGTATTACGCGGGTAATAATCTAGTTATATACATATGACGTCTTTACAAACAAAAATATAAGTTCATTATCTTAATAAATATATAAAAATATTACAAATTCAATAATTTTGAGTCGTTACTAAATTTATCTCCAAATAACAATAAAAGGATCAACTATGACAGTTTTAGACTAAACATTCCATTTCGGTCAATCCCTTTTCATTTGTCATCATCAGTCTCACGTTATACCGTATATGGCAACTTAACAAATCTACATTACAGAAATATCCGACGACATATATTTTTTGCATATAAAATAATAGTTTGTATACTCACATGTGGTTCAGCTAAAACATTTATTTGCATTCTCCGAACCTACTTATATGTGTATTGAAAACGTAATAAATATATACAAATGTTTATATTGTTAATGAACTACTTATATGTGCATTGTATGTAATGAACTTTTAAATCCTGTGCATTGTATGTATTCGACCAATCAAAAATTTACAAGTGACAGCTTATATGGTTGCCACATATACTCACATACATACAATGACCGGGATTTAAGTTTATTACATACGAATGGTATTATACCATTATGTATTACACCTTAATGAAATTATTTACAGGCGCAGCTAGTAAGGGGCGGGAGGGGGCGCCCGACCCCCCGAAAATTTTTTTTGCGATGTAGGGGGTATATTGTTTTTGTAGTAGAAAAATTTCGATATACTCGTTTCGAGCCCCCATTTAGCAAAGTTAGGGAAAATTAGATCCCGACCCCCCACTAAATATAACCTAGCTTCGCCACTGCCTAGTTAGTATGAGATAAACACTCTTTGCCTAACTTTTCAAGTGCAAATAACTAATGCATTAGTATAACAAAATAAAATAAAGAGTAAATTACAAATTTGGTCCCTGTCGTGGGTCAAAAATTACCGTTTTCGTCCCTACCTTTCATATATTACCGTTTTGGTCCAAAAAACTTTGGTCCGTCAACGCTTTTGGTCCAATTCTCTAAACGGACGTTAAACACCCATCACGTGATCTGCACGTGATGGGTATTTTAGTCTTTTCATTAGCACAGGGACGAACGGTAATTCTTTTCCTTATATTTCTTTCTTTCAAGGCTTCTTCAACACCCAACTAACACAAACACTCCTTAAATCACCCAGAAAACACAAACACACACTGTGTCTTTCAATCATCTCCATTTATGTAATTTTTTTTTTATTTCTTTTAGTTGGTCGATACTCAATCCAATAATTGGGTTTCTTAGTACTCAATCACTTCCAGTTCTTAGAACCCACAAAAAAATTCTATCTATTTTCACCAAAAATCATGTGGAAAAATATACATTCAAGAATCCCAGTAAGCTATTCTTCATATGCTAAAATAAAATCACTATTTTTACTTTGAGGTTTAATTACATACAAATCCAACCTCTTTATACACAAATTATATATCTTTATGCATAAAGTTAACATCTATATACATGAAGTTAAGATCTTTAGACAAAAGATTAAAACCCCAACAAAATATATAATAAACACATACCTTGCATAAAATAAAAATAAGAATTCCAAAAATTAATCAACCAATTTGCCAAGGTAATAAATATGAATAGTTTAAGGTATTGCATTTTTACGAGATCATGGATGAATAAAGTAAGATTAAATAAGAATAGTCAGTACAAGACAAATGGTTATTGGACTATATGGTTAGGCCAACTGTTAAATGGATATGAATTATTTGTTAATACTTTCAAATTGTGGTTGATGGTTGCAATTGTTGGTTTTAGTGGTTGCAGCTGGGCCATGGAGTAAGTGCTATGAGCTGAGCGCGGATGGTTTGGGTGTGACGTGTGGCGGTTTGGGGTGGGCGGTGGGCGGCGACCCGTTGTTGGTCAGCGAGCGTAGGATGTTCAAGTCTTTCTAGATGATCCATCACACCCACCGGCATTCACAAATCTGAATAGATACAGTACAAGACAACATGTTAATTGACTAATATAGTTTGCCAATCAAACCCTCAATTTTTTTTGGTTGCAGACATAGTATACATATGCGTATATCTATATATGTGAATGTATACATATACATATGTATGTATAAAGAGAAAGAGTGATAGAATGAGGGGGGTGGTTGTGTTTTTTATTTTTTGGTTGTCTTTTTAATTCTAATGTATTTGTGGTGTTTGAGTAAATTACAATTTTGGTCCCTGTCGTGGGTCAAAAATTACCGTTTTCGTCCCTGTGTTAATGAAAAGACTAAAATACCCATCACGTGCAGATCACGTGATGGGTGTTTAACGTCCGTTTAGAGAATTGGACCAAAAGCGTTCGGAGTTTTTTGGACCCGGAAAACGGTAATTTTTGACCCACGACAGGGACCAAATTTGTAATTTACTCTAATTAAAATAATTTAGAGCTTTGAATCAAGCAAATTTGAAGTTCTATGAACATAACTGTAAATTTGATTAAAAATAACCGTCACCACAAATAATGTTACATTTAATTATCCACACTATTAGATAATGTGAACGAATTAAAATTTTTGTCACGCTTTTATGTGTGTAAAAATGTGTAGAATTAAAAGTGTGTGAAATTTATCCACACTTGTGATTTAAATTTTGTAACCCAATTGTTACAAAATAATTATGAAAATCACACTAAAAAGTGTGAACTTTTAGTCCTACACACTTTTTAGTGTGGATAAATTTCTACACACTTCTAGTTTCTACATATTTTTACACACATAAAAGCGTGACAAAATTTTTAATTTGTTCACACTAACTAAAAGTGTGAACAAATGCAATATTATTTGTAGTGGCAGTTCCATAAGAGGTGAATTGTCTAACAAGTGCCTATGTTAGTTATCAATAATCAACTTGATTAAGTAGCTATGAGACGATACCTGGCTTAGTCCACCACCACTTAGTCCACCAGCAAGATAACTAAGTTATATCAATAGAAAATAAGAAATCATACACTTGCACACTTATCGTTCATAATACTTAAACCCACAACCTATGAATAGTAGAATGATAATGACAACTTTAATGTTGTCAATTGTGGAAAATGACAACTTTAATGTTGTCAATCGTGGAAAACCTATAGTTAGTAGACAACGTTGTTGATGATACCACAACTTACAACATATAGTTGGTAGATGAATTATGGCAGCTTCAGCATCGAATACCTAGATGCCTAATCCCACAAACCTTCAATGTCAGCTTTAGTAAGTAGTGGTCGTATTCGTATAACCCCCACAATACACATAACACAAACTCACAAAGCATCATATGCATTAGCAACTAAAATATAAATACCAAATAATAAGTAAAATATATACCTAGTATATCAAGCACAAACTTGAAAAACTGGATGATATGCTCATTGAATCCTTCTCTTTTTTGCAATTGCAAGATAATCTTTTTTCAAGTTAATAACAAATTTAAGAATAAAACAAATTTGAAAAAAGCCCCAAAATCATATATATTGTTTACTATCTGACCACTCACATTAGCCTATTTAAACTAGACACTAATTTCATTTTCTAACTAGATTCAATAATTAAATGAACTTGTCTAATCTCAACGGTTTTTAATATTTGGAGGCCGAAATTCCTCAAATTAGGATTAGATCCTGCACGAACTTCATTCATAGGTCCTTTTTCAGATTTAATTATCTCCAAAATGACCCGGGTACTTCTGACAGCAAGTCTAATTTCGACTGCCTTCGTTGCTCTTTCCCGCTTCATTATTCACCGCCCTTCTTTTAATGTTCTTTCTTAGCAGTTTCTTAGGCTATTTGTGCTCTGGGCATTGCTGACAGAATCCTCCAAAGTAGCAAGAACAGCTTTAAACCTGGTCATTTTTAAACAAAAAACTATGCTATTAAACTCCAAAACATACATACAAACATATATAAATACTACATATATATTATATATATATATTATAATATATATATATATATATATATTATATAAAAACATAAATGTGCATTAGCATAGCAAAAGGCGAACACGAGTAGTAGAGGGGTCAATTTCAACCCATTTTGGGTTGTGTTTCATTTCAGACGAGTAATCATAAAAGTTCAAACAGATCATATGTCACCCAGTCTTACATACAGCACCCTAATCACTCTTATTTGAAGATTTAGATTATTACCGTTGTAATATTGTATATGCAAATCACGATTAATACATTTGCTTATTCATGAGAGAACAAAAAATTTTAGGGGTCAACCCACCCTGTACTAATAGAAGATCTGTTTCAACCCCAGCTCAATATAACCATTATCCAACCCGTCAATCCTGCCACCTCTCATAAACAGTAGTGTAAAATTTATGCACTAGCTAATGATCATTACTATGATAGATAATATTATTACCCTTGAATATATGAGCCTTGATTTAGCATTCCATCTGGAGCTTTTGCAAGATTGACAAGGAGCTTAGTAAGTGAATCTCTATCCACGTCTTTCCTCTCAAAGGAATCACTAACCCAAATGGATATCATTGACGGATAATAGCTGGGTGCATTCAAATCCTTGATACATAAAGCAACTTCCTTCTCGTCTCTTGCACTGAAAATAAGAACACCAAAGTAATCAATAACCCAACAAAATAAAGCCAAAGATTACATTCCAAAAAGCTCAAACAAAAAAGAGAATAGGTACCTATAAAATTCTTCGATTGCCTGCATCAACATATCGTTCAAACGCCCTTCACGCCAGACTTTATCTGAAGAAACGTTTTGTGAAGTGTCACTTGTGAAGAGGATGCACCATGGTCAAACCCTTGCTCGGGGTTTGACGTGTCTCGATTAGCATATGACAGGCCATAAGCAGGTTGAGGAGTTAACTGCTCCGAGATGTATCTCGCACCAAGATCGTCTCGTGAACCAAAACTATTTGGACCGGGTGCAACTCTCCTAGAGTCTGTAGGCTCAGATGACAGCATACTTTGAATGGAAGATTGACCTCTAACAGACATCCCCCTCGCAAGCCCACCTTGTGACTAGTAATAGAGTCATTATCACCAGGCCTCAACTCACCTCCTCATGAGTGTCAGGGTGAGTAATCTTCACAGTTTTCCTATGCGCACTGTGTTTTCCAGTCTGCTGCTGAGGATAATGTTGTCCTAAACCAATTCCCATACTTCCTAGCTGAGGTGGCATCTGAGGCGGTCCTATTTGAGCTGGAAAGTTCAAACTCGGACCTTGATGAATGATCCCCTGAGACTGCTGCATTGGATGATGCTGGATGCCGGCAACAAATACCGGCTGCTGCACTTGATGACTTCCGATCGGTAAAGGTATTGGAAGGGGTATATAAGTCATTCCTTGGGATTGCATTTGTGGATTAAGACCGCCATACTGAACATGAAGTTGAGGATGATGGATTGTAATCTGTGCTTGCATGGGAATCCCAGAAATTGGAGGACCAGACAGCTTTTGTGGTAGAGTTGCAAGTGAAGGCAAGGTTTGAACGTCTTTTTTTGGTTTAGGGATAAGATGGACCTCATTGGCCTTAGGTTGATCAACAGGCCCAACATCTTTCCTAGGTAACTCTTGTTTCGGGACAGCTGGAGTTGGAGCTTTAACAGATTTTAAGGGTTCATGAAGAGCCTGCCAGATAGTGATTAAAAAAATAAGAGAATTGTAAGAAAATTCAAAACAGATACATCATTAAAATGTATACATCCACATTGCCATCAAACTGATCATTCTAAAATTTGAATTTCTATCATCATGCAAGAATGTGTTCCGTTGTCATTAAATAGAAACAGGTGATCTAAATATGCTTCCGACTTCCGACACACAAAAATAGACACTATGATGATATTTTAGAACCCATGGAAAACTTTCTGATTTCTATAAAGAAATTGTTAATAAAACAAAGTATTTATAGAAGCATGAGACTGAAGAATTTTCCTCTTCACGAGACACCGCCTCGCCCGGGACCCAAGCCCATGGGAGTCCCCGAATTACCGCACCCTCCAATCCTTCGCGATGGAAATTCCCTTCAAGGTGCTTGACCAATTGGGTAGATCAAGAAAACAGCAGTCGCAGCTGCAACAGTGACCCGAGGGCCAAACCCACAGCCCCATTTGACACATTATTGTTTAGAAAGTACTAATCATACCCAACCCTAGCCGGTTTAGCCACCTACTATTAAATAGTGTATGCCAACCAATGTGGTCAGACACAAAAAGCGCATGCCTTAGGCGAGAGGCGAGGGATCAGAGGCTCATCACCAAGGAAAATCATAAGGCGGGGCAAACGCTGAGACTCCCGCCTTATTGTCTTAGGTCTTCCAATGGCAAGGTACCATATAATATCATTTAAAATGGCTATATTTGGGAATCAAATACATTTCAATCATTATCCATCTATCGGATAACAAACAACTACTATAAAATAGGGACTAGAAATAATAAATTTTAAATTCAAATTCAAAACACATTAGGATGAAGTTCAGTTTTCCAATTTCCACATTCAACTCAGAAGTTGAACTTTGAGCCTTTAAGCAATTAGTTCATTAGCAACTTAACTTGTTTACAGCCTCTGTTTTTCGGGTATTTAAGTATTACTTATTAAAAGCTAGTATTTAAGATATGCATCCTTCTTTGTATCCCATATTATGCTTAAAACGTTTGCTTCTATGCTAAATTGTGCGATGAACGTTACTGGCATAACTTAACCCTATAATGTATTCGAACTCCCCCTTAGGCAGTTAGGCTCTTATAGAGACATGTCGCCTTGAGTGCCTCTTCACCTTTAACTACCTTGATGCCAACATAGAAGTTACCCTTAGATATCCTTGCATGAAAAAATGTCATTTGTTATCTTAAAAAAAAAAGGTCCACCTTTTGGCTGTTCAAAATTTCCATTAGCTCGTACCAATTTATATTCTCAGCTAGTAGAATTTCATCCAACTACAACCAACTTGAGATAAAAGACATAATGTTTAATAAGCAATAATCTTGGTTATTTACTTGTCATAACACTATTGTTTTTCTTCAGTTTTAAGTTTTAGCAAATGATTCGATATTGTACATTGTACAAATTAAACAGAGTAAGGGACATTATAAATAAGTTGTCTTAGTACATGCCAAGCACAGACCATATTGCATAACACACCTGGGCCTGTTTGTGCTCATCAAAATTTGGCGGCGCAGAACTCGTTCGTGCAGGTACCTATAGACAACATAAAAAACAAAGAACCTATAAGAAAACGATCCAATCCGAAGTACAATAACCAAAATAAATGTCAACCATAATGAAACCCAGATAAGAATATTAGAACTACATCTCACAGAGAGTCACGTTACCTGCATTCCATTCATCAAACTAGGACTAATTGACCCAAATTGAAGAGAAAAACCCCTAGAAGCATCTGCTTGATCTGAACACACAAACACAATAAGCAATATTCAAAATAATTAACATTCAACTAAAAGATACAATTCATTAGTGCAATAGGGTCCCAAGATATGTCAAATACCAAACACCATACCCTTTGTTGGAGTCGAAGGACCAGTAGCCTCAGAAGCCGGAACGCCAGCATTACCCTGTGGGGCCCTCGGTAGGCCCGGGGTGATCCTAGGTAGCTCTTTTTTTTCTTCCTCATCCTTATTTTTCTTCTTCTTTGCTGTCTTATTTTTCTTCTTCTTATTTGGGGTCAAGCACAAAATCTGAGCACAAACTCTTGCCTTTCGATATTCATTTTGAGACAACATGTTTATCGGCTGCAAGAGCTCTACTATATTTCTTTCTACAATGCTTCTTATATCTTCTTCACTAAGAATGTCTATATCCTTGTTCAAGCACCTCTTAGCTCTTTTAGAGATCTTTGACCAACGTCGCACTGTTTTAATATGACCATCATCAAATTGTAAGACAGAGTCAGGGTCTTGTGCAACAGGACCCAAAGGATAAGACACCCAGGATAATCGTGCTGGTTCTATTGTATGAAGAACCACCAAAGCATACCTAAGTTGGGTCTCCACAATTTCTGCATTTGGATTATCCACATCTCGAAAATAGATTATATGTTCTTTCAGATAGTTGAAACCTAGATGGACGTTATTAAAATCAGGATACTTAAAAGTGCATTTAATTGATTCTGAACCCATGATTAGTTGGTCCTGGTCCTCTGACTCCCTCATTTCCCACCAAATCAATGATTTTGCTGATTGGTAGCCAATCATATACAAATCATCCCTACGGATTCTGACAGTCAGTGCCTTTTCATTGTTGATATAATACTCAATATGAACAACATCATCATCAACAAGATAAGTAGATTGATCAAGTCGGCTGTTTTGCCGGCGCATTTTCCTTATCTTGTTTAGGAACATGTAGAAGGTGAATGCTGTAACAACGGCCAGGTTAAACTTGAATGTCTCGATCATCTGTTTAGTAAAGAAAGCATACATAGTTATATGTTAGCAATAATCACATCTTTCACATGCTATAACTATATCACACAAAAAACATGCTTTTGTATATATGTAAGGAACATGTGGTACATAAGCATAGACTGGTGGTGCATTGGTGCATACCATGATCAAATGATTTCAACTAAGCTACAAATATTAACATCAAATGGCACAAATTACGACATGAAAACAGAACTGGATTGCAGAATTGTAAATGAAAACAACATTTCTCATGGTCCAGATCCTATATACATATATAAGCAATAAATTGAAATCGACACTTATACATTATTTGATTAATTAAAAAATAAAATATAATTACACGCTATATAAGATTAAGTGGAATTGATGAGAGTTGGCTTTCTAACTCTCACCAACGAAACGAAACCTATGTTCAGAATTGGTTGATTTAGGTGTAGTTAGTACCCGCATATCAGCTTTCTTGAACATGTTCATGGCTGCAAATTGTTTTAGCCTGCCCATAACCGCATTATCAAGTGGTGTGTATCGGTGCTTCTCCATCTTCTTTGTGTATTAGTTTAACGTATTACTGTATTAGTTTCACAATAATCTTTTTTTTTTTTTTTTGAAATTTCTTAATCCTACCATAATTCCATCGGTCCTACCCCAAATCAAAACCATAAACTAAAAACGAAAAGGCTAAAATAGAAGAACATGTATTCCCATAAGTCATCAGACTGTTAGATAACCACAACGCAAGTTATAACTATGTCATCCATAATATGACGTTAGTCAATAAATAAATAAAACACTTAGCATGTTCATCTAATTTAGTTCAAACTAACATTTACGCGCATATAAGTAAAATAAATCAGCTTAGATGCATTTCATCCAAAGAAACATAAAAGTTAAAGCAAACAATTACTAGTATTACAACAAGCTTTTAAAATAAATGAAGCAACACGTCTACATAGCGTGATAATCTATATATTCCAAAGGTCATAAAACGTAGTGAATCAAAGATTGTGTAGGTACCAAATGGGCCTCCTGGATGATCAATTTCCATAAACTAACAATCATTGTTTATTTCAATATATCAAATCATAATATACCTAAAATATATATATATAAAAGAACTAAAAATCAACCCCTAAAACTATAAAATACCCAAATGTATAGATATATACCTCTGTATCGCAAATGAAATCCTAAAAGCTTTTGGGAACGGTGGTGGTTTTGTGGCGGTGGCGAAGAGAGATATATGCGGGTAGCGTCAAGTTGTGGTGATTGTAGGTGGAGGTGATCGGAGAGGGTTTGGGGAAGAAGGGTTGGGGTTTGTCTTGCGTGTTAGTGTCTGGGTGTTGAGAGAATGAGAGGGAACAGAGGTAAAAGGGGTATTTTCATAGGGTAATATGTAAATATTAGAAACAATATATATATTTATATATATATACTCCCTTATAAAACATATTGGACATCTATTTTTAGGAAATTAAGCACTTTTTTCAGTATTCTATAATACCCTTTACACCCTTACGTAAATATAAAACTCTTATATATCATCTTTTCTCCATTCTTTCTAATCATTACACGCTCTCATCAACCTTCTATCACCCTCCGCGCCACCCTCTTTCTCCACCGCCTCCCTCGATCTACACCACCGCCTCCCTTTTATATTGTTCTCGCCTTCTAGCCGCTGCAACGCGCGGGCACTATGCTCGTTTAATTATAGTTGTCGAACTCGTAATTTTGACTCGACTCGAAAAACATGATTTTTTGACTCGTTACTCGAAACGTGATTCAACTCGTAAGAGTCAGGACATTTTTAATTGTTACAAAATATAGTATAATTATATCTAAATATATATAAAAGAGAAACCTTAATTCATAATTAGAAAAGTATGGACCCTTAGATAAAGTTCAACTTTTAATTAGAACCATTAGATCAAATGATGATGTCATATACCTTATTTAACTTTTTTAGATTTAATTTTATTTTAATAAATTTAAATTATTATTATTTCCTTATTTAAGTTTGTAGACATTAATAATTAATGTTTTTAATGATATAATTATGGAAACTAATATTTTTATATTTTACATCATTTTTTATCTTTAAAATATTTAATTTTTTACAATAAAATTTTCTTTTTTAATGTAATATATTAATTATTTATAATTTTTGTATAGGATTTTTATCATATAACAAATAAAATTTGGTTATAAGAATTTTTGTATAGGATTATTATCATATACGTTTTATTAAATCAGTGTTTTGAAAACTGGATCAGATGTCAAACCGGCCTTCTCTATAAAGAACTAAAAAACAAATATGGAGTCTATATTAAGCTATCACAATTATATATTAAAAAAATAATTGTATAAAAATTGCAATGATCTTATGCATAATTTTAAGTTAGATTAACACCACATGCGATATATAGATTGATATATAAATTGCTTAGTAATTTTAGTGTATAACTAAATTATTCGAGCAAAACGAATGACAATGCAAACATATCCGGATGAATGAAAGACATCCAAATAAACAAAAATCTTACTTAGCGAGACTTATGACAGATGATGTATCCAATTTTAACTGTCTGGTCGCTATATATTACAAGGTTCATCATCTGCAGAGTAAAAAGATGATATATATTTGCTTCACACGAAATTAGTAGACAAAATAATTCAATTTTTTTAAGGCTGACAATAATACTTCTGAGTCAGATCGAGCAATGTATGTATGTATGTATAATTTATGTATGAGTCTGAACTGAAAAGCTTTGTGTGCCTGTGTGGTTATCTGAAGTCAGAACATTGTTTGCATTCCATTATTTACTCGTACTCTTCATTTTTTTTTATCTGCTTAGTCAACGTCAACGTCCGTCTACAAAAAATTATTGATTTCTGTTTCAATAACAAAATATGGTCAACATGGGCCAGACCCTTAAGCATTCTGTTAAGAGGCCATCGGCCCAATAGTAAAAGAAATGTCGAACCATTTACCTTTTTGTTCTTTAACGCAAACCCACACAATTCTTCAAGTTTATGGTCTAAACTATCATTTTGTTGTGCTTAATTTCTACTTGTATCTCAAAGGAACTACTTTTTCTTTTTTTTTTTTCTTTCGATGATCATTTTGTATTGATGAACGGACAAACAAATATAACTTAGCAGCATTATAATTTATGATTCAATTTGCTTTACAAAGCATAATAGTTTTTTTTTTAAAAAGGTCATGTAACATACTCACTGACTTTAATTTTGTAGATTTAATTATTCTAAATAATATAAAAAAGAAAGTCGATAGGTTATTATTATGTAAAATAATCTTCGCAAGAGGTAAAGACTTGATTAATACTTAAAATTTTTGGAGATGCTATTGAAAATTGACATTTGCCTTTGCAATCCTTACACAAATGGCGTACAAATGTTGTAACGTTTACCATCAAAATCTCATGCTCCACGCTCACGTGTTGTAGGGATGAAATTGGATGATTTAATTGGACCACGTATGGGGTTTTTATCACGTGTCGTCCCACAATAATTACACTTTTGTGCTGTATTGGGCGCCACTAAATCAATGAAATCCAATAATAATGCCCATTACATTCAGATTGCAACACAGGACCGGATTTAAGCTATGTGCAACTCGTGTAAATGTGCAGGGCTCAACATTTTATAAAGGCCTAATAGTTGAACCATATATATAAATAATTGAATAGGATATTACAAAGATTTAAATTTAGCTTATTGTCAATATCTTTTTCTTCAATATTCTTAAACACGTACGTTCGAACATAACATAACTAATGTGAAATGATTTTCTTATTACTCTAGATAAATAAAAAAAGTGTGAACAATCATGACTTACGTTTTAAAAATTGTTAAAATATGAGACCTATTTTAATATAGAACATAGGCCTTTGAAATACGAGACACCCTAAGCATGTATAAGCATATATAAGCATTGCATGTTTTCTTTGTTAAAGTGTTATTATTAGTAGAAGTCTTTTTTTTATTTTTCTTTTATATTGTAGTTAGATACAAATATGTAGAATTAAAATTGATTCAAATGTACCTACTACCTAGTTTAGTCTTAATATCATCATAATTATTTCCAAATAATTTCTTTAGTCCACTTCCAAAATGTTTACTCATTAAGGTTTAAACCGTGTGGAAATTGATTTTTATCAAGTTCCGTAAAAGAATCGGAAGCCGGAAGCTTATAAACCTTTTTGATTCAGAAAAAAGATTAATAATCATTTTGAAAATTAGTCTAAAAAATCTTTTAAAACCATATAAATGTGACATGTGGATTTCAACTATTTTCTTTTTCTGATCTTATTTCTTGATCTTTCCAAATGTCATCAAATTATTATTAGAAGAATTTTTAGGTTAATGAGTTAGGAGTATATATCATTTCTGTTTCGGTTCTTATGTAATAGGGTAATTTACTGCTTCATTAATTAGTATTAGAGATATGATGTAATTAATGTAATGTATATCTATACATAAAAATAGGATCTGTACTCTATAAATATTATTGGCTATCAATGAAACGATCATGGGAGTTTTATAATCTATCATGGTATCAGGCCACAAACCCTAAAAGCTCCATTTTTTACTTCCGATCCTGTTCTTTACTCATAAACCCCTGGTATTTTCAATTTCCCTCTCCATCATGTCTTCTGCACCTATTCATCCCGCAGTCACCGTCTCTAATATCAAAACTTTCATCCCCATAACCCTAGATGTTGAATCTGGCCATTATACCACTTGGTCAGAACTTTTTAAAATTCATTGTAAGGCTTTTCAAGTCTTTGATCACATTCAGTCTCCTGCCTACCTCTACCTCTACCTCTGACAAAAATAAAGATAAAGACAAAGAAAAAACACCACCAACTGAATCATGGGAGCGTCTTGACTCCATTGTCTTACAATGGATCTATGGCACCATCTCCACTGATCTTCTTCACACCATTTTAAAGACAGACACCACTGCCTTTGACGCGTGGAATGCTCTTGCCAATCTTTTCCAAGATAATAAGGCTACTCGTGCCATTGATCTCAACAACAAATTTGCCACTACCCGATTAGACCAATTCAGCACTATGTCTGCATATTGCCAGGTTATGAAGGTCATCTTTGACCAATTATCCAATGTCGGCTCCCCCATTACTGAAGAACAATTGGTTCTACAAATCCTCACTGGCCTAAATGAACAATATGAAGGTGCTGCTGACCTTATTCAGCAAACCAAACCCCTGCCAAATTTTTATGAGACAAGATCCAGGTTATGCATGACTGAAACTCGGAAAAACAATCAAGCACGCCAAGCTTGTAACACCCAAACTTTAAAAATACCGGGTTCCAAAAACTTTTATTCATCTATAGACCACAATGGCGGAAAAGGTCTATTTTATAAAACAACTGTCAACTTTAATAACAAATTAAGGTTGACCTCTTATTAATTCAAAAGGTGTTACTAACAAACTATTCCATTTTACATTGAAACCCAATAGTCACATCCTTGAACTAGGAAAATAAGCAACTAACGGCTAAGGGCACTTCTCTGAACTATAATCTAATAGTCTACCCATTCCTCACCGCATGCACCTTCATTCCTTGCTACTCTGCGAGACACAACCGACAAAGTAGACACAAGTGTCAGCTTATAAAGCTGAGTAAGATAAGGTTAATCCAAAATATATATGTTAAACAAAACTGGTTATCAAAACAGTTACATATATAATTACCCATCCAATTGGCCACGATTCCATACCTGCACAATTAGGTCAATACATACCAATAATAGGATTTAACCCGCATATCCCATACATATATCAATCCAATATTATCATATATAGGTTTCCTAATAATCAATAGAAACCTATCTCGTATCACAATTCTTTATCATGATAGGATTCTTAAACACAAGGAATCCTATTTCATTATTTAAGGATCACTATATTACCATATAGTTTACACATATCCTTAAATATTATAGGCTAGAGTCCATCAAACCACCTATCGATTCATTAGTCAACATATCCTAACTAAAACAATTAATAACATATAAGCATTTAATCCTAATTATAAACATTCAAATATCACATAACAACCAATCATCTAATACATTCACAAGTCCCAAACACCCCCCGCATAGTTCATAAGCTTTATGTGAACTTAGGGTATCTATCATCCCAAGGACAAACAATCGATCATAAGCATGTACATATGACATCAATATACACAAACAATAGGATTTTATCATGAAATCCTAAATGTGCCTATCATATATAGGGTTCCTAAACAACACTAAGGAATCCTATTTCAATTTGCGAGAACCATCCACCAACATTATGGACTTATTCAACGTAATTCTCGACTTTAACAATTGTGAGGACATCCATCAACATTATGGACCATCGTATCCTCAGAACATGTGCTATACAACGTATAGGCAGTTAACCTACACACATATCATCGTAATATGTGCTATACCACATATAGGTAACCTTTCCTATACACAAGTTCATTCAATCAATCGTATTCCACTTTGGGTTATGTCTAGAATACCCGTGGAACTCGTAGGTTCATAGTGTCAACTCCGTAATACACTATGGGATAAGTTTATCACTAAATCCTATATCATGCTCGAGTTCATTTTCTATAGGCAAGCTACACCATAAGCTACCTATATCCAACATATTAAGGCCCTTATCAACGTGCACATATAGATTAAACCCTTCCCCCAATGCCCAATCCATCATATAGGACATGAAAGTTTGTTTAAACTACGTTTGACACTTTAAAAAGGACATTTTGATTGTGTTCGCAGGGATAACCAATATCTTACCTTAGCACGTGTATAATGGCACTTAAACAAGTTCTTCAAGCTTGCTAGGTGTTCCCGTAACCTATACATATGATATAAGATCAACTTATAAGCTACCACAAAGCCTAAGTGCAAAATAGGGAAATTTCAGCATGTTCCCAGCTTTGCGCCATCTACTTGACAACGACTTTGGGAGGTCAAAAAGACCAGATACAACAAAACTCAGTTCTAGACATTTGTTGGGAACTCAAAGACCTTTTCAAAAATGTAAGGTTTGGCTCTTGAAGAGTTTTAATGAAAAAGATATGATTTTTACAAAAACAAACCTATAGCTTCGTCAGAAATCCGACCAGTTCTGAAGATCGTCGTTTTAAGCACTCTTATGAGCAAAACCAGAAGAAACTTCGTTCTTATGAAATTTCACCGACACTTAGACCTTTCCAAAAATATAAGATTCGACTTCTAATTCGTCCAGATGAATCTTCTATGATGTTTGCAAGATGACTGAAAATTTCAGTCTTATAGAGCTCTTAAATTCAACTTGAATCTTCAAGTGATGAACCCAAGACTTTATGAACTTGATTGTTTTGTGTTATGAATGTGAGATAGAGAGGAAAGAGTGGAGAGGGATGATAGAATTGATCATCAAAGGCTTGTTTATATAGCCCTTAAGTGGTAACTAAGTGTTAAGAAGTCAAGAACACAAGTCTTGACCATTAGGTATATTTTATAGCTACAATCCAAGTCTTTGTTAGTTTAGGTGTGGTTTATGTCAAGAACACAAGCCTTGACTTGACTATTTGACTTGTTGACCCTAGACTTTTTTTTGATTTGTATTTGTGTAATTATTTGTAGTAACTAGTTAATGTAAATATATTTACTTTTATCTATGTGGTTATAAATCAATTACATGTATTTATATATTTTTATTAGTAATTAATTTAGGTACACAATTGCATATAAACATTTAGGCACAAATAATACATATATGGTAACTAATCAAAATGTATACCCATATATACATATGATTAATTATCTTCACACATATAATATTTCATTCATATAATTACATTATACCTTAATTGATTCGTAGAATTACGTGAATCTAGACGAGTCGAAACATGGTTGACTAACAAGTCAAAGTCAACTAATAAACAAAATAAAGATTTTGGGATGTTACAATTATCTCCCCCTTAAAAGGATTCTGTCCCCAGAATCACCTCTATCCATACAGGAGGAATTAATTATCCCTAGTCTCAACTTTCATTTTTTTTACCTCATGCTCTCGTTTCGATTTTTCATAGATATCGTATTTAATCCATCTAATTTAAAAGTTAGATCTTCAAACTTTCAAATTTCAAAATTCAAATTCACTTTTCCCCCTCTTTTCATTTCGACTGTTAGTAAGGCTCATTGAGTCTATATAACTGACACCACATCACACATCTTTTCATACAATTTCCACCCATCATTCTCTCTTGCCTTAAAATCTAACCAAACTCTTTTTCAAAAATGTTGGACTCATTCCTGTCTTTCATTTACATAATCATCTTCGCCTGGTTGATTATTGTGGCTCAACTTCCATGGGACGAAGCTTACCCATGGTTGATCTTATTTGTTCTCGGTGTGGTTCCACTTCTGTTTGTGGCCACATGGGTTTCTTTGTATGGTTTTTAACTGTGTTGTAATCTCAATGATTGTATTTCCGTTTATCAATGTAACGAGTTTCACTCGTATCGTACGAATAATGAAATACAATTTTCTTTAATTTCATTTGGAATTATTGTCGACTCGCAAATTTACACATTCTGAATGATGTTTAACGTAATTTAGGGGTAAATATAAAATTTTGAATATTATATCACTGTAGCTTCTGGACACCTATCCATACTTCTAGAATATTGAAGCTATAATTACAGGTTACTGTAGTTTACAGACACCTGTCCGTTCTTCCAGGTCACTCTCCCTTTTTCATCCTCTATAATAGAACGCGTTTTGTAGAGGTAAAACACACACAAATCTTTCTGCTTTATCTCTTTAATTCATTTAGTTCTTCCTTTGGTAATTCGTTTGTAAGCTATTCAGCTCGAATCCTGCTTGTGTTCTAAAAGATTCACGATCTTTTCTTTGGTAAGCTATCCTTTGTTCTTTTACTGCCTATTCATTTATCTTTTAAATTCTTGCTTACTTAATTAACGATATTATTACACCAAATATTGTTAATTTATCACAAGAAAATGAAAAATTCCGGCGCCTCATCTAGCGACCCGAAAGGCAAAAGACCAATGACTCTAGACGAACTAGAATCTCTTGAGAAGGAGAGTAATAGGGTCAAAAGAATCAAGCTTGAGGCCGAGCTTAGAGGCATCCCCTATGAAGATTGCAAGTTAATCATGGACATAGAGGAATCTGAACTCGTTGAGAAACAAGCAAAGCAAGAAACTGAAGATGAAATGTTGGCGAAAGTTTTATCTGAAATTTTCGAGGAAGAGCAATCCAACATTGTCAATCGTCAAATAAAAGATGATGAAGCGATCGCAAAATTTGTAGCTCAGCAAGAAAATGATGAGCCCACACAAAGAGAGAGATCCATTTTCGCTATGTCATCTGAAGAAGAAGAAGGAGAAGATCTCAATGATGCTGCCGGAGGGAGCAACATGCCGGATTCAAGTTCTTCCAACTTGTGAAACCAAATAAATATTTATGTAAATTATTCGGAATGTGTCATTATGTTCTTCTTCAATAAAAATCTCAAGTTGTTCTAAATTTCTCCTTTAAACGTAATATCATAGTTGCAATAGTTCCTTTAGTATTTGTCGTATAAGTTATCTGACTAATATTTATTCCAGGTAAAAGAGTTTCAAGGAAATTATGGACGCATTTCAAAATCCAATGATTGAAACCAACGAATGGGATAGAACGTTTGATGACTTTTCCCAATAATGGCTTCTTCATAACCCAATTACGTCATCACCCCACAGTTTCCTTCACGAAAATGCCAGTGCATCGTTTTCAGATCCTATTGATGTCATTCATCATGGGACCTCATCTTCCAATCTAATAGAACCTTTTAATCAAAACTTATTTCTGAATAAACCAGAACCAACATTCCAATTAGTATCAACAATCCAACCAGAGCCATCGTTCCAATCAAAACCCTTTGATGAAGGTAACAACGAAAAAGGTAAACAACCAATGTCAGACCCTAATATACCATTCATAAATCCTGTCGGTTAAGAACATCATTGGCCCTCTACTTCGAAAGTAGTGGAGTTGATTGATATAACAACAGATAGCGGCCCAGAGTTTGAGAAGCATGTAGAAGAATCATGGGCTTATATTAGCAAACTTTATAGTCGTAAGAAAAAGTCCGCAGAAGCATCGTCCTCGACAGCCCAAAGAAATGTAAGGTCGAAAAGATCTTACGATTTTAGGAAACCTAATACTACTTTAATAGTATTTGGAGATGAAATTGACATATCAGAGATGCCAAAACCGATATGTTCATGTACAGGGATACCCAGAGTTTGTCGTGGGTGGACTAGAGAGGGATGGACCTCCACTTGTTGTACATCTATTCTTTCTATGTATCCGTTGCCAACATATGTCGGACCAAGTCGTATTGTAAGATTTCCGGGAAGAAGAATGGGTCGTACTACTTTCACCAGAGTCATAGAGAATTTGTTGTTATCAGGTTACGATCTTGATTGTCCGATTGACTTGAAGGATCATTGGGTTAAACTTGGGACCAACAAGTATGCGGTAAATAGATAAATATGTAATGTCGAAATTTACCTATTTACTGCTATGCTATGAAATAGAATTTTATCATAGCATTTATTGTTGTTTTCAAACTTCAACTATTACTAGTCTTGTTTGTCACTTATACTTTTTCTTTGTTGACTTGCGTAGCCAGATTATATATTCCGCATATCTTTTTCCCTTTACTTTATTGTTGATGAGTTATTCTTTGTCGGCCATTTTGTAAACAATTGTCGTTTGACGTTATTGCTTACGTTATATCAACAATTAGTACCTCAAAAAGATTATATATTCTCATTTATTCAAAACATGAAATATAGCACAATTTCTCATAAGAGGTCGTATACGAAAGAACTGGAAAATTTAACGAAGGTAATTGCAAGTATTAGGAAAATAAGGCTAAACATCACAATTATGCATATACACAAATACATAAAAGCCTTAATCCTACTCTCACACTCGACCCATCCCAGTCCTAAAAGCAATCTCCTTAAGGCTAAGGCACAATTACCTAAGCTCAATTTCGCAACAACGTTACTAGTTTAAGTCCTTGACCTATACCTATGGCCAATGGTTCACTTAAACTAAGGCTCTGATACCATCTTGTAACACCCAAACTTTAAAAATACCGGGTTCCAAAAACTTTTATTCATCTATAGACCACAATGGCGGAAAAGGTCTATTTTATAAAACAACTGTCAACTTTAATAGCAAATTAAGGTTGACCTCTTATTAATTCAAAAGGTGTTACTAACAAACTATTCCATTTTACATTGAAACCCAATAGTCACATCCTTGAACTAGGAAAATAAGCAACTAACGGCTAAGGGCACTTCTCTGAACTATAATCTAATAGTCTACCCATTCCTCACCGCATGCACCTTCATTCCTTGCTACTCTGCGAGACACAACCGACAAAGTAGACACAAGTGTCAGCTTATAAAGCTGAGTAAGATAAGGTTAATCCAAAATATACATGTTAAACAAAACTGATTATCAAAACAGTTACATATATAATTACCCATCCAATTGGCCACGATTCCATACATGCACAATTAGGTCAATACATACCAATAATAGGATTTAACCCGCATATCCCATACATATATCAATCCAATATTATCATATATAGGTTTCCTAATAATCAATAGAAACCTATCTCGTATCACAATTCTTTATCATGATAGGATTCTTAAACACAAGGAATCCTATTTCATTATTTAAGGATCACTATATTACCATATAGTTTACACATATCCTTAAATATTATAGGCTAGAGTCCATCAAACCACCTATCGATTCATTAGTCAACATATCCTAACTAAAACAATTAATAACATATAAGCATTTAATCCTAATTATAAACATTCAAATATCACATAACAACCAATCATCTAATATATTCACAAGTCCCAAACACCCCCCGCATAGTTCATAAGCTTTATGTGAACTTAGGGTATCTATCATCCCAAGGACAAACAATCGATCATAAGTCTATACATATGACATCAATATACACAAACAATAGGATTTAATCATGAAATCCTAAATGTGCCTATCATATATAGGGTTCCTAAACAACACTAAGGAATCCTATTTCAATTTGCGAGAACCATCCACCAACATTATGGACTTATTCAACGTAATTCTCGACTTTAACAATTGTGAGGACATCCATCAACATTATGGACCATCGTATCCTCAGAACATGTGCTATACAACATATAGGCAATTAACCTACACACATATCATCGTAATATGTGATATACAACAATAGGGAGCTAACCTATACACACATTCAATCAATCGTATTCCACTTTGGGTTATGTCTAGAATACCCGTGGAACTCGTAGGTTCATAGTGTCAACTCCGTAATACACTATGGGATTTATCACTAAATCCTATATCATGCTCGAGTTCATTTTCTATAGGCAAGCTACACCATAAGCTACCTATATCCAACATATTAAGGCCCTTATCAACGTGCACAATATAGATTAAACCCTTCCCCCAATGCCCAATCCATCATATAGGACATGAAAGTTTGTTTAAACTACGTTTGACACTTTAAAAAGGACATTTTGATTGTGTTCGCAGGGATAACCAATATCTTACCTTAGCACGTGTATAATGGCACTTAAACAAGTTCTTCAAGCTTGCTAGGTGTTCCCGTAACCTATACATATGATATAAGATCAACTTATAAGCTACCACAAAGCCTAAGTGCAAAATAGGGAAATTTCAGCATGTTCCCAGCTTTGCGCCATCTACTTGACAACGACTTTGGGAGGTCAAAAAGACCAGATACAACAAAACTCAGTTCTAGACATTTGTTGGGAACTCAAAGACCTTTTCAAAAATGTAAGGTTTGGCTCTTGAAGAGTTTTAATGAAAGAGATATGATTTTTACAAAAACAAACCTGTAGCTTCGTCAGAAATCTGACCAGTTCTGAAGATCGTCGTTTTAAGCACTCTTATGAGCAAAACCAGAAGAAACTTCGTTCTTATGAAATTTCACCGACACTTGGACCTTTCCAAAAATATAAGATTCGACTTCTAATTCGTCCAGATGAATCTTCTATGATGTTTGCAAGATGACTGAAAATTCAGTCCTAATAGAG
>CM067171.1:88770653-88835863 GCA_034093135.1 Erigeron breviscapus | reverse complement strand
AAATGAAAATGGGCTAATAACAACTGTACTTCCAAGTGGGAAAGACTTTGATCAAGAAGATGCTGGGACGACCGTATAAGAGGTGACCGATCAACATACATTGAAAATGACGAGAGATAGTGCTCGCGTGTTGCGGGGGAGATGGTGGAGGTGATAGGTCATAGAGTGTGATAGCCAAATGCCTTAGCCGTACGGGCTCCGCCTTCGGATTTAAAAATTCTTCGAAAGTATATCGAATGACATCTCTAATGAAAGAGCATGAAATTTTAAGAACACCCATATAATTTTTATAATTTATCGATATACGGTTTTTGAGATAAAAGATTTTGAATGAATTAGAGAAATAAAATGATTTATGGAGGAGAAAGAAAAAATAAGTGGTTGAGATTTGAGGGGAGAGAAAAAAATGAGTGGTTGAGATTTAAGGGTATTATAGGTATATTAGGTAGAGATGTTTATATTAGTGAATAAAGAAGAGGGGTAATTTAGGTAGTTCAATTACTTAATTGAGATTTGAAAAAAAGACAAAATGCTTTATATGATAAGAGGGAAAGTACCCGCGCGTTACGACGGTGAGATGGTTGGGGTGATAGGTCATAGAAGGTGATAGATCATAGAGTGTGATAGTCAAATGCCTTAGCCGTACGAGCTCCGTCTTCAGATTTAAAAATTCTTCGAAAGTATATCGAATGACCTCTCTAATGAAAGAGCATGAAATTTTAAGAACACCCATATAATTTTTATAATTTATCGATGTATGGTTTTTGAGATAAAAGATTTTGAATGAATTAGAGAAATAAAATGATTTATGGAGGAGAAAGAAAAAATGAGTGGTTGAGATTTGAGGGGAGAGAAAAAAATGAGTGGTTGAGATTTAAGGGTATTATAGGAATATTAGGTGATGATATTCAAACTAATGAATAAAAAACATGGGCAAATTAGGTATATCAAGTTCGTTTTTTGAGAAAAAAAAGGTAAATGTTTTATAAAGTAGTAGAGATTAAATAATAAATGGTTGTGAGGCAATAGGGGCCAATAACTCTTTTAAATTTAAATATTGTCATGACTTTATAAATTTTTTGTTATTGATTTTTAAATTTTGTCCTTAATTTGAATTTATTTTTATGAATTTTCCTTTTGCTTTCTTTGGGAATTTTTACTGCCATTATCCCTGGAAACAAGAGTATTGATATTGATATATACATATAAAGACCATTTGATATGAATAAAAAAAGATGTGGACTAATAATATTATGAATAAAACTTACCTTAATCTCTAGTGTCCTATCATCGTCATTATCAAATATCAATATATGTACATATAACGACAATTTGAGATGAATTTTTCCCTTTCACTTTCACCTCCATAAATATATGATAGGATATGATATACAAACAATGGACAGTTACAAATTTATTGGCCAGTTACATCTTCGATTAGAAATTAAATATATACGAGAGAAAGTATCCGCGCGTTGCGGCGGTGAGATGGTCGAGTGATAGATCATAGAGTGTGATACTGTGATAGGTCATAAAAGGTGATAGGTCATAGAGTGTGATAGCCAAATGCCTTAGCCGTACGGGCTCCGCCCTCGGATTTAAAAATTCGTCGAAAGTATATCGAATGACATCTTTAATGAAAGAGCATAAAATTTTAAGAACACCCATGTAATTTTTATAATTTATCGATGTACGGCTTTTGAGATAAAAGATTTTGAATGAATTAGATAAATAAAATGACCCATATCGATGACCTCCATATTCATAATCCGCGGCCCTCAAATACCAGTAAAAAGTTCATAAATATTGTAAATTTGTTGCATACTTGCATGTATAATATAGATTACACACTCGTCATAGTTTATTCCTTACATGATCGATTTTCAAATATCTATATGCATGTATTATAATCCTTTTCACTTTTTGAGGTTCACTTACTAAAACTAACGAATTAAACTACTGGTATTAGATAATAATTACAAAAACAACTTTATGTATAGATAAATAAATAAAACACACAAAAAAAATAAATAAAAAAAAACTACGATAATTAGATATAAGATAAAGAAATAAACTATTGCATAAATAATTAGAAAAATAACAACTCTTCATAAAGTATAAACCACAAAAATTGGTTGTATGATAAAGAAATAAAACTTGTACATTCCGATATTGATCGAAAATCATAGAAATTTCGAACCGGCCACTTGCATTCCGAGAAAACATCAAAGAAACCTATATAAGGAAAAGAAAATTACAAACGATACATGACGTCTCATTGCTACTAAATTTCAGTACCTATAAAAATTTGGACCCTCAAAGATCGATTAAGCAGCCCGTATAGGATCTTTCTAGCCCATATAGAATTGAATCTTCACCGGGCCTGATAGCATTAGTTACATTCTTTTTATGAAATGCAAGAATTATTATTTTATTATAAGTATCAAATTTAGAGGAAGATATTACATGAGTGGACGCATGCCCTGTCAATAATTTTTGCCATATACTGTTGATGAAATCGACCGAACCTCCTACCTACTAAAAGAACGATCCCAATTTCCAATAGCCAGTTTGTAAATAAGAGTGGCCAATAATTCTAAAACGACAGGTAAAAAAAACAGTGAAATATGATGTTGCTACTGACATAATTTTAAAGGACTAAATTTGAAGAAATAACAAATTTATAGCAAACTTTTATTTCAGAGCTAGGAAGCCATAAAAAATGACCCCTAGGCTATATATATAAGCAACAAATTCAACCCGACTATCTAAAACCAAAATGTTTTTTTTTCCCAATATGATTATTATTGATTATGATCTGAATGATAAATAGAATCGATATCCATCATTGAGGACAAAATTGACTTGTCAAGTTGATAAGCATATTCATGTAGTACTATGCATAACGTGTCAAATCTGAAAAATATGCATGAGGGGTACTCCATTTCGGCAGTTTACGGATATATTCACCAAAAGATTTTATAGCAATAAAAACAATTTGATAGTATTGACTGAGGGGTTGGCAACGGACGCGAGGACGGAGAAAGATGCCCCTCATCGTGCGGAAACATCGTCGTCGATGGTG
The DNA here is from genome assembly GCA_034093135.1 of Erigeron breviscapus. NCBI lineage: Eukaryota > Viridiplantae > Streptophyta > Magnoliopsida > Asterales > Asteraceae > Erigeron > Erigeron breviscapus. The sequence goes on along the minus strand of CM067171.1, from coordinate 88,832,778 downwards.
AGGGGAGGACTGAGGGGAGTGATGATATACCCCTTCAAATGCCCATACGAAGCATAACCTTTACGAAGCACATTCACAAAAGATATGAGCCCGGATGTGTTTAATTAGTTAAGATATATCCTTTCTAAAGATAAGAAGATATTTATCAAAGATGAATATGTCCGATATTAAATAAGATCACTATCTTAAGAAAGAAATCGGATAAATATAATAACTAAATCTAAGGAGAAAAGATTAACCCTAATCTTTTCGTCAAAAAAACCCTCTCCTATAAAAGGAGGGGAACTTCTCATTAACTCGGCATGATCACAAATCAGTCGATCACACATATAAATAATAATACACATTCCTTGGCGTCAAACTACGGGAATCGCCAACAAATCATGAACCTAAATCCGTCTTGATCCTAAACCCATATTAAGCTTACGCGGTTCGTTGCACAATCAGGGAGCAAATCTGGTGAAAGTTTACTGCGGAGGGAGAAGTGAAGTGAGGAGTAAGAAATCGACCGTTGAGACTTTAATGAATCTTTTCTTTTATATGTATATAAATTTAACCCTCGTCCACATTTAAAACACACAACACACATCCATAATAATCACGTGTCCGCGTGATGTGACAGTACGTGTACTTGACGGTGGCAACGACATTGGTGGTGGCGACGGGTGGGGGTGGTTGTGGTGGCGGTGGTGGTGACATATGGTGGTGGCAGAGCGACGATGGTGGCGGAGGTGGCGATGACAGGGGTGGCAGTGTGATTATAATTTTAAAATTATTTGATGTAAAAAGAGATCTTAATTTAATTAAGGGTATTATAGGTATTTCAAATGGAGATGTTTAAATAATGAATAAAAGAGAAGAATATTTTAAAGTTATCAAACCAACTGGGTTGGATCAGTGGTTGGAGCCCTTGACAGATGTCATGGGTTCGATCCTCATGCCCAACAAGGCTGGAGGTCCTTTTCTACCTTTGGTAGAACCTGGAAGCAGTCTCTCTACCTTTGGTAGGGGTAAGGCTGTCTACATCTCAACCTCCCCATACACCGTCGAAGACGGTATTTGAGGCACAAAACTCGTGAAAAACGACATTGGGAGTTACTTACTTACTTAATATTTTAAAGTTATCAACTACTCAGTCGGAAAAAAAAATGAAACCTTTAACAGCATCAGGATCTCATCGCCAAATATATACACTAGTACAGTAGTATATAGTAATAGATCGAAACAATAATAACAACAATCATGTATTCTTTCAGTCCTCCAATCTGCACCCCAAAAAACATCAAAAAACAGTCTAAATACGTTCGAATTCTCGATACTACTCTCCGTGACGGCCACCAATCACCGGGTGTCTCATTGACACCAATAGAGAAACTTAACATTGCCCGTCAACTTTCCAAATTAGGCGTTGATGTCATTGAAGCAGGGTTCCCAGCCGCAACATCATCCGAAGCAGAAGCTGTCAAGTTGATAGCACAAGAAGTCGGAAATGCGACCAACGATGATGGTCATGTGCCTATTATTTGTGTCCTAGCGAGGTGTACCGAGAAGGACATCGAGACGTCGTGGAACGCTGTAAAATATGCCAAGTATCCGAGACTTGGAATGTTTTTACCGACAAGTGAGCTTCATATGAAGCATAAGGTGAATATGTCGAAAGCCCAAGTGCTTGAAAAGGCGAAGAAAATGGTGATGTATGCAAAGAGTTTGGGTTGTAATGACATCGCATTTGGTGCTGAAGATGCTTCAAGGTACGTACGTATTCATGAAAGAAAAAATAAATGATGCTTGGTTTTTATATAATTCTTGTTTTACGATAGATTAAAACTAAAAAAGAAATTGTGATACTTACACAAATACTATATGTAATGATGTTAACGCCGGGACATATGATAAAAAGACCCACTTAGTCAGAGATAAAACAATAATAGTATATCACATTCGTACACCATATATTTTTTTTGATACAACACTAAATGTGTTTAAAAGGTTGCACCGTATAATACAATAAAATATATTTAATGGTTATATGATGTATTGTTAAAAACCGGTGGTGTACAGATCACCACTATATATCAGGATGTTATAATACTAGTTTGGGGTCTATTTAAATATCTCTCTATATATATATATAAAGCTATCAGAAAGCGCTCACGCTCTCTGTTATGTGGTGATGTGTAGGGTCCACCTAAGCAGTTATAAGCTATAAAGAAGCCTTTTATTGAAAAAAACCAGAGATTGGTTTCGAACCAATGACCTCTTAAACTCGTGAGTTGCGTGCTTACCACTTGAACCAAATTTGGTTTTGTTTCAAATTCGGAAAAACACAGTTAATAAATTATCATTCCTTTGCTACACAAGTTTAGGAAACAATTATCCCAAATCGTTCCCATCTATCAACAGATTTCTTCCTATTTCCTTTCTAAAGATAACCTGAAATCCCAAACTTTACGAATTTAGGGTTTTTAATTAAATGGTTAAATCAATATCAATATATGAATATATAGATATATCAGATCCTTTTAACATTCTAATTTGTTTTTTATATCCACCGTCAATTTCACGATAGCTGATGCTTTCATCCAGGTTAGATTTTTCGATCCTTTCACTGTATTTTAGTGTAATCAATCTTTATTTGTATGTTTGTAAAAAAATATGACAATTGTTATATATATATATATATATAACTTAAAAAAAAAAAGGTTAATGGTGGATGGTTAACCCCAAACCATTGTACCCACTTGGGTACCTACACATTTTAAGCCCGCTACAAGGCATGTGCACCGGTATTATATTGTATTTGAATAAAAATAAAATATATATATATAGGGATTTCGGTATGGGTTTTGTAAATATAAATCATATTTGATTAAAATTGTGTTTTGGAGATATAAATCATGAAATTGTTCATTATATTATATAAAAAAAAAAAAAAAGGTTAATGGTGGATGGTTAACCCCAAACCATTGTACCCACTTGGGTACCTACACATTTTAAGCCCGCTACAAGGCATGTGCATATTATATCTTATAGATTGTATGTTTGTAAATAAAAATCATGAAAATTGTTATATATATAGGGATTTCGGTATGGGTTTTGTAAATATAAATCATATTTGATTAAAATTGTGTTTTGGAGACATAAATCATGAATATTGGCCGACTTGCAGGATCGATGTATGTGTAACTCTATGTATTATTTTTATTTTTACAAAACCATATAATTTTTCTGTGTTTTTACTGATGAATTTCTATGGTATTAATGAAAATCCTCTTAATTGAAGGTTTTGTTTCATTTTGATTTTATTTTCGTGGTTAAAGTTAAAGGTTTTTGTTATTTTTGGTTCATCCTTTTAGGGCTTATTATGAAGTGTGTTTTATCCTCTTCATAATTTTTTTTAGTATACCTATGAAAATCTCTTTGATTATGTTATTAGCATTTCTTAGTAGCATTTTTAGGATAGAAAACCTGTTGTTGCATTCTTTTAGTAGCAATCTCAGCAACACCGTGATAATAACACCTTTTATTCTTTGTTGTAATCATACTTAAGTTCTTTCAGAATCATTCTTTTTATGTTACATAATCCTCTCTATAACATACACACCTCAAAAGTTTAACAACAATGTGGACTCTGAATTAACTGACAATTTCATTATGCATCTCTTGTGTTTATGTATTGAATAAGTTGTAAGCTTTGTTTGAAATGCAGCTGGAGTATTGGGTACAAAATCTCCAATAACATATGGAGGTTGGAAATCTGGTGAGAAAAAATCTATCAAGTATGGGATGAATTTTGCATATGGAGGACAGGTGTCTTCAATTGTGAAGCAACTAAACATGACCACCCAAATTGACTATTTCAACAGTTTGTTAAAAAGAAACAAGACTTGCTTATAATTTCATTCTCAATTGTGATTATGTCTTTGGCTGGCAATGACTCTGCAACTTTTTCACATCAAATCATACCCTTCAGGTTTATATAACTCTATGTTTGTTTGTTTTTTTTTTTCTATTTATATATCTTCTTAATGTTAATAATTATAAGGTGGTCATGAAGGTTTGCCAATTACATCTAAAAGTCTATGGTTGTAGGAATTACCCGGATTAACAAAAACCAATCCACATTTTGGTACCTCTGTGTTTTTTATTCTTCCAATTGTTTATAATTTTATTTACATGTTTTCTTTTTCTCAATGATTCCATAGAGATTGAAGTACACAAGTTTGAGTGCCCATCATTTTAGACACCTCTTTTCTGTAGGTTAGTTTGGCAAAAGCAAAACTAATAAATTGATGAGAACAAGGATAACATAGTTCAGTAGCCTTCACTTTAAAGTCCCTTTATATCATATATCCTTTGATGCAACTTTTAGTTATGTGTGAAGCACTAAATTGTCTAATATTCAGATCTCTTATTACGTTCTTTGATATTCTCAACTTATTGTATCAAGTTATTTTGTAACATTTCACTTGCTTTAAATTTTTGGTATACTAACTAAATTTGTTTTCATTGAAGGCTCGTGCAATGAGCTAATGAGTACACTCATGAAAGTATACCATTTTGAATAACTAACTTGAAAGAAATTCATTTTTTTGCCAAAGGTCAGTAAGTGCTTATCCAATTTTTATCTCATTTTTTTTGTGTGCCAACCTCCGTTTATCTCTTTTTAGTTTGCGAATACTATTAGATTTAGTTTTCACATCCATGTCTATATATTTTTGTGAAGTTGATTAAGTTTATTGTGCCTTTTTGAACTAATTTCTTGCAGCAATGGGGAGTATTATCTCTAGATCATTATTTGCTTTTGTGACCCGTACTATTGGTTGGACTTATCAATTTGGAGGTAGAAAATATATGTTATACCAGATAGATTGTGTAATGATCATGGGATATAAAGGGCTCAAATAGCAAGCTTCAGATTATTGTTATAATCCTATATCCGTTAGTACTTTTTGACAGAACAAAAGTTTATGGTGTGATGAATATTTTGGGTTTTCTTTTGACATATTTGACGAGTTTAAGCAATCGTACCTTAGATATTAGCTGACGGTGCCGCATTTGGTGTGCCTTTATTTGATGATGTTGCATTCTCCCATTATTAGTTAGACATTGATGTGAATATTTTGGGTTTATGGTGTTTGAATTTAACGGCTTTGGATGTTTTAATGTGTTGTGAATATTTTGCATTGACTTTTGACATGTTTGACAATTTTAAGCGGTCGTACCTTGGATATTAGCTCACAGTGCCGAATTTGGTGTTGACTTTATTTGGTGTTTTGCCTTCTCCCATAGTTGGTTAGACATTAATGTATCCCTTAATTAACGTCCGTGTCAAACATTCGCCGTTTTACGTGTCAAACATTATAAAATTACATATTATCTAAAATTTACGAGTCCAGTTCGATGGCTATACCTGGCTATACCTTTTGGCTAAAATCAATTTCAAGGTTCATAGTACAAACTTCTTGCATTTTATGCCATAACCCCATTGATAATAGTTATAGATTATCGATTGCACGAGTCTTTTGCTGCTCATCCTAGCTCTGCTTTTGTTGCTCATCCTACCGTTGCTGGTATTGCAGGAAAACACAGTGTTAGCTAATAAAGGAACTTTGATTGCTGGCAGCCCCTTTGTTATTCCTCTTGCACAAAAGCATAATGCAAAGATTCTTCATGATCCCGAACCTTCTGCTAAAGTTAAGCTATGACATATATACACATCAAGATACGTATAGTTATATCCATTTAATTTAGTATTTTGTACATGAATTATATAAATGTTTTGTAAATGTAGACAATGCCTTCTTGAAGGTGTTTGAATGATCTTACGTAAATATTTAGTTGCTTCTAGATAGAACAAATTGGTGTTATGTAATGAAAGTTTTCTTGCTTGTGTCACTTAAAGAATTAATATACTTGTAGTGTTTTTTTGTTTTTTTGTCTCGAGATGTATGTTAGAAATGAAGATAGTTGGATTTACCTAATGTTTTGCTTCTCAATATATAGCTGGATTCCTTACACAAGTAAATCTTTGATAGAGATTTTTTGGTTTATTACATGTTGTGTATGAAAGTCTTAAACTCAATCATCATCTTCGTAAAAGGGAGTCATTTTTTTTTCTTCTTATTTATTACGGTTTCACTTCTTCCCATTGATCATGAATGTTAGTTCATGTGCCCTTTATTATGTTCATACTTGCATTGGCTTTCTAGCTAGCATATGTTCATCACTTTGTAGCCTATGTCCAAGTCTAATAACCATGTGTCATGCTCACTGTGAATGGCCTCAAAATTGATATTAAACTTACATATGAAAAAAAGCTTCTAGCAACGGAATGATTTTATCATTTGATCCTTTGTTAAAAGTTTTGGTACTCATCATTGATAATGCTTTATTTTATTTTTTTCTTTCATAAATCTATTTTATATGCAACAACAACAACAATAACAAAGACCCAATCCCTAAACGGGGTACGGGGAGGTGAGCGGTAGACAGTCTTACCTCTACCCAAAGGTAGAGAGGCTGCTTCCATAAGGACCTCCGGCCACAAAGAGGTAAAAGTCGAAAAGTGTAAAGATACAAAGAAGTCTATTTTATATGGTATTATAAATCTATTTTATATGGTATTATATAATTCATAAGGATACAAAGAAGTCTTAAAACTTCGTCTCGAACGAGTTAATAAAGCTATACATTTGATTCACTTTTTGTCATAACATTATTTTTATTGCATGTCATTTACGATGAATTACGTAGAAACAGAATAGACTGGTGCAACGCACGGGTTTCACCTAGTACCATATATATTTTAAAACAAATGAAACATTTTTTTTCTTAACTATAAAGCTTTACAGCTTCACGAACATCACATAAAGGCCTTTGGCATAGTGATACGAATTGGTTGATAAATTTAGAGACAAAACCAACCAACGAAATTTAACACAAGTAAATCAAGATTTTGCTTCAACTTTTCTGTTGTGCTTAATTTATTCCATCATATGCACACTTGATTAATACTAAAAAAAAACAAAATGAAATTGGGCTAATAACTACTTCCAAGTGGGAAAGACTTGATCAAGAAAATGCTGGGAAATGAGCTTTTGGACCGTATAAGCGGTGACCGATCAACATACATGTTACATGATTACATGATAATAAATGGTTGTGGAATAATTGAAAGCAGAGGAAACCCGGGGCAAATAGGGGCCAATAACTCTTTTAAATTTAAATATTGTCATGACTTTATATATTTTCTTATTGATTTTTAAATTGTCATTAATTTAAATTTTTTTTTAATGAATTTTCCTTTTGCTTTCTTTGGGAATTTTTTCTGCTATTATCCCTGAAAACAAGATATAACGACCATTTGATACGAATAAAAATAGATGTGGACTAATAATACTAGCTAGTGTCCTATCATCGTCATTATCGATATGCAAACAATCGCCAGTTACAAATTTATTCAAGTCCAAGAATCGGTAAAACAAATAATTGAGAAACTCACTTTTATTATAACTGGAAAATATAACTCTAAAAACCAATTACAATAACTCTCATACATAACCCTTAAACCTTAGCTATGTATATATAGTGTGATATAACGTGACCCTAACTTGGTCACCAAGAAAACAGAATAACTGATGGACCTAGCCTACTTGCTTGAGCCCGGTTTTAATTATGAAGCCCACCGACCATAAGAAATTAGCCCAACATTTATTGAATTATAAGTAACAACTATTTTGTATCAAAGCATTAATAAAATGATATATGATTTTTACATCTTCAGGAATTAAAATATAAATGTGTTATGTTTCATAACTACAGATCAGAAAGGGAATTTTTATATGAATATTTGGGTGAGGTAATAAAAGCCGGTGCGACTACTCTTTGCATTCCTGATACTGTCGGCTATAACTTGCCTCATGAGTACGGACAACTCATTGCTGATATAAAAGCCAATACTCCCGGCATTGAGAAAGCCATCATTTCTGCCCATTGTCATAATGATCTAGGACTTGCTACTGCCAATTCTTTACAGGTTAGTTGACATATATATACATATATATATAATGTTTTGTTTTGCTATATAATATAAAATATTGTATTTTTTACTTTCGGGCCGGAGGTCCCTTCCACTTCGGTGGATCTGGAAGCAGCCTCCCTACCTTTGAGTAGGGGTAAGGTCTGTCTACATCATACCTCCCCCATAGCCCGGCTTATGCTGGGATTGGGTACCCTTGTTGTTGTTGTTGTTGTATGTAATTTCAGGGGGTTTATTCGGGCGCAAGACAAGTTGAAGTAACAATAAATGGAATCGGGGAGAGGGCTGGTAATGCTTCGTTGGAAGAGGTATTAGATTTAATTTTTTTTTTGCCCTCTAACAAAATATTATTCTAGATTCGTCTCTAATTCTACGAATCAGGAAACTTTTTTTACTTATTTGATAACGTACCTTAATTTGTTATCTTTGAAAATAGGTGGTAATGGCTATAAATGTCAAGGGAAGTTCATTGGATGGTCTTTACACCCGGATCAACACAAGGCACATTATGTTAACTAGTAAAATGGTATATCTCTAAGCTAAATTATAACTCTAAAATATCCGATCGGTTCGCACGTGACCAACTAGATCACCAACTAGGTCACTTTCATGTGTTATATATAGGTAGAAGAGTATACCGGAATGAAGGTCCAGCCACACAAGGCAATCGTTGGTGCTAATGCTTTTTCTCATCAAAGCGGGATCCATCGGGTTAATTATTGGTCATCTTAGGTTAAGTTATGGGTCTATGAAACTGTGGCAAAAAAAAGCTAATTAGATATGATATATACTACATGTCTAACTGACTATTATATAAGGCATTAGAAATGGGTATTCTTAGAAAGTTTCAAATTTCAAACAATGGCTGAACTTGAGGGGTTTATATGGAGGGGCTAAAATGAACTTTTTATACTTTGGAGGGACCATAGCATACAAAAAGTGATATTTTTCAATCCAGTCCTCATACTTTACGGATAAATGCTAATTAAACCTTGAACTTTTGGAGGGGCCAGGACACCCCCTGCCCCTATGAAGTTCAGCCCCTGATTTCAAATAACCTTTTAAGTTTTTAAGAAAAGGAGTTTTTGTCACTTATGTAAATTGGTATAGCCTTTTCTTTCTAATATAACTAGTTTTAATTATTCCAAACCTATAGGTTCTTAGTAACGTTGGCAAAAAAAACACGTAAATGCTCCCAAGAATGAAGAAAGGGGTTTTCTCATCATTGGTTTCCTCTGAAATTATAGTTGGGTATATGAAGAGGCACGTCGCTGAGCCCAAATTTGTCGTTCAAAAAAAAGACATTAAATCTTTGTGTATATACTTTTGTATATAATAATGAAAGAATAATCAAACTTTCAGACCAGCTTGACTAGCTACCCTTCTACTTATATATGAGACTAATGACTTTGAATATCGAATTTGTCTATTTTACTTTTCAGACTACCAAACAGAATGCCACAAATCTTTTTAGATTAGGTGATTTAAGCTTCCTTTACCGTTTTCCAACTTTATACAAGCTTATGTTTGACTTGGGAATAAATCATGCCACACATTTAAGTTTGGGGACAAAAACCACTGCCCGGTTTATACAAACATTGACGGGTTTTTTCTTGTTTAGTTTAGTAGTCAATACCATTTCAAGTCATTAGCCATTGTAAATTTAATCTTTGTGTTAAGTTTCCACATGGCTTGCTAGCTGCTTCTATTTTGTTTGTAATTGAGATGCCTGATATGAGTGATAACCCTTTATACTATATTTTTGTAAGATGGAATGCTTAAGAATAAAAGCACCTACGAAATCATGACTCCTGAAGATATTGGACTTCATCGATCCAATGAATACGGACTAATATTAGGAAAACTTAGGTATTTTTTTAATCACACCTTCTTACGGCCCACACAGGCCCAAAGTAAACTAATTACCATTTGATGTACCTGAGTTTAAGCCCAAAGTAAACGTTACCATTTAATGGTGCAATGTGTAAAACGTTGCCCCATCGGGCTATAAAAATCAACTTTAGTTTTTGATGTAGTGACCTTTTAGTTTTTAACTTTTTACTTCACTAAGTTAAATTTGCGTCAAAGAACAAACGCAGGTGCACCAAGTATAAAGTTCATATTTTTCATGAGGGACCTATGTATATATCCCTAAGCTAAATTATATTACACACACTCGCTTTTTCCCCGTTGCTTCTTTTATAAAAATATATTTCTTGAACTTTAAATGAATTTAAATTTTCGTGTTTGCAGCGGACGCCATGCTTTGAAAGTTAAACTTTACGAGGTAAACTAAATTTCGATTTTGTTGATTTGCTGTATGATGTAAACGACATCTTTGTTATTATGCTATCATCTAGTATGACATTAAACATGTGTTTGGTTTTTGTTTGTAGCTTGGTTATGACATTGATGGAAATGATCTAAATGATCTCTTTTGGCGTTTTAAGTCCATGGCGGAAAATAAATAGGTAGAAATATCTCTTCTTTTATAGCATAAAATGCTTATCTATCTTTGAAATTGAGTCTTTTTAGTAAATGAATTGCAAGTATGAAATGTATAGAAGCCTATCATACCCGACTTAAGAAATCTGTAAGAATACTGAAAGAGAAAAAAAAATAAGAACAGGAAAAGAAAACAAAGAAAAAAAAAAGTGTATTTGTGATAAGGAAAAACTTGCGTCATGTGACGTCATGTCATACCCTAAGTAATTCGATGCCTTTTCAAGTCATTAGCCATTGTATGTTTCATCTTTGTATTAAGTTTCCACATGGCTTGCTAGCTTCTTCTATTTGTTTTGTAATTGACATGCCTGGTATGAGTGATAATCCTTTATACTATCTTTTTTGTAGGATGGAATGCTTAAGAATAAAAGCACCTACGAAATCATGACTCCTGAAGATATTGGACTTCATCGATCCAATGAATACGGACTAATATTAGGAAAACTTAGGTATTTTTGAATCAGACCTTCTTACGGCCCACACAAGCGCAAAGTAAATTCATTACCATATGATGCACCTTCTTAAGGCCCACTTAGGCCCAAAGTAAACTTATTATTTGATGAATTGATGGTGCAATGTGTAAAACGTTGCTCAATCGGACTATAAAAATCAACTTTAGTTTTTGATGTAGTGACCTCTTAGTTTTTACTCACTAAGTTAAATTTGCGTCAAAGAACAAACGCAGGTGCACCAAGTGTAAAGTTCATATTTTTCATGAGGGACCTATGTATATATCCCTAATAAGCTAAATTATATTACACACACTCGCTTTTTCCCCGTTGCTTCTAATTTTATAAAAATTATGTTTCTTGAACTTTAAATGAATTAAAATTTTCGTGTTTGCAGCGGACGCCATGCTTTGAAAGTTAAACTTTACGAGGTAAACTAAATTTCGATTTTGTTGATTTGCTGTATGATGTAAACGACATCTTTGTTATTATGCTATCATCTAGTATGACATTAAACATGTGTTTGGTTTTTGTTTGTAGCTTGGTTATGACATTGATGGAAATGATCTAAATGATCTCTTTTGGCGTTTTAAGTCCATGGCGGAAAATAAATAGGTAGAAATATCTCTTCTTTTATAGCATAAAATGCTTATCTATCTTTGAAATTGAGTCTTTTTAGTTAAATGAATTGCAAGTATGAAATGTATAGAAGCCGATCATACCCGACTTAAGATGCGGCAGCTTTTTTCCATCATGAAATCTGTAAGAATAGTGAAAGAAAAAAAAATAAGAAAAAGAAAGTGAAATAAACACAAGGTATTTCCTAACAAAGAAAAAAAGAAGCAAAAGAAGTGTATTTCTGGAAAAAAAAAAGACTTGCATCATGTGACGTCATGTCATACCCAGAGTAGCTACTTCAAAATGAACAAATGGGGGAGTGGAGCTTTTAGTTGAGATGGGGGATTTTTTAACAAGAGACCTCAAATAATTATGAGTAGTGATATTCGTACCATACACTTTGATACATATATCACAATATACAACATATATCAAAGCAGTGGTAGATGTATCATAAAGTGTGGTACGAATATCAGGACCATCTATACAAAATTTATTTGTAGTTGTCCAATTGGAAAGAAAAAAAACCACCTTCTTTTCTTAACATTCTAGTAATTTTCCTTTTTTATTGATTATTTTCTTGCTTAATGTTCTAGGTTTTCACAGACGATGATCTGATTGATTTGATGTCAACCCGAGTTGCAACTACATATGCATAATAATTGCTCTTTATATAATGCTCTATTCAAGTTTTTAAGCTAATGTACTGATTGTTTTCGGGTTTGAATTATTTTCATTTTTGTACGTACATCTTGGTCTTATTAATAATTGCTAGGTGATATTACAAGTTACTGTGTGTCAGCTATTATGAAGAAGATAACAATCGAAAAGACTAATGGTATATTTATAGGAAAATGATTTATCCTCTTAAAAAGCTAGCCTAAAAATCTTCCTAATAGTTTTAGATGGTGACATGTGGATACCACTAATTCTTTTTTCTAATCACACCCCCTGATCTTGCACATGTCACAATCCTATTAATTAAGAGGATTTTTAGGCTAATAACTTAGAAAGATTGATCATTACCCATATTTATATCCAGGGGCGAATCTAGAAAATCAAGTTGTCCGGGAAAAAAAATACTCATAACTGTCTTTCAACTTTTGAAATCAAAAGTCTATTTCAACTTGAGGAAATCTTCTTACCTTTCTAACTTGAGTCATGAACATGTATTTATTAATTATATAACATAATATATTTGATACAGCTTAATTAGAGTTCTTAAGCTTTGTTTAGTAAATCCTAAAAAGAATTGTAATTCACAACAGATAGATCTATATTTGGTGACGGTATCATATATGAGCATGTGATTATAATAAACAAAGCGATTAAATCATATTTTATTATAACTGTATACTACATTTATTGTGTGTGTATATATATATATATATATAGATCATAGTTCATAGATGTGTGTGAGTGGTAGAAATTGTTCATATATCCAAAGAATTATCTATCCAAATTAATAAGGGGATAACTTATATAATGTTAGCAGTATATAGTTAGGTGATGTTAGTGAATGTTTGTGAGGGGAAATGTTAAAATCAGGGGGCCCTTTTATGATTAAAATATTTATGTGTGTGCAGTATATATAATGTTAACCGTATATAACATTTTCCCAAAAACATATCCTTCTTCCAATGGAGCCACTAGAGCTTCTATTCATCCCAGCCCCGCTCATGGGTCATATTGGTCAAGCCATTGAGCTAGCCAACATCTTAACCAATCACTTTAACCATCTAACCATCACCGTACTAATAATGCAACTTCCAATAGACCCAATTGGGACCAATTACACCAAGTCACTCTCCTCCACCACTTCTAGCGACCGTATCAGATTCATCCAGCTCCCTCCTCTGCCTCTCGACTTGTTCACCGGTTACACGAGTACCGGTGAGCTTCGTGATATGGTCCTCGAAAAAACTAAGCCTCAATTGAGAGATATTTTGAGTAAACGATTGAATGAGCCAAATTTAACATCCAGATTGGCCGCTTGTGTGGTTAGCATGTTTACTACTACCTTGATGGATGTAGTAAACGAGTTTAACTTGCCAACTTACGTGTTTTTTGCCTCGAATGCGGCTTATCTTGGTACCATGCTTTATTTACAAAACCTTCAAGATGAACATGATCTAGATGTACCAAAATTAGCCAAATCAAAAACCGAATTTACGATCCCTAGTTATATCAATCCGGTTCCAACTAAACTATTTTCTTTTCCTATTGCGGATCCGCATAGTTGGAAAACAAGGACACTTCTTTATGCTAGAAGGTATAGACAAGCCAAGGGTATAATAGTGAATACATTTATGGAGTTGGAGCAACATCCCCTGCTTTCTTATGATGATAAAACACCTCCGGTTTACGCGGTTGGACCAATGATAAAACCGGAACTGAGTCCTCCAGATAACGAGATCTTGAACTGGTTAGAAGGTCAACCAAAGTCCTCAGTTGTGCTATTATGTTTTGGGTCTAGAGGATGGTTCACTATGAACCAAGTAAAAGAAATAGCATATGGAATAGAGAAGAGTGGGTATAAGTTTATATGGTCCTTACGCCGACCTCCAACGGAAGGGCTAAAAGGGTTTCCCGGGGAGTACACGGATTTTAATGAAGTCTTGCCAGACGGGTTCTTGGAGAGGACTTACGGAACAGGGAAAGTGATTGGATGGGTCCCGCAACAAGCCGTGCTTTCTAATAACCCACTGTGGGTGGAACTCCGTACTAGAGAGTATCTGGTACGGAGTTCCAATGGCTACATGGCCAATATATGCAGAGCAACAACTAGATGCGTTTTAGTTGGTTAAAGAGTTGGGTTTGGCGGTTGAGATATCGTTGGATTATAACGAAAGAAATGAGAACCAAGAGTTGGTTCGAGCACAAGATATCGAAAATGGAATAAGAAAAGTGATGGATGGTAACAATAATAAGATTCGATCAAAAGTATTGGAAATGAAAAATATAAGCAGGATGGCATTGCAAGAAGGTGGCTCATCATTTACAAGTTTGAAACGTCTTGTTGATGATTTCGCATCATAAATCCATTCATAATATATACATGTTAAGGCCCAGAATAATTTTATATCATGATTGAAGGTATAATATATTATTTATTAAACCAATGGGGTGAAACCCAGTGGTACCGCCATCATGTGACCACATGGGCCCACAGATGAAGGCTAGAGGTCACAGGTTCAAAAATTGCCAAAGGCAAATGGAGAAACTATATCTTGTGATCCCATATATGAGAATGGTGAATAACCGGGCATGAGTTCTATGCGGTGTGCGCTCTGGGTACCAAAAATGATACATGGGACCAGAGGTTCGCACCCATTTACCCTTTTTATTTATGAATGGGATATGATCGAGTTAGTTCTACCAGCAGCTTGGGTGCAGCAATTCTGTTAGACGCAAGCTTTTTTTTACAAATTGAGTGGTATGCCTAATAATAAGATTAATTGAGTGCTTATTGAGATAATAATAGGGTACAATATAGTGGTGCGTGTGTTTTTTCTATTATAACTCTTGCATTTATTTGGTGGATTTGAGATCTTGAGTTTTTGAGTTTAAATCTTGGTGAGGAAATTAAGTTGAAGACAAAGATTTTCACAATGAGTTTCCTTTGAGATATGTTTTTTGGCCCAATTTTATCGTTTGGAAAAACTATTGTTATTATTACTAGGATTTCAATGAGTGAACGACATTACTATTTCAATTAGGCAAACATGTGATTATATATTCTACTCTTTCTCAACGATAAATGACCAAAAAAATTCTTACAATAGTTTTCGACTATTTGAATACCTGTAAAGTTTAAGCAAACCACAATGACATTAACATGAACAAAAATGCACAATTACAAGTTCTCAAATTTATTTCACAGTTGTCAATCGAAACCTTCAACGCACCCTAATCACTACACAAAAACAATGGATACCAAATTATAAACTTGTGTTTTTCAATCAGACTGCCACTTCACCCCTAACATCTTGTTAATGGCACCAACGTAGGCTCTGACGCTAGAGATAACAATATCCATGGATGCTCCCGTTCCACTGCCAAAAAAAAACCATGGATATAGTTTTGATATGAATACAATTCATTTGTTGGAGAACGGATACCGATTATAGTCCGTTTTGCCATCAAGTTATGACAGTTTCCTATCTCAATAGGTAAATGGTCTATGAATCCACCTTTTACAGGTAATGCTGAACCCAAAAAATGATGAGTATCCACAAACAACCAGAAACACAGGCAAAGTGTTTTAATACACAAGTATTGTGTGAAAAATGTGATAATGGACGCTAACACTATCTGTCTTCCATACCTCAAACCCACAAGTTTATAGCATTCATTAGTTGGACATTGGATAATGAAGAGTTTTTACTTTTTGGGATTAAGTTAGCAGTATTATCTTAAACATATGTGGTCTTGAGCTAAATCAAAAGATAAATGAAGTCTACAAAGAACTAATGACCATGGATTTAGGCAAACTGCAGAATCACCTAAATACGTTTATTTATATTTTTCGCCCCATGCAATTTTATTGTGTGCATAGTCTTTATATTCCCCAAACCCACACAGCCTTATTTCATATATTACAATACTAGATTTTAGTCCCGTGTATACACGATTACACGCTTAGGTTAAAATAACGACATTAAAACTTAAAAGATTAGAATTGTTTTTTAAGCATTAAATATAATTTGTTTTATACATAAAAATATTCAATCTTACTTTAACAGTATAAATTGTATAAATTAAGTTTAATAAGTTGTAGATATATCTCAAATAGAAAGTCCAATTTTCGGTGACATTCAATAATTGGAAGAGATTTTTTTGATAGGAAAGTCCAATAAAAAGTAAATTGAGTATAGTCATGACATTAGGTGCCAGAATCCTAAGTTGTTTTTGTAATGCAACATTAAACTTATGAATTTTATTGTCTTCTCCCAATACCACTTATCAAGCATGTGAACCGGTTCTAAGCGGTGTTGGAACCTAACATACCAGTACTGAGCCGGTACCGGTACGGTATTCGGTTCCTACTTTTTATAAAAACCGGTTCCTGTACCAACCGATTCGGTACCGTATGGTACCGAAAACCATCCCTAGTTTATAAATTAAATTGTTGAAAATTTTAACATAGGAATGTTTACTTTTAGGTTAACTAAGCTTTTAATTGGTCAACTGAGAACTTAAAAATTGTCTTTTATTAATATCAAGATTAGTAGGACCCATAAAATGAAATTGTTGACCAACCACTTTAAATCTTACATAGTTGTATACAGCAATTAGGGGTAATGACTGGGTGGGACAATCAGGGTAACAAGTCAAAGAAGTTTCTTTTATGCATCTAAACACAAAAAAACTTTGGAATCTTATGACCCCGCTTGACAATTTAAACGATTAGCAATATAACACGAATAAACCATTTGTGTATACCTATATTATATATCTGCACTACTTTAACCACACATTCCCACCAGTACAAATAAGCATACATACCTATATGTCCGCACATATTTATCTCCAGAATAATGAGTTGAGGTGTGGTCATTTTCTGGATCAATTACAACGCGGGTGCTGGCTATCGCATCAATCCCTGATGTAACTGCAGACATCGAGTACTCTAGCAGTTTTACAGGAGCCTGTAAGAAAATTTATCAGAATGAAGTATACAACCAAATCCGATAGTGCAAACAAATCCGTATCATGCAACTTGAATTCACAATTATCTGATAATCTATCCGATAGTGCAAATCCAAACAATCCCTAATTGAGATTCATTATTTATACCTTCACAATAAGATCAACCGCCTTATAAGCAGCATCAACCGGTCCTGTTCCAGTAGAACAGGCAATATGTTCTTTCCCATCACTATCTATCAATTTAACTGTTGCTGTAGAAAGACCTAACGTCCCACATGTAACCTGTAAACTTCAATTAGTTTCAACTACTTTAAGTAGTAAAGATGGAAACAAATGCAAATAAAGACCTATACATGCCTGTACATCTCCAAATTTCCATACAACTTGTGGCTGGAAAACCTCATCCGAAACCAATGCCACTAAATCATCATCAGTAATAACCTTTTTCATTTCAGCAACAGATTTAAAGCGCCAAAATAAATCGTTTAGTTCCTTCCCGTCAATGTCATAACCAAGCTGTAGAGAATAAATAATATATGTTTAATGGATAACGACTAAGGTGCCAGTAACTTCATTTACAAATGAGCGACTTCAAGACTGCACTATACCTCGAAAAGTTTTGCTTTCAAAGCATGACGCCCACTGTGCAAATTTTTTAAAATCATTAGACTAAATTTTAGGAACTCAATAAACACAATTATAACATATATATTAGACATGATAACTTAAAGTAACCAGCTGTAAATCAGCTTACCTGAGTTTACCAAGAGTAAGTCCCGATTCATTTGATCGATAGAGACCAATATCTTCAGGAGACATGATTTCATATGTGCTTTTGTTCTTTAGCATTCCATCCTGATGAATTCCACTTTCATGGGCAAAAGCATTAGCACCAACAATTGCCTTGTGAGGCTGCACCTGTAATCCACTGTATTCTTCCACCTACGAAACAATATCCAAAATGTGCTGAGAGTGTAAAGGTTGTAACAGATTACTAGGATAGAAAGGAAAAACCTTTGATACATACCATCTTGCTAGCCATTACAATATGTCTTGTATTGATGCCAGTGTAAAGGCCACCCAATAACTCTCCTTTGCATTTTAAGGTCATTACTACCTATTTTCAACAGATAGAACATTTTATAAGCATCAATTTGGATAGATCATTAAGCGAAAAACAAATAAACATTGCAATTACCTCTTCTAAGGAAGCATTACCAGCTCTCTCTCCAATTCCATTTATTGTTACTTCTAATTGCCTTGCACCATTATAAGCTCCCTGAAATTCACAGATGTCAGCACACGAGTAAAACACAAACTATAACATAAAAATGCTATACGCCTACCTCTAAAGTGTTCGCCGTGGAAAGTCCTAAATCATTCTGGCAATGGGTAGAAATGATGACATTCTCAACGCCAGGGGTATTGGCTTTTATGTCCGCAATAAGCTGACCGAATTCCCGAGGCCAGTTATACCCAACAGTATCAGGAATGTTGAGAGTTGTTGCACCTGCTTTAATTACCTCACCCAATATCTCATATAAAAATTCCCTGTCTGATCTGTTAATAAACATAACATAACACAAATCAAAACTACAGTTTATGAGTAGCACATATTCACACATATAAGCAAACAAGTTAATAATTTCTCGAGTCATGATACTACTCACGAAAACATACAGAAAGAAATTTTAAAAAAATACCATTGTTAAAAAAATATTTTTGGCCATTCTGGCCCATTAATGCAGGTTCTAAAACTTTATTTGGCATTTTTGCAAACCCCACAGTTTGTAATTTTGTATGCAACAAATGGGAACATGGATGACGGGTTAAACACAAGATTCCATAATCAAATAGTCTTTCAAAGAGGTTTTTGGGGGCTGCATTTTAAGAACAGATTAAGTGAACAGAGAATGCAAAAAGCAGACTATTTCATAACACAATCTCAAACACACCCTAATAATATCATGTTGACTATCTAGCACTATTCAGAGCAGCAAACAGCTATTAAATGCTATCTTAACATCCTCTTATGGTAAGCACATAGCATTGCAAAACCATAAACCTTCTTTTATAACATTACATCCAAAATGCACAGGGCAAACCCTAATTATAAAAATAACGACATTAAAACTTAAAAGATTAGAATTGTTTTTTAAGCATTAAATATAATTTGTTTTATACATAAAAATATTCAATCTTACTTTAACAGTATAAATTGTATAAATTAAGTTTAATAAGTTGTAGATATATCTCAAATAGAAAGTCCAATTTTCGGTGACATTCAATAATTGGAAGAGATTTTTTTGATAGGAAAGTCCAATAAAAAGTAAATTGAGTATAGTCATGACATTAGGTGCCAGAATCCTAAGTTGTTTTTGTAATGCAACATTAAACTTATGAATTTTATTGTCTTCTCCCAATACCACTTATCAAGCATGTGAACCGGTTCTAAGCGGCGTTGGAACCTAACATACCAGTACTGAGCCGGTACCGGTACGGTATTCGGTTCCTACTTTTTATAAAAACCGGTTCCTGTACCAACCGATTCGGTACCGTATGGTACCGAAAACCATCCCTAGTTTATAAATTAAATTGTTGAAAATTTTAACATAGGAATGTTTACTTTTAGGTTAACTAAGCTTTTAATTGGTCAACTGAGAACTTAAAAATTGTCTTTTATTAATATCAAGATTAGTAGGACCCATAAAATGAAATTGTTGACCAACCACTTTAAATCTTACATAGTTGTATACAGCAATTAGGGGTAATGACTGGGTGGGACAATCAGGGTAACAAGTCAAAGAAGTTTCTTTTATGCATCTAAACACAAAAAAACTTTGGAATCTTATGACCCCGCTTGACAATTTAAACGATTAGCAATATAACACGAATAAACCATTTGTGTATACCTATATTATATATCTGCACTACTTTAACCACACATTCCCACCAGTACAAATAAGCATACATACCTATATGTCCGCACATATTTATCTCCAGAATAATGAGTTGAGGTGTGGTCATTTTCTGGATCAATTACAACGCGGGTGCTGGCTATCGCATCAATCCCTGATGTAACTGCAGACATCGAGTACTCTAGCAGTTTTACAGGAGCCTGTAAGAAAATTTATCAGAATGAAGTATACAACCAAATCCGATAGTGCAAACAAATCCGTATCATGCAACTTGAATTCACAATTATCTGATAATCTATCCGATAGTGCAAATCCAAACAATCCCTAATTGAGATTCATTATTTATACCTTCACAATAAGATCAACCGCCTTATAAGCAGCATCAACCGGTCCTGTTCCAGTAGAACAGGCAATATGTTCTTTCCCATCACTATCTATCAATTTAACTGTTGCTGTAGAAAGACCTAACGTCCCACATGTAACCTGTAAACTTCAATTAGTTTCAACTACTTTAAGTAGTAAAGATGGAAACAAATGCAAATAAAGACCTATACATGCCTGTACATCTCCAAATTTCCATACAACTTGTGGCTGGAAAACCTCATCCGAAACCAATGCCACTAAATCATCATCAGTAATAACCTTTTTCATTTCAGCAACAGATTTAAAGCGCCAAAATAAATCGTTTAGTTCCTTCCCGTCAATGTCATAACCAAGCTGTAGAGAATAAATAATATATGTTTAATGGATAACGACTAAGGTGCCAGTAACTTCATTTACAAATGAGCGACTTCAAGACTGCACTATCCACGCAGCAGTGCATTAGTCACCCCTTGACACTCTACAATACTTCAAACTAAAGCCCTTGATTCACAAATAAATTTAAACAAAAAACAGAACCCATCAAAACAAAAATTAGGACTAATCATGCTGTATGAATGATACATATACAAATTAATCCATAACACAGCACCCTATACAAAAACTTATCTTTTATTAAATACCCACAATTTTCAGTAAATCGAGCATTGTCGTTGGCCAATTGTCTTTAAGGTCAACTATCTTTTATTCGTATCAGGCTCTACAGAAACTTGCATTCGGAAACAGTAAACATTGAAATCCATTACACAACATCCACATTGCACAAAAAAATCCTCAAACCATAACAATACTAATTCAAGAAAATCAAACCCAATCAAATACAACATGCATAATAAATACAGTAATCTATATACATACATATATATAGATACATATATTCATATATACCTTCCAGCATCTTCAGGGCTAAACTCAACATCATTACACCCCAAACTTCTAGCATAAGCCACCATACTCCTAGCTTTTTCAACAACTTCTTCTTTACTCATTTTCAGCTTATAAACCATATGTATCTCACTCGTCGCGATAAACGTATGTATCCGCGGATATTTCGCATATTTCACAGCTTCCCAAGCCTTATCAATGTCATTCTTATTACATCTTGCCAATCCACAAATAACTGGCAAATACCCATGTTCAGAATTTTCACCATTTTTATGATTTCCAACTTCTTTAGCTATAAGTTTTACGGCTTCTAAATCGGCTTCCGAAGAAGCAGGAAATCCTGCTTCAATTATATCAACACCCAGTTTAGCTAACTGTCTAGCAATGTCGAGTTTTTCTTTGGTGGTCATGGTGGCTCCCGGCGACTGTTCGCCGTCGCGGAGGGTGGTGTCGAATATCCGTACATATTTTGGGTTTGAAATGTGGTGTGGGATGTAGTCTGGACGGGATGTGCAGAGGGTTTTGAAGGGTTTTTGGGATGTGGGTTTGTGAAAAAAGAGTGTGGTGGTGGTGGTGGTTGACGGTGGGAGGAATGATGGGTGGTGGGGGAGATACGCCGTGGCTGTCGTAGCCGCCGCCGCCGTCGCCATGGGTGTAGATACAGAGTTTGTATGTATGTTTTTTTGTGTGTTTGTTTTTGGGTGTGAAAGATGAGGGGTCAAGTCAAAAATATTTGGCTCATATTTCGTTTATTTATTTAGTAGTACTGGAATATAGTACTTAAAGTCTTAAATACAATAATGTCAAAAGTTGAGACGTAATTAACTAATTATCTAATACTGAGATTTAATAATTTGATGATTTAGTGGGTGTATGACTGTATGATAGTAGATGATAAGGTTTGAAATTTTATATACATTATCATGTCACTCTTTCAAAATGTTGAAATGTGATTAGTAAAATATATATTTGAATAAATTTGATTAAATGGTATACCCATGTAATATACTTCTCATTTTCTTTTTAATTGTTACCAAAAGTTTGTAAATTTAATTATACATCGTAAAGAGAGACGATGACCGGCTTCACCAACGTGTCAATATTAAACTGTATAAGTTACGAATATGTAAAACTTTTTATTAAGATATTTAAAGATAAAAATAACTAGATAGGTATATCAAAAAAGTTTAACCTTTTAACTACAGATTTTAATTGCATATCAAAAATATATGTATCTTTATAATTTCAATGTTAGATTGTAGGTTCTTTCGTTGTAAAAGCACTAACTATATCATATTTCGAAGTGATGTAACTTATGATCGTAAAATAATCTTTTACCATCAACTAGTGTTTAGGTTTGATCAAAAAGTTATCTAACATCATGAGCACATTTATTCTTTAGTGGTTTACTAGATTTCCCGTGTCCAATACACGAGACGACGTTATCAATATTATATGTTAATTTATTATGGTTCAAATTTTAGTTTATTATTTTTAGTAATAAAAATTTGATCTATATATTAAAACTTTGATTTTTATATTGAAATATTTTTTAAAAATATGTCCATAGAAACTGTTTACTAGTGACACGTTTAACGATATGAATATTACAAAATCATAATATGTCTAGCAGAGTTGTATAGTGTGACGCACTTAGACGATATTTGAATATTAGAAATTAATAATAGGTCATTATCATTTTATTTGCATTAGTATAATAAAAGATACACCAATTTTAGTTTATTTTCATTACCTTTTCATCATTATATTTTCCATTTACTTTTAAGAAAAGAAAAATACTCTAAACCTAAAAATCACGATGTAATTAAGAAAGTTTTTTTATTTTCACTCAAATTTCGACAATACAAAAGGAAACGCCGAAAGGGTCAACCGTCAAGACTCAAAAGTCAAAACTGAAGACATTTGTTTTGGGCTTTATTTGAAGAAAAAATGAAACATTGTCAAAAATAAAAACATATTTTAGTTTTGAAGTCTCTTGGGCCGCAAAAGACTAAATCAAGTAAAGGCCCTCTTTCTGTTTGTTTTTTTCTTTTTGGAAACGAGACAAAGTTACAAACCTTTTGGTTTTGTTGTTTCGTTTGAAGTAGTCGAGATAAAAGGTTAATTAGGAATGCCATATGTTTATTCAATATTGAACAATCTGTATGTTTTAACTTTTAAAATTTTAAGATCTATCAGAAAACGAATTGCTTCTGGTGCAAGGGAGCCAAAGGTATCAAAAGCCAGAGGAACAAACACATGCTGATTCTCTTCACAAGTTTTGGCATGTTTTTCCACTTTATTCGCTTCAGCCCTTGGCTTTTGATACCTTTGGCTCCTTTGCACCAGAAGCAATTCGTTTCCTGTCCAGGGTTCAACGGGTTATGCATAGCAACATCTCGACTCCAAGGGGCATGAGTTTGTTTTTAGTAGATTAGGTTTTGCAATTCAGAAAGGGGTGGCGGCGCAGCTTGTTGCCCGCTTACCTGCTATATGATGTAAGATCGTTATTAATATTACTAGTTATTGTACCCGCGCGTTGCCGCGGAATACGTTTTTTACACGATAAAGTTTTAGACTCAAACTTATGTCAAATATTCGAACCCAAACTTTAAAAAAGACAACTAAATATATAACAATAACAATAAGAATAATATAAAAAGAATAATAAGATGTATAAAAACATAAACAATAATATATTAATGATTTAAATGTTACATGAACGTAAGACATAACGATAATGAAAGTTATTATATATTAAAAACGTTATGTATATATAAAAAGACGGATGAAAATAATCAAAACAAAATTTTAAAGTAAAACCGTAACTGTGTGAAAGTTGTTTGATGAAAACATGAGATCCGCAAAGTTTAGTGTTAAGAATATGAAAACAAAAACTTTGATGTGGGGTAAAAGTTAAAAGATAGAAACTTTCTAAGAAAAAAACAACTAAACATGTAACATTAACACACAAAAAAATGTAAAGGAATAATAAGATAAATAAAAACATAGAATATTACCCATATTAATATTTTAAATGTTAAATGAACGTAAGAGCTAACGATGATAAAAAGTTATTATATATTAAAAACGTTATACATACAAAAATACGGATGAAAATAATCATAAATCAAATTTTTAAAAGTAAAACCGTAACTGTGTGAAAGTTGTTTGATGAAAACATGAGATCCGCAAAGTTTAGTGTTAAGAATATGAAAACAAAAACTTTGATGTGGGGTAAAAGTTAAAAGATAGAAACTTTCTAAGAAAAAAACAACTAAACATGTAACATTAACACACAAAAAAATGTAAAGGAATAATAAGATAAATAAAAACATAGAATATTACCCATATTAATATTTTAAATGTTAAATGAACGTAAGAGTAACGATGATAAAAAGTTATTATATATTAAAAACGTTATACATACAAAAATACGGATGAAAATAATCATAAACCAAATGTTTAAAAATAAAACGTAACTATGTGAAAGTTGTTTGATGAAAACATGAGATCCGCAAAGTTTAGTGTTAAGAATATGAAAACAAAAACTTTGATGTGGGGTAAAAGTTAAAAGATAGAAACTTTCTAAGAAAAAAACAACTAAACATGTAACATTAACACACAAAAAAATGTAAAGGAATAATAAGATAAATAAAAACATAGAATATTACCCATATTAATATTTTAAATGTTAAATGAACGTAAGAGGTAACGATGATAAAAAGTTATTATATATTAAAAACGTTATACATACAAAAATACGGATGAAAATAATCATAAACCAAATGTTTAAAAGTAAAACGTAACTATGTGAAAGTTGTTTGATGAAAACATGAGATCCGCAAAGTTTAGTGTTAAGAATATGAAAACAAAAACTTTGATGTGGGGTAAAAGTTAAAAGATAGAAACTATAGGGGGTTCAAATGAAAGTTAGTAAAAGTTATCATGTGTTATTAGGACTTGTACATTGCATGCTTATAGGACTTGTAAATCCTTATAAGTTTTTAGTATATATATAATATTAAAAAAAGTATATAATTAAATTTTATTAAAAATTAAATAAAAAAAAAGATCATCAGATATGTTATCATGTCTTTATTCATATCATTTAATGATTATGAAACATAAATTGAGTTTTTTCCCAAACTAGTATAATGAATAAACTTATTTAGCAAATTAGTATAGTTTTAAAAATATTTACCAGATTAATATAGTTTTTAAAATCATTAATTGTTGAAGCCCATTCCTTTTTTTTTCCGATTACAACATATTATTTCTAGAGAAAATGGAGTATGTGGCTGTTAGACACTCAAGCTTGGGTGTAGAACCCCTTACATACTAATTTTTTAATATATCTATAAATGTTTGGCCCCCCATGCTTTTTATGGATTAAAAAAACAAGATGTGAGGGGTTCTACACCCAAGCTTGGGTGTCTAACAGCCACATAAACCCTAACCTCTTATTTCTATTAACTAACTCGGGATTCAAGTATTCAACTAATCACTAACAGAAATTTTTAGCCATTGACATTTGGTAACGAATTATATATATTTGTTTATATTCCGTATAACTTTGACAAATTTATAATATGCTTTTGCTTTAGAAATCATGTCACATTTACAGTCCACATTCTTCCCACATCAAAGCATAAGTATACTACGTAACTTGAACTATCATAAATCTTTAACAAAATATCATAAAATAATTTACATACTACTTTATAATTGTATATTCACAGTAATCGTTTATATGTATTGCAAACCACTCTTTTCCGCTTCAAGATTCTGCACTTCATTTTCGGTTGCTTCTACATTGCAACTAGAAAGGATATTTCAACGACCAACTCCATGTTTTTGTCTTCATTTTCACCTTTGGCAAATTTTGTTCTCTCAAATTTTCCATGTATACTATCGAAGTATGTTTGTTTTTGGCCACTTTTAGATCAGGGGTGCAAAAAAGAACCAACAACTAATTTTTGGTAAATATATTTGAAAACATACTAATTTGGTAAATAAGTTTCTCTATTATACTAGTTTAGAAAAAAACTCAACATAAACTTAAAATGAAAAAGAAAAAAAACAAACCCCGTTAGCGATGACATTTGGTCGCAAAAGTTGAAGTTAACTTTTAAATTCCAAAAACAACTTCTTTTTTGTTGTTTTGGGTGACAACATTGAGTAGTCGTAAAAGACTTCTGTCTCAAAATCCCGTTTTTCTTGTACAAACAGATAGTGTACAAATCCAATCTAACCAAGATGTTGTAATTTCTAAAGCGGTCTCTAATTAAAACATCAAGCTAGCTAGATCGTACAAGAATAATCATAATAATAAACCACTCATATATGTTGATAATTCGGATTACAGTAGTACACACTTGCTTGTGGATGACAATAGCTAGTTTGATACCAATGCTATAAGATCATCATCGGTGATAACCTATATATATAGGACACAAACACTTCTCGATTAGAGTATGAACAAAACAAGCAAAAGTATATAGCTACCATGAAACAATATATAGTTTTTGTTACATACCTTTTTCATTTCAGCCACAGATTTAAAGCGCCAAAAAAGGTCATTAAGTTCCTTTCCATCATAGTTGTAACCAAGCTGATAATTAAAACAAATAATGTTCAAATAATCCATGACAAATTATTGGTGTCCCTAATTATTACTTCATGTAAAAATCAGTGAGTTTAATTAATTAGCATTTTACCTCAAAAAGTTTAGCTTTCAAAGCATGTCGTCCACTGCTCAACAAGATTTATATCAAGATTAGATAGATTATAACCAGCAAATGATATTCAAATAAAACCGATGTAGACACACATTCATATAACGAATACATGCCATATATATAAAGTAAACCATAGATATTTAGTTTTTATCATATATACCTAAGTTTTCCAAGGGTAAGTCCACATTCATTAGTTCGGTGAAGCCCGATATCTTCTGGAGACATGATTTCATATGTGGTTTTGTTCTTTAGGACACCATCCTATAATACATAAAGCACAATATATATATAATGCCGATAAAAATTATTAGAGCAATCCACATGAACCACAAACAAATAATAAGCAAGTAAGCAATTAAGCATGTATATAATTAGTTAAAGAAGACCAATTAATTACTTGATGGATTCGAGTTCTGTAACTTGTGATGTACAGTGATGCCCGGCCGCTGGTTGGTGGCGCGGGCTATGTGAATAATAGTAAACTTTCAAAAAAAAAATTACTTGATGGATTCCACTTTCATGAGCAAAAGCATTATCACCAACAATCGGCTTATGTGGTTGAACCCGCATTCCACTGCACTCTTCAACCTAAATATAATTAACACACATGCACAAATTTAATTAGTATCTCAAAATTAGACTAAAATTATTAGAAAGAAACTATATATGAAAGAATTTGACAAGTATACTTAATTACTTACCATCTTGCTAGTCTTGACTATATGTTTTGTATTAATATTTGTATACAGGCCACCCAATAATTCTCCTTTGCTTTTTATACTCATTACCACCTATATTTTCAACAAAAACACTTTTGTGTACCTCATGAAATTGAACAGCCATATATATATCAAGAAAACAATAAACCTATACCTCTTCTAAAGAAGCATTGCCAGCTCTTTCTCCAATTCCGTTTATTGTTACTTCCAACTGCCTTGCACCCGAATAAGCCCCCTAGATTAATCCATCCATATAAATATATATGTTAGCATATATATATAGATAGATAAAGAGAAATTAACCCAAATTTACTAACAACGTGACAATTGTATATATACACTATGTAAGTACCTCTAGAGTATTTGCAGTAGCAAGTCCAAGATCATTATGGCAGTGAGTAGCAATGATGACATTCTCAACACCAAGGGTGTTAGCTTTTATGTCAGTAATTAGTTGCCCGAACTCACGAGGCCAATTATAGCCAACCGTATCTGGAATGCAAAGGGTCGTCGCACCTGCTTTGATGGCCTCGCTCAAGACCTCATATAGAAATTGTCTCTCGGATCTTTTAACCAACATAATTAATGCAATTAAGAAACTTAATTAGTTATTGTCTTATTGAGCTTTCATAAAGGGAAAATGATTTATGCTCTTATTATATCATTTTTACCTCATTGGCAGTAAAATAGTAAAGTTATTGTATTACACATCACTGAAACATAATCTATATCTATATCTATATTTACATCTATACTATCTATACTATATTATAAAGCAAATATCCCCTGTCTAAAATTTTAAGTTTTAGCATTTACTTCTCCAAAATGCCCCTCCTATCTATTATATATTTACCTAAAATAACTATAATACCTCTTTCTCTCTCCTCAAATCTCAACCACTCATTTTTTTTCTCTCTCCTCTATAAATCATTTTATTTCTCTAATTCATTCAAAATCTTTTATCTCAAAAACCGTACATCGATAAATTATAAAAATTATATGGGTATTCTTAAAATTTCATGTTCTTTCATTAGAGATGTCATTCGATATACTTTCGACGAATTTTTAAATCCGAGGGCGGAGCCCGTACGGCTAAGGGCGGAGCCCGTCAGGTAGATCACCCATCACCGCCACCCGCCGCCATTACATCACCACCCCGCCATCACCTCCATCACCGCCGCAACGCGCAGGTACCTTTCTCTCGTTAAAATAAAAAGAAGATATATATTTTATAATCAATCAAGTATAGTTAATAAGGATGCTGAGTAATTTTGCCCATTTTGTTGACTATTCTATTTAACTCTGTAAAATTTATCAAATCTTGCTTTAGACCTTAGTGTTGTCTCTTTGTACTTTTCATTATAGCTCAGTGGTTGTGCCAGTTTTATATGCTGGAGGTCTCGAGTTCGAGACATGTGAAAGACATTTTAAGGAATTTCATAAATAAAGTCATCTAATGAAACAGGTTTGAGTCCTGCAGAGGAGACAGAGTTTTATCCAAATTAAATGTCATGCCTTCAGGCCGTTTAGTTGGGGGTTTTTTCTCCCACTAGGTATTGAGGGTGAGAGACTCTCTAGCACAGACCCGGTTAAAACAACATAAGCTAGATCTCCCTGTTGCGAGTAAATAATCCACACCTTTCAAAAAAAAATTACTTTATTTCGACCTTATTGTTGACTAGGGCAATGAGTTATATTTTTTTTAAAAAGTATTTTAATAATCCTTAATTTGATCACAACATTTGAAAAAATCAACAGATAAAGTAAAGAAAAAAAAATAATCGACTACATGTTTGTTATTTAATCAGTTTATTAAGAGGCTTATTAGGTTAAGCTAGTTAGTTGATAATTAATAAAGATTTGTACGACAATTACGCAGTTCCTATCCACCAATATATTAATCGATATCTGGCTTGTGGTTTGATTAAAGTTTTTATTAATCGATATCTGGCTTGATTATTATCTACACAACATGTGTCTTTTAAATTTCTAATTTTAAGTTATTTTATTACTATCAAATACTAATAGTTAATCATCAAATATAATTTTAATTTTACTAAAATATTTTGATAAGATACATAACGTTAAGTTTTGACATTGTCATAGAATACCAATTGAAGGTGCCTTAATATTATATTTACTAGATTATTACCCGCGTAATACGCGGGAAACATATATAATTAATGACATGTTAAATTTTTATAATATCATAAGTTGACAAATATTTAACCAGGTAAGAATTAAACCACTAAAAAACATGAAGTTACATTAGTGGTCGTTTAGATTCTGGTTAACAGTGACCAGACAGTTGAAAAATGGATACATCATCTATTAGAGGTCTCGCTAAGTAAGGTTTTCGTTTCTTTTGGATGTCTTTCATTCATCCAGATATGTCTGCATTGTCATTGTACTTGTGCTTTAACGTTTTGCTCGAATAATTTAGTTATACACTAAAATTACTAAGCAATTTAATTATCAATCTATATATCGCATGTTGTGTTAATCTAAGTTTAAATTATGCATATTATCGTTGCAATTTTCATACAATTATTTTTCTGACATATAATTGTGATAGCTTATATTTGTTTTTTAGTTCTTTATTCAGAAGGCCGGTTTGACATCCGGTCTGGTTTTCAAAACATTGATTTAATAAAAACGTTATATGATAAAAATCCTATACAAAAATCCTTATAACCAAATTTTATTCGTTATATGATAAAAATTCTATACAAAAATATAATTATAAAAAACGTATTAGATAAAATAAAATTTTATTGTAAAAAATTAAAAATTAAGTTTAAAGATAAAAAATGATGTAAAATATAAAAATATTAGTTTCCATAATTATATTATTAAAAACATTAATTATTAATGTCTACAAACTTAAATAAGGAAATAATAATAATTTAAATTTATTAAAATAAAATTAAATCTAAAAAAGTTAAATAAGGTATATGACATCATCATTTGATCTAATGGATCTAATTAAAAGTTGAACTTCATCTAAGGGTCCATACTTCTCCAATTATGAATTAAGGTTTTTCTTTTATATATATTTAGAGATTCTAAATTTTTGATATTCATGCACACCTTTATTTTATATCAATGAATTTACAAGAATAAAAGGTATTAAAAGTTAATTTTTATTATATATGCTTTTGTTTTAGTTATGTATATCTTCTATTATTATATTTTATTATTTTTCTAACATAATTTTTCATGTCATTTTTATAGTTAAAATACAATTAAGCCGAAAATTAACTAAAAATGTAACAATTCAAAAAATTATTACCATCTTTAAGAAATTATCAAATAAAAGTTAATATATATGTTGGACAAAATTATTGAACAACGGTAACCATATTTTATAATCATCATTTAAGATCGTATCATTAGCAATAAAAAGGTAATATAATATTTCCGTCAATAACTTTATAATCCATGTATCTTATCAGGTTGCGACAATACATTAAATATATTACGTTTAAATTTAGACTTTTGTAAATAGTCATGTTCGTGTATATACATACTATATATATATATACACGGGATATACATTAACATATCCATATATCGTACGAGTATTAATACTAATTTTACTCTTATAATAATTGATATTGATATTGGTATTATTATCAAAACTTAAGGAATTGACTCAACTAGTTATTGTACCCGCGCATTGCCGCAGAATACGTTTTTTTAAACGATAAAGTTTTTGACCCAAATTTATAT
Source organism: Erigeron breviscapus (assembly GCA_034093135.1). Classification (NCBI taxonomy): domain Eukaryota; kingdom Viridiplantae; phylum Streptophyta; class Magnoliopsida; order Asterales; family Asteraceae; genus Erigeron; species Erigeron breviscapus. The sequence goes on along the minus strand of CM067171.1, from coordinate 88,801,137 downwards.
CAAATATCGAACTTAAACTTTAAAAAGACAACCAAATATGTAGCAATAACAATAAAAAAATTGTAAAGAATAATAAGATGTATTAAAACATAAACAACAACTATATTAATGCTTTAAATGTTACATAAACGTAAGACGTAACGATGATGAAAGTTGTTATATATTAAAAACGTTATATATTATAAAAAGACGGATGAAAATAATCGAAAACCAAATGTTCAAAAGTAAAACCGTAACAGTGTGAAAGTTGTTTGATGAAAACATGAGAACCCAAACTTTAGTGTCTAGAAAATGAAAACTTTGATGTGGGATAAAATTTTAAAAGATTAAATAAAAGATAACTAAACATTTAGCAATAACAATAAAAAAATATAAAAAGTTAATAAGATGTATAAAAACATAAACAATAAATATATTAATGTTTTAAATGTTATATGAACGTAAGACGTAACGATGATAAAAACTATTATATATTAAAAACGTTATATATAAAAAAGACGGATGAAAATAATCAAAAACTAAATGTTTAAAAGTAAAACCGTAACTGTGTGAAAGTTGTTTGATGAAAACATGAGAGCCTAAAAGTTTAGTGTCAAAAAAATAAAAATGAAAACTTTGATGTGGGTAAAAGTTAAAAGATAAAAACTTTAAGGGGTTAAAATGAAAATTGATAAAAATTATTATGTGCTATAAGAGCTTGTACATTTTATTACTTTTTAGTATATATATATAATGCCTAATTCAAGTGCATCAAATTAATCAAATTATCACTACAACAAATTAGTCAATTCTACACACTTTATTCTACACAATTTCGAAAAGTGCGTAAAATTTTGTTGTTCGCACTTAAAAATGTGTACAAATAGTTTACATTAAAAAATGCGAAGAAAGCTACAAGCGACAAATTTGTTGTAGTGTATATCTAATGAAGTTCACAATCCGTTGAATGAACATGGCAAACACATCTGACTTTAAACTACGACTTTCTTTTAGTCAAATGAACATGTATGTTTTGTTTTTTTCTGAGAACATAACTATTCCTCACGTGTCACTATATACTCGAATAATAATTTAATTAGTTAATATAAAAACATATAGCAAAGTTGAGAAATAGTTAACCTTCCTGCATCTTCAGGGCTAAATTGAACATCATTACAACCCAAACTTCGAGCATATGCAACCATTGTCCTAGCCTTTTCAATAACTTCTTCTTTCGACATCTTTAGCTTATACCGCATATGAATTTCACTTGTTGCTAGAAAAATATGTATTCTTGGGAACTTGGCATACTTCAAGGCTTCCCATGCTTTATCGATATCATTCCTAGTGCACCTTGCAAGCCCGGAAATGACTGGTACGCGACCATCATAATTATAATTTCCAACTTCACGTGCAATTAACTCAACGGTTTCTTGATCGGCTTTGTTGGACGCAGGAAAGCCTGCCTCAATTATGTCAACACCTAGTATTGCAAGTTGACTTGCAATAGCTAGTTTTTGCTTTTGGGACATTGAGGCGCCAGGCGCTTGTTCCCCATCACGTAGAGTGGTATCAAAAATGCGAATATGGTTTGAGTCTTGAATATAGTTTGGGATGTAGTTTAGATTATGGGAGCATAGGATTGAGGTATTTTTCTGGGGTTGGGTTTTTAAGGGTTTAAAATAAGAAAGGGACGAGTTTGAACAAGCTGCGAATGTGGTGGCAGTGGTAGCAGTGACGACGATTGAAGAAGAAAAATTAGAAATGTGTGAGCTGAGAGACGTCGCCATGGATATATATGTAGTAGATCGATATGAAATCTTAGCTAGTTATTGTTTGATTATGCTAATTAGAAACAACATTTGATAGCATTTAAATAGTGGGACAAGTTATTATGATGCCCTCAATTTAGCCATTTTTAGCTTTTCGTAATTCGTAACAACTTCTTGGTCTCTGTTGACTTTTTATACAACTAGAGATTAAATATAAGGAGTTGTTGAAATATGACTAGAATTGGCAAACATATAAGTTAGAACCCTTCAATTGATAGACCGGTGGTAATTTCATTAGAAGTTCCCTTACAATGTAATGGTTATAATCGATTCACTTTATCCATTCAATATGGAAATTAATTAAGTATATATGTGGAAGATTTAACAAAATGGTTCTCTATGCATGTATTGTTTGGTTTACAACTTATTTCTTCAAAGAAAAAATCAGTGTTCATTATCAAATTGAACCCGAATTTTAAGAAGTTGGTATAAACTACTTAGGGCGTAATTAATAAATACTAAATTTTTTTATATACTAAAAGATAATTTATCTAATAACTTATCGACCAATTATAGATCTCGATTTTTTCAAATTGACAAAGTTATAACAAACAGTTCGCCTAATGGTTAGGAAACACTTTATGACCTTAAGGGCCCAAGTTCAATCCCCGCTTGACACAAAAACAATTTCTTTAAAGTACATGTTAACAATGAAGCCTAGACTCACATGTGAAGTTCTAAAGACGCGGACCGATCCTTCAGGGTGCCATGGTCCGATACTTTAAGTAGCGTTTTAAGAGCTTTTAGTTTGAATTAAGTTTTTAATTTTTAAAAAATTACACAGTTACCTCTTGAAGTTGCAGCTATAATATCATATTAAACACAAAAAATATAAAAGTTTTAGTTAACAGTTCTGTTTAAAAGCTATAACTTACAACTTCAACTAAAAACAGTTACAACTATTAATGTTATAACTTTGCGTTTATTCATTATTAACATTCTCTCATGATATCATTTTAATTAGTATCGTTATTTCATTAATGTGATTATTTTTTTCAACTATCTATTTTTTTAGGTTTCAAAAATATTTATCCGTGTTAAATAATCAATATAATATGCATAAAAGACCTAGTCTCCTTAATAGATAATTAACTGAAAGAGAAAAGGATAAAACAATGCATAAAACTTTTTAGTCGTCGTTATTTAGATTAAATTTAGTCAAAAACAGAAAGAGAATTCGACAAACATGCTTTATCGATATTAATATATCATTCATATTGCGACTAATTTATAGTTTATGTAGCCTGTTACGCTTAATTGGTCAGACAAAAATTAATCCGTTCATACATGTCAGCATCATATCTCACTCTAGGTTTCGCACAACTTTAAGTGTGACAAATAACGGTTAGGACACTAATTACTTAGATAAACCCATTGATGATAGGTGATATTGAATTAAATAAATGTTTTGATCTTCTATTAGAAAGTTACGAATCATCATGTATATAAATATAATAATATATATAATACAGTACTAAATAAATGTAAAGTGGTGGTGGTGATGGCGATTGATGGTGATGATGACGGTGAATAGTGTAAGTTATTGATATAAATGTAATTGTCTTAAAATGGGACGGTATTGTAGTTACTTATTATTATATGTTTTTTTATTTCTTTTACATGGATTCATTGTGTTTTGCATACTTTTAAGTTGAAAAATTGTCTATATATAATGTGTAAGAATGGACTAGTTGGCAAAAATAACTATGTGTAACAAGTATTTTAACCCCGGGCGTTGCCTCAGGAGAGATAACGATTCATAAAACGTACATCGTATATAAAGGCGGTGATATATACATAACGATTAACGTACATTACAAAAAATAGGTACTACACAAACGATAAAAATGGATGTAAGAAACAAATTAAAAATGATCATTTAGTGGTAGCGGAAACACTACACGATACACTGTCCGTTAGTCGGTGATTACCTGGCTGTTAGAACCGTTTAAACTAAACAATTAGAACAAAAAAAGAAATATAAAAAAGAAAGCATCTTTTATACACATAGGAAAAGGTTTAAAAGCTGACCATTTTGTTATAGCAGAAACAGTACAATATGATGTTATATTTGTCCGTTCATCGGTCATTACCTGGCTATTGACGGGGGTGAAAAATATAAATTTTTTTCTTACTTAAAAGAGCTAATTAAAAAAAAAATTAGTATCAAAAATAAAGGAAAAAAATGAAAAACAAAAAAAAGTAAAAAAAACAAAATTGCTGACATCATGACATCAACGTTTTACTATTCTTAAGCCTCCACTAATTATTATATATATAATAGTTTTTATTGAAAACCGTGATATCTTTTCCCACATAATTTGTTAACGTAATGGTTTTTGTGATAAAGTAATGTTTTACTAATTGTACGTAATGTCTTTTTATTAACAAGGTGGCGTGGTCGGTGAACCAATGTTCACGTCCGTACCTTTTAATTAAGGTATTAATGTAAATATTTTCTAAATGTAATGTTTTTTTAAATTAATGTAATCTCTATCTCTACTCCCTAATAAAGCAAATCCCCCCCCTAATAAATAATTCTGTCTTTGAAATACCATATTTACCCTTGGACATTTTTTTTCTTCTCTTTATCATATCTACTATCTCGACTCACATACCGTAACTACCCCAACATGTTTTCCCCTTTCCCCTTTCCCCTGCAACACACAAAACATACACGGCGGCTGCTGGTGGTTTCTATGTTTGCTTCAGCCGCGATGCATCATCACCAACACGACGTTTATATTTTCAGGTGGGTTTCTAGGGTTCATCATCACTCCAATACATCAGCTGCTATCAGGTGGGTTTCTAGGGTTCATCAAAGTTCCAATACATCGCCACCATCACATAGGCCGCCGATCTGGTATTTTTATCATATGATTGTTTTACTTTACTGTAAATATAGTATTTGTATATTATTTTTTAAATCGTATCCAAATCAATCACAATTATTATGTTCTGTTTCAATACAATTTCATATCTACTTACATTAACATTTTATAAATATATATAATATTTGTATATAATCTAAGTCTTCTTTTTTTATTTTTGCATTTTGCAGAGATAATTTCGACAAGGATTTTTGGTTAAACACAATGGTATGTTTCTTAGTAGTTTCTGATTTTTAAGTGTTTGAATGCAATGGTGAGTTGGTGACAATTTGTGTTGAATCCATCGTTTTGTGTTTCAATCCGTGTTTGTGTATTGAATGTCGTTTTAAGTTGGTCAACTGCCCAATGTATATCCTTTCATATCTATTTTTGGTATATACTGTGATTGATTTTGAGGCGATTTATATTTGGTAACATCCAACATTACAGCCTTTTCATCCAACATTATATATTGTGATTGATTTCTCTTTGTCAAACTTTACATTTTTAGGAAATTTATACCTACCTAACCACCATTCCAATTATTATAAATACGCCAGGCACACATTCTCATTCATTCATTCATCATTCATTCAATATAAAAAAAAAATGTCCAATGCAGGTTCTCAATCCGCAAATTCTGAAAAAAAAAAAAAAAAAAAAAAAAAAAAAATGTCCAATGCAGGTTCTCAATCCGCAAATTCTGACACCGGCACTGTAACCGCCAATACTACTGTACCTATTGCCAATGCAGTTGCTCCATCCAATGGTATTGCACGACTATGTCATATGTTTCTTAGTTACATCTATCTTACATATACAGTAATACATGCTTTATATTTCATTAATTATAACTATAAAAAATAACTTATGATGATATCATTGTCTCGAATTCAGTTTCTCCCCCACCCGGGTCTGCTGTTACTCCTGTCAACCTTGGCACTCCAAGCTCACATCCAGCAGTTCCCAACCTTTGCTCCAGGCGTCCATGCACCCATTGGGGTGACTGGTGCACCCTCGCGTTCGATTGTTGTCCAACCTGATCTGCCACTCGAGGTAAATAGTACCTTATACTTATAACAGGCTATTCTTTCAGATTTGTTGATTATGCCATATATTTGAATGATTTGTCGGTACATATGTTGAATCTGCGTTACTATTTACTTTATAATCTCATACCTGCAGGTTCAGAGGACGCCTCCACATCACGTCACTCAGCAAACGGTTAACGTTAATTCGATAACACGTAGGAAAGGTGATTTATCCCAACCCAATTTGGAATTACGTAAAGGTACGTTTTGGTCCCAACATTAAAGTTGGTGTCTACTACACCTATCACATAACATTATCGTAATTTTAATGTTCACTCCACCGAATCATTTTTATGTAGAGAAAAGAAAACAACACATGAAAGCATACAATAAAGAATACTACGCCCGTCAAAAAGCAATTAAAATTTCATCTCAACAGCCTTCTCCTGCAGTAGGTCATACCAGTCAAGTGGGCGTGAATCCACTTCAGAGGGTTCCATTAGGAGAAGTGAATCAGATTACAAACAATGCTCCATCATACCATCCAACCACGCAGGTGTTACTTTCAACCCATTCAACCACCAACTTTCACACACCTTTTGGTAACAAAGAAAATGTATCGCATTTCAACCAAAACCATCATCCACAAGTTGTTGCTCAACGAACACCTGCCAATACAAGTGTTACCACTTACAATGCCGACGTACAAAGAAAAAGACAAAACAGCAAAGAACGTTACGAACGGCAAAAAGCTAAAAAAAAATCAGCCCAGTCGCCTTTGTCGAAAGTCATGTCCCAGAACACTCCTCCCCTGACTCGGTCGCTAGCATCTGGTATCACTCAAGCCCATACACAGCCTTTACGATCAGTCCCTTTAGTTGATTTGCACTATAGGAGCTGGAATCCTACATCATATTATAGGACTACAATGTCGGATATGATGTTGGGTTCAAACCAACCAACAACCCAATGTAATCCGCCTAACGGGTACAAAGAAAACATTTCACTATCAGATCAGCACCTTCATCAAGCACCTGCTCAAATGGCCCCTCCTGTTCACACTAATAACAATAACGGATCGTCAACATACATTTCAAGAGTCACGCAACAACGCTTCAAAGGTATACATGATAAGTTTATTTTGTTTTTCCCATCACTCCAGTTGTTAATCATTACAAAACCTCTCCTCATTCCCCTGTTCTTAGGCATTCAATATCAGAATGGTAATCTACTACCTTTATTTGAATCGGTGGTCACTGAATCGGAGCCAGTAATCGCAAGGCAATCAACATTCATTGGCGAATCATCAAGAGGTTATTCTGAAACTTACATCATGTATATAAACATCTGATTATATTCATATGATCGTTCCAACAGTTTTTTCCTCTTACAGGCTTCGAATGTGAGAATGGAACTGTACCAAGTTCATCTGCATCAGTACTGACTCAAATATCACCAGTCATCGTAGGGTCATCAGCAGGCTCATCGACATTTATCGGAGAATCTTCAAGAGGTTATTTTGTGAAGTACATACTATTTATACCACATGTTATAGACCCCAAAAATATAACTTTCTTTTAACACCACACATCATTTGCATATTATCCAGGACGCCGCCGAGTTAATCTCAACCCTTCAACCTTAATTGAGGAGGTCCAGGAGGATCCTTACGACTTTGTCTACAGCGGACTCCCTATAAAGCATCGTGTGTTGACAGACCAGGCCCCATGTAAACATTGTGGAGCGACGCGGTTTAAATTTGAATTTCCTACTTTCTGTTGTATGAGTGGGAAGACAAAATTGGCCGTCACAAACGTTCCAACTGAACTGTACAATCTCTATACGGATCAAACCGAATTAGGAAAAACGTTCAGATTGCCATTGCGACCGCATCTTCTGGGGCAGCAGCTAATAACATGCCTGGAGGACGCACAACTCATTCGAGATTCAAAATTCCTCTAATCCTGAATAATAACTCTCTTTGTAACATCAGTAAACAAAGTGGTACTGCACAGCTACTCCGTCGTGCCAAACTCATCATATGGGATGAAGCCTCTAATGCTAAGCGACAAGCGGTGGAGGCATTTGATCGAACAATGCAAGACATAATAGGCGTAAGGCTGCCATTTGGGGAAGATAATGGTTTTTGGAGGTGACTTCAGGCAGGTGTTGCCTGTGATCAAAAAAGGAACCCGCGCACAGATTGTAGACTCGAGCCTGCGGATGTCGCCTCTTTGGCCTGGGATCACAAAGATGCGTTTATCTGTCAACATGAGAGCACGTACGGATCCATGGTTTTCAGATTTCCTTTTAAGAGTCGGCGATGGGGAAGAAGAGGTGATTGACGGCAGCTTTATTCGCATACCTGATGAGATGACCATCCCATACACTACCGAGTCCGAGACCAGATCGAAAGAGGCCTTAATAAGTGCCATATTCCCGTCCATTGAAGTGAATGGGACTTCTTCAGAGTACATAATTTCTAGGGCAATACTGTCAACTAAAAATGAAAATGTCGATGAGATAAATGATGAGTTGATTGATAGATTTAGTGGGCAGGAGCGAATATATTACAGCTTTGATGAGGCGGAAGACGATGTTAACAACTACTATCCGGTTGAATTCTTAAATTCTCTTAGTGTCGCTGGTTTGCCCCCTCATCGTCTACGGCTCAAAATTGGGTGCCCAGTTATACTATTGCGTAACATCGATCCATCCAACGGGCTTTGTAACGGGACACGGTTGATATGCAGAGGTTTTCAACGAAATGTCATCGATGCAGAAATAGCGGTCGGGCAACATGCTGGTAAAAGAGTTTTCTTACCAAGAATACCCCTGTGTCCCTCTGAAAATGATATGTATCCCTTTAAGTTGAAGAGAAAACAGTTCCCGATTCGACTTAGCTTCGCGATGACAATAAACAAAGCCCAAGGCCAGACAGTTCCACACATCGGTGTCTATCTACCTGAATCGGTATTCTCACACGGACAACTATACGTGGCCCTGTCTCGAGGGATATCACGCGAAAGGGTGAAGGTTTTGGTTAGGCCTACCCAAAATTTTCATCAACCCGGCGTATACACCGCAAATGTGGTTTACAGAGAAGTTTTACAAGCTGCATAGCTTATATAAGGTGAGTGGATTTATGTACCAACTAATTTTTACTTGCAGTACTGTTCAGTTCTCTAATTCTAATTTGATGTTTAGGTTTTCATGTTTCCAGGTTCCAATGTTTTATGTCCTCAAAAGCACTAGATAGATTCGGCTGTGTGAATGTGTGTGTGTGTGTTTTTGGTATGATTTTTTTTTGGAACAACGTGTTTTGGTATGATATAGATATGTTTGTATATGTTTGGCTTCTTATTTATTTTATTTTTAATTCATATCTATGGGCAGCTAGAATTTAGGTTCATTATTTTAATTATAGAGACTAATAAACTCACTAATCTGTTATATTATTAGTAGCATAAAAGCCATTATGTCTAATGTAAAATTTTAATGTATATTTAACTTTATATCACATATATGTTTGTAAATTATCTTTTATAAATCATGACTCTCCCCTTCACCGATTCGATCCCAATTCTTGAGTTTCACACCGCAATTATACCGCCGCATTGCGCGGATATATGGCTCAGGAATTTAAAGAAAGAATAACATATACTATAGGACAAACGTATACTTAGACGTTTGGTAAATTTCCATCAATTATTATTTTTATAGATACAAATTATCCAATATGATATTTCCCCGATATCTGATATCCCCCCGATTTTTAAAAATATCATGTCTCCCCACCTCGCCAATCCGATCCCGATCCACGAGTTCTACAACCTTGCACGTAACTACAGCCGTTACGGTAAAAAAGTTCTAACTAACGGAAAATAAATATCACTTTGTAAATTGTCGTCATCACGGAATATCACACGTTGTAAATTTTTCCCGCCGCATTGCGCGGGCACTATGCTCGTTATTATTAAATGTAATGTTTTCAGCTTTCGGCTTTAATTGGTTCCTTTTGAACTATTAGCCTCAATTTTAAGAGTGGATAATGTTATTATATACGTAAACTTATCAATCGTTGACATAAACCACTAAACGCCAACATTTTAATGTAAGTCTTGATAGAATAATTAAAAAATAAATTTTGGAAAAGTTTTTTATCCACCAATAAGTTGATTTACTAATCTATACATTCTAGCTTATTCGAGGGAAAAAATCTCACTGAATATCTATCTTAAATAAAGATAGAGTAGTATATTTTGCCGCTTCAATTTTAAGAGAAAAAAAAACTCACTTATTCAACTTATCTACGTTAAATTAAGAAATCTCTAATATGTTATTAAAAAACCTTCTTTTCTAAAAATATTATAACTTTCTTCTTAAAACACTCAATATCAAATAAATTGAGATAGAGATTTTATAATATTTTCAATGTCATAAATGAATATTTAACATATAGTCATTTGAACAAGTAAAGAAAAAACTATTAATGCTCAAATATTTTAATATATAGAGTTAATTGCAGAAATTGTCCCTGTCGTGGTACCCAGCTTGCAGATCCCTAACTTTTAAAAATTACAGTTTTAGTCCAAAAAATTTGCTCCATCAACAGTTTTAGTCCTGGCCATAAACGTCCGTTTAAAACCAGGTCACGTGATTTGCATAGTTAATTACAGAATTCGTCCCTGTTGTGGACTGTCACTTGCAGTTTTCATCCCTAACTTTCAAAAAATTATAGTTTTGGTCCAAAATTTTTATCCTCAATCTATATGAAAAGAAACATTTACACACAAAAAAAATCCTAATTATCCAACTTTCTCTATTTCTATCGGATACAAATTTACAAACAATCTTAACCCACACCCCACCCCTTTTTTAAAAATTAGGGATCCAGACTTTTTTTTTCAATCTTTATCTATATTTCCAAGAAAAATACCAAATTCATGTGTGTGTATGTGATTGAGGGATAAGTACATGTTTTGCAGGTGTTGTTGAGAAAGAATCAAGAATAATAAAGATGATAGGATTTTTTTAAGCCTTTTTTTTGTGAATTAATTGCATATAAAGAATAGATCTAATATATATATATAATTGTATATAATGTTTGTATACAGATCATGTATTGATATGAAAGTGATGGGATTTGAATTTAATTTTCATTAGATTTGTTGTTATTTATTGGAATAGATTTGTGTTTGATTTGGGCTGTTATCTGTATATCGTGCGATCCACGATGGCGCCAATTTGTTTGATCAAATAATCGCACTATGGCACAACCGAAGGGGTGTGTGGGTTTTGGAGGTGGTTTGTAGGCGATTCCCTACTGGTAATAGGGTTGCGGCCGCTTTACGCCTAATTGGTGTTTAAGGTTGGTTACCGAACTGAAGGGTCGGTGTTGTGTGTTATCTGTTGAGTATGGATGTCTCCTCTTTATATAGAGGGTAGGAAACTTGGAGAGGAGGGTAAGAGAATTAGGGTAAATCTCTTCTTCTTTTACGATATCTTCTATCTTTTTAAGAAGATTTATGATAATCTCTTCATCAGCCGTATCCGAGGTATTCGGGATTTAAGTGTATTGTTTTATTTGGATAATTACGGAAAGGATCTATGTATATCTGTAAGTCCCAACTCAATAGATGGTACTACTGAAGACCCCTCTATGTCGATGGTGGAGTTACTTTGCAATATATGCACTGAACTGGAGACGACCAGTTGCAGTGTGTATATACCAAGTTCTAGATAGATTACTTACTTAAATGACAATAAGTAAAGAACAATGCAATAATACAAAATACTTGTAAGATAAATTGATGAGACAATATGTAATTTTCAATGTGTAATTTATTTATTGATGTTAAATAAATTACAAGGTTGATGCTGAACCAAGATAATACAAGAATGTAAATATCCTAACAACCTATGAAATACAATTGATCTATACTCGGAATTTCTCTACAATCTAAACACTTAAAGTGTGAAATGTTCCTTTTAGCGATTGAGAGAATATTGCACAAGTTCACCAAGAATATTGCAGGTTTGCAAAGTGTGAATTTTATCGAAGTGTATTCGAAGAAGTAATATTCTTGGTTGTGCAATGACTTGTATTTATAGGCAAAGTTAACATTGGGATGTTAACTTTGGCCGTACAAATGTGGTTGAGAGCATTTAAGGAATAGCATTTAATTCCTTAAAAAGAGTGTAAAGTCGCTATAAAGCAACTTTACTCACACCTTTATGTACCTTTTTGCAATTAATAATAAGATAAATCTTATTACCCGGGTAAAGGTACATAAAGCATAAAAGTCAATTCCTCGTAATCAGTGTAAAGCTTTGTAAGAGCTTTCCACTGATGGTCTCCAGTTTGTAACTGACTAAAATGCCAACTGGGCTTCGCTGCCATTGCCATTCTATATCTTCCATTTGTTGTCTTCGACTTCAACTGGAATGATTCTTCAACTTGGTCAGTTCTCAACTGGAGGAAGTCTTCAGTTGCGTTGACTGTACAGTGCAACTGGACTTCAATATATTTCTCGACAAATCATCTAGGTCTCCAGTTCACTGGACAGTTTCACTGGGTCTCCAGATGCAACTGGAGACTGGCCAGTTTACCAGGTGAACTGGTCCTAACAAATTCCCCCTATTTGTCTAGAAATATTGCCAAGTCTTTTTCTAGTTCTTGTATCTATACAAGTGTGAACTAAAGAGACTTGTTCGATTAAATCTATCTAAGTTTTCTAAGGCATTTTTATAGATCAATAAATGCCTTAGGTTTTTCTTTTAGGTTTGTTAGATTTTAATCTATTATCTACCTTGTGGTTACAAACTGGTAACTTCATTTATACAAGGAAATGAAATTTATACAAGTTACAGAATGTAAAACAAAATACAAGTAGATAACTGAAAAGAAAGAACTTAATGAGATGGCCCTTCGCCAGTTCTTCTTCTCTTGGTCACTGAAGAAATAGGCTGAGAGTCTTCAGGATCAATATTCAACTTTTGCTCAAGATTTTCTTTATGTTGAATCTTGCCCCTTAAGAAGTTCACCCATGCTTTCTCAAACCTATTCTTTTGTGCTTCGCATCCAACACATTCACCATTTCCACCCATTCGCTGAACCCATATTGCATAGCACCAGGATTGTCAGTTTTAACCAGTGGCCCTCTGGTATAACTAACTTCAACTTGAAAAACTTTGGTGCCTGGCTTGATTGTCACATTTACACCATTGATAGTACCACTATGTCTTCTGGTTGACATGATCTGGGAGTAATAGCTTTTTGCTTCAGATTCATTTGTTATTTTTATACTCCCAGCACCAGCAGCCAGTACAGCGGACTTGATGTCTTCATTAGATACCTCGCCAGTTGGTTCAACAAATGTGCTAAGGTCAGCATCTCTTGACAGTGGTCTTCTTGGTTGTGGAATCCTTCTTGGTGGATTCAAAACCTTCTTCACAACCTTCTTAACATTTGCAATTCGTTAAGAATCCCACTGGCCTATTCTCCTTAGCCTTCTCCACTGATATATTCAAGCTTCTGGCATCAAATTCAGCTTCATCCTCAGGATAGTGTCTGTCCAGTTCTACATCCAACATTTCTTTCAACTGGTCAACTATCCTGGGATCATTCTTAACCCTGGCATACTCCTCCTTAGTGATACCCAAAAGATTGGCATCACTCATATCAAGCAACTTGATTTGTGCAAGATGTGCCCTGGCTTCAACTTGGTTTCTTTGTTTCATCTTCTTCTTTCTTTAATATCATTGCCAAGTCTAGCCAGTCTTCTGCTATCACTATCTGAAACTGGAGGAAGTATATCAGCATTGCCAGTTTCTAACATTACATCAGTGGCCGGCTGGGCAGATGCATCAGCAGCTAAACCTTTTCCCTTATCCAACACATTCCCCCTAACATCTTGCTCACCAGCTTCAGTACTGGTAGCTACAACCATTTCTCTTCCAACTTGACTTCCAGATGAAGTTCTTCCAGGTGCAACTGGTGGAAGGACTGCACTTCTTTCCCCCTTGGCAGCATCTAGACCTGCCCGAATACCTTCCCATTCAGAGGGTGAGATGGCAACCGGTCAAGAGGCTGCCATGATTGCATGTCCTTACACTCCTTGAAAATCCCACACATCATTCTGAAAGACCTCCATAAATGGTTGGTCTCCTTTGACTGGGTCAAAACATTGGCAGTAACTTATTCTTGACCAGTTTTTAATTCATTTAGGATCTTGGAGTCTTCATCCAAACCAGAGACAACCTTTTCCTTCACTTCATCATCCTTCTTCTTCAAATTCTCTACTTCAGTTGTCAGTTTATCTAAGGATTGAGCATGTAGAGATACCTGGGTGTTCAAATTCTCAATGCTGCCTCTCAACTGGTTGATCTCACTGGTGAGTGGGGCCAGATCAACCTGAGGAGTGGCCAGCTTGGTGATCTCAGACATCACCCTTTCAATCAATTGTGCTTCTCTAGCACCCAGCGTATCCTCTATCTTCTGACCAACTGAAGTCATCAACTGCTGTCCAAGTTCAGTTACATCTAGGCCAGGTTTTTCAATAAGTTCCTTTACCTGCCTTTCAATCTCCCTCAAATCTACCTCAGATGTTCTTACAGTGTTGCCAAGCAGATTGGAGATTGAGGTTGTAACCTTGGACTGAGTAAGGTCAAAGGCTTCTTTCAAAGTACCAGCCAGATTATTGCAGCCAGTGACCAACTCATTTAACTTGTTGAACACCAAGTCTTCATTTGATGAAAACTTGTTAATCCCCAGATCAACCACTTTAATGTTTGTCAAGTGATCCTTGTGGTATCTGTAGAAAGACTTGGTGTTTTTGTCAAGTGTCTTTTGAATCTCCTCCACCCTGGTAAGAAGGTTTTGGAGATCGGCTTGTAAAGAGACAACTTGACTGTCCAGTGACGAAGGAGAAGGTGTCACTGGACCAGCAGCAGTTACTACTGGAGCAACTGGAGAAGGCAAACTTAAAGAAGTCTCCCAGTTGTCATGCCAGCAGTTGAAGATATAATAAGGACTGGAAAATCAAAGTGTTGTTCATGCTGAGAATGCTCAGGTGTGAACAACGGCGGCGGTGGGGGTGGCATTTCTCGAGCAAATGAGAATTGCCCAGTTGGTGAATCGTTATAAGATGGGAATGGTATATTAGTAGGCACATTTTCTTGTGGTGGTGAAAGTGAAATTGATGCATCTGGAAGCGAGACTGGAGATGAAGGGTTTTGAGCTTGTACAGAAGCCTCAAAAATCTCCAAGTCTGTTTCAGTTCCTTCAGAATTCGAAGACTCTATCAGGATTTCCTTGTCATTAACATTCATGTCCAGATCCATGAATGTAACTGAGGGCTGACCAGAAGGGTCAGTCTCCAGATGACCTTCCCGAGTTTCCTGGATGGGTGCATCTGTGGTGGATCAGATACCGAAGTATCTTCACCAGGGATAGATGTGATTGGAGTTGCTTCAGTTATGGTTGCTCTATCCTCAACCACAACATTAGACGAACTGGAGGGTCCCTCATTATTTTGAGGCCCGCCCAGTTGCCTTTCTGACTCACCTCCAATAGGTGCATCAGTTGAAGCGAATGCCAGTTGCATTCGTTCTGGAATTTCGACCTCTCCAGCTTCAGATACTAGAGAGTCTAAATTCCTTACATATCTGGAGCAGTGTACGGTGAATCTGTACTAAATATGCTTCTCTGCCCAAAATATGTTTAAAACAGAGAGAGGAACCTTGAAAAGGGATACACACACCCCTGGTGCCTTCAGCTTTTGAAGGCTTCTAAATAGAATATCTGCAAAGTCCACTCTCAATCCGTTCCACAAGCAGTAAGCCATCTCTGCTTGTGAGGAGTTGATCTGGTCAAGACCACCAGAACTCCCACCCATACTCTCCACCAGGTGGATGAAAAAATACCTCCATGAAGGTGTAAGACCCTTCATGGTCATCGCACCCTTCGTCTTCAATACACCATTCTCCAAGCACTCTTTGTGTCCCATTTCAAGAAGTACTTGGCGAAAATTTATATTTGAGGGTAAGACGACTGGAGATTCACCCTCTCTCCAGTAATTGAGGTGTAAGGCATCCCTCAATACGTCAATGGACAAGGTACACTGGATTGTTCCATCCTTTAATGTGAAACTGATGGAGGAACAATCGGAAGAAAGAGTAGCAGTGTACCAAAACTCAAACAAGTAGTTGTGAAACAACTTGCGTGGATTTAGAGAGAATGAGGGTCCTATTGGAGAATCCTTCAAAAACTTTTGGATTCTACCAATAAGGGTATTGGACCCTTGAGATCCTTGTAAGCTTGCCATCGGATTATTTGGATTGAGTTTGATGACCGAAGCATTACTAGGAGCACCAGATGCGGGTTTGACATCTGGTGAAGGAGCATATGGAACAGTCAAGAGATTTACATCTCTTGAACGGGATGATCTAGGAGCCATAGAAAAATGAAAATGAAATTTGGGAATTAGGGTTCTTGATTTGTGAAGCAGATTTAGAAATGAAGCAATTTTGATGATTGGGAAGTAAATGAAAGAATGTAAGAGAAATAAGTAAATGAGTTCGGAGTAAATAAGGGTATTTATAATGGATTCAAGATCCCAATGAAATACCAAAAACTATATTTTATAAACAAAATCTTTTTTGTAGATATTTTCACAAAGTAAGTTTGAATTTTGAAATAAAATAATAATTTGCCATGTCAACATTAAATGCTACCATGTCAGCATTAAATGCTACGACGGCTTATCTTACCACGCGCCCACTCACTTTTTATTTTCCCAATACAAACAGTTGTCAAGTACTAAAATAGCTTTAAACACGTCAGATCACGATACCAAGTGGTTTAAAACACTCGAGTACCATCACGTGTCACAAATATTGACCAAGTATTTCTAACGTTATAAAAATAAGACAAGACTGAATCTGGTCACTGGAGGATCAGTCCAGTGCCAGTTTCCAACTGGAGAGTTCTCCAGTTGCCATTTTCAAACAAAAACGAATTTTAGTCAGAAAAATTATTTTGAGTCTTTCCCCCTAAAATGATGATCCAGAAATCGATTAGTGCCGGGATAGTATCACAACGGCGTTCGATAGCCTGGCGAGCAAAGATTATCTGGACCTCCTCAACTGGAGAACTTCATCAGTGTCACTGACGCGTTCAATAACAAAGAAAGCTCCAGTTTAAGGATTTAACATTCACAGTTCGCTGATGAGATGTTTAAAGGTTTTCTCATCGAGAGGTTTTGTAAAAACATCAGCTAACTGTTTGTCAGTGGGGATGAAATGAATTTCAATGTCTCCTTTAATAACATGATCACGAATGAAATGATACCTGATGTCAATATGCTTTGTCTTGGAGGGCATCACTGGGTTGTGAGATATAGCAATTGCACTGGTGTTGTCACAAAAGATTGGGGTCATTGTATACTTTTGACCATAATCTAGTAACTGGTTCTTGATCCAGAGAATCTGGGCACAGCAACTGGCCGCAGAAATGTACTCTGCCTCAGCAGTGGACATAGAGCTGAAGTCTGCTTCTTGCTGGTCCAACTTACCAGTTTTCCTCCAAGGAAATGACAACCACCAGTTGTTGATTTCTATCTATCTTACAACCTGCATGATCTGAATCTGAATAACCCATTAGATCTAATCCTGAGCCTTTGGGGTACCAAAGACCAAGATTAGGACACCCTTTCAGGTATCGAAAGATACGCTTTACAGCGTGCAAATGTGATTCTTTAGGGTTAGCCTGAAACCTGGCACATAAACATGTTGCAAACATTATATCTGGTCGACTGGCAGTTAAGTACATCAGTGAACCAACCATACCACGATAGTCAGTTATGTTAACTGGTTTGCCAGTTGGGTCAGAGTCCAAATTTAATGGTACTGCAATAGGTGTGTTTTTCGATGGGATTGAATCATATTTGTATTTTCTTAACAAATCTCTGACATATTTTCCTTGGTTTATGAAAATTCCATTTTCAGTTTGCGTAATCTGAAGACCTAAGAAAAATGTTAATTCACCCATTAAACTCATCTCATACTCAGATGACATGATTTTAGAAAACTTTTTACACATTGCATCATCAGTTGAACCAAAAATAATGTCATCAACATAAATTGGTACCAATAAGATATTACCTCTTTCTTTCAAGATAAATAAGGTATTATCTATTGCACCTCTTTGAAAGCCATTTTTAAGAAGCTGTTTAGTTAAAGTATCATACCAGGCTCTTGGGGCTTGTCTTAGACCATACAATGCTTGTTCAGTCTATAAACCCAATGAGGATGCTTCTCATCGATGAAACCTGGAGTCTGCTTAACATAAACTTCTTCTTCCAATGTTCCATTTAGGAACGCACTTTTGACATCCATCTGGAAGACCTTGAACTGCAGATGGGCTGCATAAGCCAGAAATATTCTGGTGGCTTCAAGTCTTGCAACTGGAGCAAAAGTTTCATCAAAGTCAACGCCTTCTGCTTGACAATAACCCTGGGCAACTAATCTGGCCTTGTTTCTTACAACATGGCCATATTCATCCATTTTGTTTCGGTAGACCCATCTGGTACCAATAGGTTCTTTCTTTAACCCTGGTGGACAAGGAACAAGCTCCCAACCATTGTTCCTTTCAAACTGGAGGAGCTCTTCTTGCATAGCTTCCACCCAGCTTGGGTCTGCCATAGCCTCGTCAATCTTCTTTGGTTCAATTAGTGATAAGAAGGTGACGTTTAAGCATTGCTCACTGGTGGCTCTTCTAGTCTGAACCCACTATTTGGATCTCCCACAATCTGTTCAATTGGATGTGCTCGAGTCCATCTAGTGTAATGACTAGGCTGGTGCACAACAATATCAGTGCAAGTCACCTGGCGATCTTCTTCAGTTGCAGTAGCTTCTGGAGGAGGATCAGTCCAAACTACTTCTACATCTCATCAGAGTCAATGAGGTCACGATTTGCATCATGAAATTCTTCATTCAAAGGCATTTCTTGAAGAACTGGAGAAGTTGGGTTGAACTGGTGCTGATATTGGAGTGGCACGTACATCGGATCCAATCACCAATTCTTGTGGTAAGTTGAAATTGATGGAGGGATAAAATGATGTGTCACTGGTGCTTTTCTTCTTCTTAACTAGTTCCAGTTGAGTATAACTGGAAGCATCTTTTGGTGAAACAACTGACTGATGAACTTGGTCAGTTTCACCAAAATTGATTGGAACGACTGGAGTAATATCAAGGCTTGGTCTCTTGTTGATTGCTTCAGTTGAGTCATCGAATGTGACATGAATTGTCTCATGAACCTTTTGGAGTCTATAATTATAAACTCTAAAGGCCTTTCGAATATCTGAATAACCTAAAAATACCCCGTCATCAGCTTTTGCATCAAACTTTCCAAGCTGACTGGAATCGTTTAAGATATAAACTGGACAACCAAATACATGAAGTATCCAATATTTGGTTTACGATTCCTGAGTACTTCATAGGCAGTCTTCTTATGTCTCTTGATGTAGACTGACCGGTTTTGGGTGTGACAAGCAGTTGCAACTGCCTCAGCCCAAAAACTGGTGGGAAGACCAGATTCAGATAGCATACTTATGGCTGCTTCTATCAGTGTACGATTCTTTCTTTCAACAACTCCATTTTGCTCTGGAGAGTGAACTGATGAGAAGTTTTGAGAGATGCCAGTGTCATTGCAAAATGTTTCAAGTACCTTATTTTGAAATTCAGTACCATTATCACTTCGCAACTGACAAACTTTTCGAGTATACTTGAGCTCAATTCTTTTGATGAGAGAGATGATTTCAGCAGGTGCATCACTTTTGGATCTGAGGAATACCACCAACAGTATCTGGTGAATTCATCAACCACAACTAGAGTGTACTTCTTTCCAGCTCTAGTTTGAACATTCACTGGACCAAAGAGATCCATATGTAGCATGTGAAGAAGTTCAGTGATGCTAAAATTTTGCCTAGTTTTGAAACTGGCTCTTTTCTGCTTGCCCATCTCACACCCTGGACATGGCTTTTCTTTATTGAAAGAAATTTGAGGTATCCCATCAACCAGTTGTTTGCGAGACAACTTGTATTTTTAAAATTAAGATGGGATAATCTTTTATGCCATAGCCAGTTGGTGTCCTCATCAGCCTTGGTATAGAAACATTGCTCTTTTGGAGCTGGTTCCATATCCATGATGTACACATTCCCTTTTCTTGGTGAAACCATCACCACTTTCCAATCCTTGTTAAATATGGTGCCTTGTGCAATATCGAACAAAACTCTGAAGCCATCATCACAAAGTTGGCTGACACTGATCAAGTTGTATTTCAAACCATTCACAAATGCAACTCTTTTGAACTTGACTTGTCCATTATTGAGCACCATATCCTTCAGTCTTTCCAGATTGATCATTACCAAACGTCACTGTCGGTCCATCTTGGACAGTGAACTCTTCAAGTAGGGGCTTACATCCGGTCATAGTCCAGCCAGCAGCGCTGTCCAGATACCAGATATTCTTCTTTCGATCGCCCTACACAACCACAAAAATCATTAGTTATTTTTGTGAACCCATCTTTTCTTGATGGGTTCACTGGACTTCTCTACAGAAGTCACAGTAGATTGTTGTGGTGTTGAACAGAGGCTGCATCTGGAGCTTTTTCACCAGCTCCAGGTGCAGGAGTAAAACGATTGGTATTTGATACTTACTCCCCTTATTTTTACCAGATTTTGTTCCAGATGGAACATTCTTTAGTTTAGGTTTTGAAGGGAGTGGTTTAATATTTTGTTTGAAAACTGGAGGTAAAGAACCTCCTTCCAGATTTTTAATCCGGGCAGTACAACTCTGAACCTGTCGAGACAAAAGTTGGAGTTGACTTTCCAGATTAACAAAAATATTATTTTCATCAGGCAACTGAACCTTGGACCTTGGTTCAGTTGGAGTTTTAGTCTGTCGGGTCTTGGGCACCTTAGACTTTTGAGGTAAAGGCTTGTTACCAGTGGCCTTTTTGACTGGAGCTTTAGCATGTTTGGCTCCAGGTTTAACCTCAATGGGGGTGGTCTCAATAGGTTCAGTTTCAACAGCTTCAGGTTGATCATAAGGTGTTTCAACCTTGAGAGATGGAGGCAATGCATGAAGATCTGGTATGAGAGCTGCCATCTCCAGATTTCCATGCATTCTTCTGGGCATCGATAGTCTTGAAAATGCATCATAGTTTTTGCCAGATGCTTTTACCCATGACTTGATAATCTTTTGTTCTTTTTCAAGATCAGAAAATATTTTTTGATTATCAAGTTCTAAAGCCTCAATCTTTAAAACTGACTCCTTGAGAGCCAACTGGACACTTTGTAAATCATTAGTTGTGGTTTAACATTGTTCAGTTCAATTAAGATAGTGTCAAGATATCTTTCACTATCAGCTCTAACAGTTTCCACAAAAGCTAAATCACCACTTAATGATTCAGCCAGGTTCAGTTTCAGTTCAGGGTCAACCTGATTATCATAGTCACATACCTTTTTCAAGATGATGTCAACCCATCTTCCAGTGATGACATCTTCTTTTGCCATGTGCTGCTGTTGATCTTCCAAGGCCATGAAACACATGTCCCTTTCCTCTTATTCATCAACTGATGAGTCATCAGAGTACTCCCATTTTCCCTCAGTTTGTGCCATTAAGCACTGATCCTTTCTTTTCCATGGACATGAGGGCAATCTGGGCCTTAAGCTTCTTGTATTTAGCTTGTAGCTATCATCAGGCCGATTGAAATTAGGGACAGAGGGGCCAGTTTGGTTGTTCAACTGACTAGATCTGCATTCCTTCATAAAAAGACCTTTCTTGCCACACTTATAGCATGCTAAGATTGGTCTTATCCAGAGAGCTGGAGCTGGAAGCATTGTTGGGGCCATTAAATCTTTTAGATTTATGCTTAAACCTATTAAAGGTTTTAGCAATCATGGCTACCAGATCATCATCGTCAGTTTCATTACAACCATCACTTTTTCAGTGGTCAGCCAGAGTTCAAGAAACTGTTTAACATCTCCTTCATTGAGTGTGCCTGGACACTCTCTGCAGACATTAAGCAGCACAAGGTCGCTCAGGTACACTAGCAACCTTGGAACTCTGGGCATGGTTCATGGCATCTTGCTCAGCCACCAGTCTTGCAGCATTTATCTTCAGTGAATCTGAAGGCTCCATAGAGCGATGCAAGAGTATGGCTGTGCAAGGTTTTACCTTGTCTCAAGACAAGAACCATGTTTTCCCACTTGGAAGGAAGAATATCACAAAACTTCTCAAGAAGAATATCCTTATCCTTCTCTACACCCAAGCCTCTCAGCTGATTAATGAGGCTAGAAAATCTGGTGTATGTACCAGTTAGACTTTCATTGGGCAAGGCAAAGAAGGATTCATACTTCTTGTTCAAGGCAACTTTTCTGGTGACAATAGTGTCATCACCTACTTCAAACTGAATAACTAATTCATCCCACATTGACTTTGCACTGGGGAACAACACAAGTGTTGGAATTAGATCTTCAGGGACAGCCCCAAGGATCATGTTCTTGAGTCTGGTGTCCAGATCAACAAGTCTACGATCCTCATCAGACCAATGGTCTTAGAGCTTTTCTCTTGAACCTCTTCTTCCAGTTGGATCAAGAAGAGGACTTACCCCAAGAGACATGGGTATATATGGTCCATCCTTAAGGATTTTCAACATATACCTTTCTATCCCACCAAAATGCAAAAGCATTCTAGCCTTCCATGTACCAAAAGTCTCACTGTTTCCATCGAATTTGGGAACAGGAGTGTTAGAATAATGTACATGGACGTGATTTGGGGCAGTAGGAGGAAGAGGGTTTGTATTAACATTTTGAAAAGGTTGGGCATTATTATTCAAGGGGGTTTCACCTGAACCAGAACCATCTCCACCCTCAGTAGTGTTCATCTTAGCAGATCTAGGCAAGTTTATTAGCCTTCTGCTCTGATACCACTTGTAAGTCCCAACTCAATAGATGGTACTACTGAAGACACCTCTATGTCGATGGTGGAGTTACTTTGCAATAGATGCACTGAACTGGAGACGACCAGTTGCAGTGAGTATATACCAAGTTCTAGATAGATTACTTATTTAAATGACAATAAGTAAAGAACAATGCAATAATACAAAATACTTGTAAGATAAATTGATGAGACAATATGTAATTTTCAATGTGTAATTTATTTATTGATGTTAAATAAATTACAAGGTTGTTGCGAAACCAAGATAATACAAGAATGTAAATATCCTAACAACCTATGAAATACAATTGATCTACACTCGGAATTTCTCAAGACAATCGAAACACTTAAAGTTGTGAAATGTTCCTTTTAGCGATTGAGAGAATTGCACAAGTTCACCAAGAATATTGCAGGTTTGCAAAGTGTGAATTCTATCGAAGTGTATTCGAAGAAGTAATATTCTTGGTGTACAATGACTTGTATTTATAGGCAAAGTTAACATTGGGATGTTAACTTTGGCCGTACAAATGTGGTTGAGATCATTTAAGGAATAACATTTAATTCCTTAAAAAGCAGTGTAAAGTCGCATGATAAAGCAACTTTACTCAACCACCTTTATGTACCTTTTTGCAATTAAATAATAAGATAAATCTTATTATCCGGGTAAAGGTACATAAAAGCATAAAAGTCAATTCATCGTAATCAGTGTAAAGCTTTGTAAGAGCTTTCCACTGATGGTCTCCAGTTTGTAACTGACTAGAATGTCAACTGGGCTTCGCTGCCATTGTCATTCTCTATCTTCCATTTGTTGTCTTCGACTTCAACTGGAATGATTCTTCAACTTGGCCAGTTCTCAACTGGAGGAAGTCTTCAGTTGCGTTGACTGTACGGTGCAACTGGACTTCAATATATTTCTCGATATTTCTCGACAAATCATCTAGGTCTCCAGTTTCACTGGGTCTCCAGATGCAACTGGAGACTGGCCAGTTTACCAGGTGAAACTGGTCCTAACAATATCCGATCTTCTTAATATGTTTCATCGGAGCTAGGTATTTGTTACCTTAGGAGTTCCGAAATGATTATGTTAAACGGAGGTTGAGCTCCGTTCTGGGTATATAAATAAGTAATTTTTACCTGTACGAAGGTGTCTTCGTATCTGCTTCGGGTACGGAGATAAAGCTCCGTATAGGGTATATCATCAAGCCCCCCAGTCTAACTGGAGAGGCTGTCTGCAGGGTGTCCGGTTAGACTTCAAAAATGTGCTCCGTTTCTCCGTGTCGTAACTTGCCCGTCCTATCAGCCTTTCAATCATTTAATCGGCATTAATTTCACTTGTTTCAGAAGGTTAATTACGGCTTATCCCTTCGAGTGGCAACTTGTTGGCGCAAAACCCAAGGTAACTTTTCACTGGTTGGTACCCGTGATTATTACCTATATAAATACCAACTTATTGTCAAAAAGGGCTTTTGCCTCCTTTTATTCTTAAAAAATCTTCCTCCGCTACTCCATCATCGATCTTCACCAGGTACACTCGTCGCCTTCCTTCTTCTTTTATTCTGTATTTTTTAGTGATGACGAAGAGAGGAATTAGGAGTATCTCCAATGTATTGAATCGTTCTGTTTATCATAACTTTGTGTCCACCTATTTTGCGCGAAACCCTAACTTAATCCATTTTCGGAAAGAGGGCAATCTATTTGTGATCCGCCTGCTGGTTTTGTTGGTTTGTATGTGAAGTCCTTCACCCTTGGTAATCTTAGGATCCCCCTTTCTTCTTTCCTGGCTGTCCTAGATTATTATCGGTGCCATATTTCCACTGTTCATCCTACCGGTATAGCAAAATTGCTTTCCAGGTTCTTTGTAGTGCTAATCGTATAGAGCCTTCCATAGTGTTGTTTAACTCTTTTTATAAACTGAAAGAGTCTGGTGACTGGGTTACTGTGTCGAAGAATAATGATTATGAGTTGTTTGTTGCTGGTGGTACAGAGGTTAGGGACTGGAAAGATTTGTTTGTTTTTGTTGATCATTCGTTGATACCTCCTAGACATAGGGGTTTGTTAGATGTGGATAGGTTGAAGTATCGTTCTATAGGTGTCCTAGTACCCATGGTGCGAGGCAATCTGATGTTGATCGTCTCTCCGCCTATGCCATTAAGTTGTGTATATATCCTGAGGCTGTTTTGTTTAAATCTGGTGTTGCTTCGTGTTGGGAACATGGTGTTAAGGATTTCATCATTGAGTGTGGTGGTCAGGGTAGGTTGCTCTTTCCCTTGTCCTGTTTCTTCTTATTTGTTTGATTGCAGTCCTTGATTCGATTCATCTTTTTCTGAAGAGATGTCTTTTAAACAAATGATTGACAGGCAACCCGTGCTATATGGCCTTGCCTTCAAGCCGGTGGCTCTTGTTCCACCTTCTACCCCATCCTCTGTTGTCCAGGGTGGTTCTTCTGCGGGGGTGTTAGCTGAGACGCCTATTCCTTTGGCTCAGGAGCGGGTTGTTGAAGAGCAGGTTGTAGTGAATGTTTCTGATGGTATTGGTGAAGATGTGGAGGATGTTGCCCAGGAGAATACTGTTGCCAGCCATTTAAAGAAGAGGAAGAAGTCGTCCAAGGGTGTCAGCAGTTCCCGATCGAAGAAATGGAAGACCAAAAATGTTGAGGTGCCTGAGCAGTCCTCTTGTAAGTTCTTCTTTGCCTTTTCCCTTTTTTTTTCCGTTTCTTCACTTGTCATTAATTTACCTATTCCTTGTCTTCTTGCAGCCTTCAACCCTTTTGGGGAGGCTCCCGACGCTGCTTCTTGCCATCGTTCTATACAGAACATTGCTCCTTCTGGATGGGTCACTGGTTTGATGGATATGGGGATCCCAGAGCTTTCTTCCTTCTTTAACCGCTCCATATTTTGCAGTGTCATTGTTGGTAGTGCTCTGGATGCAAGGTTGCGGGAGGTTTCTGAGGAATCTGGGCCATCGAAGGAGCAATATGAGAGACTGATGTCGGAGAAGCGTTCTCTTGAGGTGAAGGTAACTGAGCTGGAGGTGGACTGTGGAGCCCTTCAATCTGAACTGGGTACCGTGCGGGCAGCTGTGCAGAGAGTCATCGCGGAGAAGGAGAAAGAGGTGGATGCTCTTACAGACCAGATTCAGGAGAAGGATGTGCTGCTGAAAGGAGCGCAGGATGCACTTGCAGAACAATCTGGGAAGTATGGGAGATTAATTGTTGAAGTTATTCCCCATGTCTGCAAGTCTTTCCTGAATGGTCCTGAAGTTGGGGCGCTGGTGTCGAAGGTCTGCAATGAGAATAGAGTTGACGCAGAGGCAGGGTTGATGCGTGCTTTGGCTAGTGAAGGTGTTGTTAATCTGGAAGGTCGTGATATTCCTGAAGACACAGCCGAGCGTCTAGACTCTGCATTGGACGAATTAGCTAATGTTGACTCTGCATATCTTCACAAATTGGCATCCGACCCTGAGGCCTCTCCTTCTTATCTGCCGCAGGTTGCTCCGTGACTCCTTTGGTATCTTTTAAATTTGGATTTTGTTGGTGATCCTTCAAACAATCTTGTCTGTTAATGGCCTGAGTGCCTTTTGAACAATTTATCTTGTACTTTTGCCAACCTCCCTTTATGTTGGGGGAGGTTTTTGTATATATTCTTTTGGCATTTGAAATTATTTAACCATACCCTTGACTTCTTCATTATAACGAGTCCGTCTCTGAGTGGTTTTATATTTGGCCGTTCCCTTTTTATTTGGGGAGGCTCTTTTTGTTGCTTCATGAATGTCTTAATGGGCGTCTCTTTGAACATTTACATGCTAGCTTTCTTTCTGGGACTTATCCGGTAGCTAATCGGACTTATCCCGTTGCCTTTTGAGGCGATTTACTCTTTGACGGAGGTCTTTCTGGTCCTCCGTCTTTTTCCCGAAGCTCATTAGTATGCTGTTTTTCCTGGCCCCTCGGTTCCTTTTACGCGTTCTTCTTTTGAACCATGTTGTCTCTGGGGCCTTTCCCTTTGTGCCTTGTAGGATGGAATTCTTATTCCTTTGCCCGTTTGATGGGCTTCGGCTTCTTTCTTCATGCTTTCTTAGCTCCGTAGCTGAGTTGGATAATATTGTTGCTACCCCAGACTCACTTTGGAATTTTATTTGTGAGTGCATTGTGGATGTTATTATCCTGAACTTCCTCATTGCTTATCTCCCAAGTATCGCGTTGTTGTCAGAGTTTGCCGGTATGACCATGAAGGTGATCCTTATGGTTTTCCATTTTGGATATGTCCCGATTGTTACTTCTCTCCGTAATTCTCGAATTGGCCATATTCGTTCTCCTGCAAATCCTGTTAGTGGCTTTTCCACTTTCCTTAGCTTTTCTCTGACACTTCTTGGTAACCTAGAGAAGCAATTCTCGTAGAGTATGTCACATTCGCTTCCTCCGTCTATCTGAACTTCTTTCATATTAGCGCTTGCAATGGTAGCTTCGATGATGACAGGTCCGTTGGATGGCACTATCTGCCCCAGTGGTGCGAACCGGTAGTGTTGTTCTTGTGGGTGCTCTCTGTGTATTTCGGAGCGTATCATAAGGATCTGTGCTGGTGCTGTTTTTTCTGCTTTCTCGACTTCATTTTTTATCCTTGTCGCTTGGGATTCCTTTGACCAGGTGATCCAGCTTTCCCGATTCCACAGCTTCTTCTATGGCTCTCCTTAGGTTTCTGCAATTGTTCGTATCATGCCCATGGTCTCTGTGATATTCACAGTATTTATCCATGTTCTTCTTTTTTGTTATAAGTTTGTTCGGGATCGGGAAAGTGGATGCAACTCGCTCCGTAGCCAGAATCTGCTTTGGTGTTTTTGTGAGACTAGACAGGATATCAATCCCACTGTCTCTGTCTCTTCCTGCCCACTGGTTGTCGTCTCTTGTATATCGGGGAAATCTTCCATTTCCTCCGTACTCCTTCCTTTTTCTTCCTGAGGAATAATCGACGTTTGTTGTTTCTCTTGCATCCAACCAGATGTGGGCTTTATCGGTTAAGCCATCGTATGTTTCAGGTAGATCAGTGCTTAAATGCTCGATGAGGTCTATTGTCAGAGTTCGTGGCCTATCTTTACTTCTGGTCCTACTTCACCCTCCAATGTGGGCTTTATCGGTTAAGCCATCGTATGTTTCAGGCAGATCAGTGCTTAAATGCTCGATGAGGTCTATTGTGCGGAGTCCGTGGATAAGCCCTGAAATTCTTTGACTTTCTGGTAGTCCCCGTACTTGTTTTTCTTTTTGCTTAATATTGTGCACAGAAATATGAGTTTTTCTGTGCTTCTTTTGCATGCTGAATTGGGACCTGAATTTGTTTTTGAGCGCGTCGAAGCTATCAATGTTATTCTTGGGTAGGCCGTCGATCCATTCCCGCGCGCATCGTCTGTTAGTGAGTAGCAGAATGCGTGGCATGTTGTTGGCATATCCCATCTTTGAATCAGAGCTGCTCCGACGAACTTCTTTAAGAAGTCGTCTGGATCGCTTTTTCCATCGTAGTACCCCAAATGTTGAGGGTATTTCATTTTTGCTGGCAATGGGTGGCTTTGTATGGTCACGGAGAATGGGCTGTTAGTGTTTACCATGTGGGATAGGTCAACCGGTTCAGGGTCCTCCCATTCATATGAATCGTAACCTGGAAGGACTACATTCCTTCAGGGGCGTATGATCCTTTGGCTGGTGTCCTCTTAATCCGCCCTGGTTCTGCTGAGGTAGCAGGTTGTTCTCCAGACCTCCGTCGAAGCAAGGTAGACGCCCTCCCCGTGTTCTCCGGAGGGCAGTTTCTTTAGCGTTGATTGGTGCATTCCTTCCCCCTCATATCCGTACCTCGGTCGTTCTTGTTGCGGGGGTTGTGACTGCCTGAGTACGCCTTCCTTGCTGTGACTGGATCCTTTCGTTTGACCTCCCCAAGGGGGCCTCCATCTCAATGTGTTCATCTACTGAGTCGGAGTCATAGTCGTTTTCCAGATTTCTGGTAACATTGTAGATCTGACCCGTTTCTCTTAGGCGGTGCATGATTGTATTTAACACATCATAATTAGCTTGCACGTATGTGTCGTTTATTTCTTGCTCTGTTGACGTCGATGCTCTATTAATATCTCCAGGGGCCCGAGATGTTCCTTGGTTGGGCGGGGTAATGTTCGACCTGTTCTGTCCCTGGCCCTGACCTTGGAGTGGTGTAAATACGAAGCTGTTTCGGCCCTGAGGTGGCGTGATTATTGGTCTATTCTCATCCCGTCTTTGTGGGGTCGTCGTGGATCTATCTAGGCCTTGACCCTGTGGTGTGGACCTATCCGGTCCTTGGCCTTGTGGTGCGGGTCTATCCGGTCCTTGGCCCAGTGATGCGGACCTGTCTGGACCTTGATCTTGCGATGTGATTGTGGATCTGTCTAGACCTCGGCCCGGTGACCGTGGATCTGCAATCATATTTATATCGGAACTTTGTATTCAACTAAAGATAGTATACCTATTATTTTAATCTATTTCAATTTTATAGAATTTCATTTGTTTCTATCACAATACTGACTTGAGCGTCGGAGTGGCGTTAGCCAACAGGCTAACGTCAGTTTCTCTTTATCAAACTCCAGCTTTGCAGGATAAACTTGAAGAGTGATCACAACCAACAAAAACAAGCATAGCATAGTGGAACAAGGTCTTCACCTTTTGGCTTTCACGCCAACTTTTGTCTAAGGTTTTCACCTTATCGCCTCGGTCGCACGTTCTTAATTTCTGGCTGAAGGGTTAAATTCCAAGGTGTTAGAAATTAATCTGTTGGTTATCGATGTGACCATCGATTTTCAATTCGCCCCTAGTCGCACGTTGTTAATTTCATGGCTGAAGGGTTAAATTCCAAGGTCGTCGAAATTAATTCTACCGATTCTCGATGTTACCATCGATCTCCCGAATTGGCTAACCACGCCACCCAATACTCATTCACACGAATTGGCTAACCGCCACCCATTAATATTCAAGGACTGGGACACCCTCCAGATCTTGGATACCAACATCCCAAATGCAATGATCCGTTGAAATTAAGGGTCTCCCCTCTTAATTTTGGCTCTCATTGTAATCCTGGACGCAGATCTATATATATATATATACATATATATTACTTTATATATATATATATATATATATATGCATATATACTACTTTAATGCAGGGCTTCGATGAAACTTATTAAAGTTTAGTCATTATCAAGACATTGGAACTAGAGATCATAACCTCCAAGTGGAAATCTTACTATTGTCTTGTCCCTAAGGATTCACAGGGGACAACAAAGGAAAAAGTTCAGCCAACGATGACCTCCTAAACAATCGTCAAGACAGACAAGGAACACGAACAGCGAATTGGGAAACAATCTTCCATGCACGGTCACTTCTATCCCTTATACTTTTGATTATCATTTTGAACTTTGATTTTGACATTGTTAAAGATGTTTTCTGGAAAATTCTAACTCTGTTTAAGGAGCTAAACGCGAGTCAGAATTTTGGGGACAATTGTTATGCCTGAAATTTTCACCTCCAGGATCTTGAGGTCCAAGATCTTAGGCTCTAAGATCTTGAGGTCCAAGATCTTGGGCTCTAAGATATCTGACCGTTATTACTTTGACTTAGTAGTACAGAAACAGGTAAAATGGAATACTTGCCCCCAAAGTCGAAATTTATGGTTGAAAACGTGTGGAAATGGCTCCACAACATCCATTTACCAAGTCATCAAGTCAAAGAGAAGAATCTGCTCAAGATCCCTGATTTCCAGCTC
>CM067171.1:88764375-88769653 GCA_034093135.1 Erigeron breviscapus | reverse complement strand
TAAATGTTTATTAGCCAATAGGAATTTAGACAAAGTATCATACCATGCCCTTGGAGCTTGCTTCAACCCATAGAGAGCCTTGTCAAGCTTGAACACATGGTCAGGAAACTTTGAATTTTCAAAACCTGGAGGCTGTTCAACATAGACTTCTTCTTCCAATTTCCATTAAGAAAAGCACTCTTCACATCCATTTGATAGACCTTGAAACCCTTGTGAGCAGAGAAGGCCAAGAACATTCTGATTGCCTCTAATCTTGCCACTGGTGCAAAAGTCTCATCATAATCAATTCCATCTCTTGTCTGTAACCAAGAGCTACCAATCTTGCTTTGTTTCTGGGCACAACTCCCCTTTCATCCATTTTGTTTCTGTAGACCCACTTGTTCCAATCACAGTCTTGTGATGAGGTCTTGGAACAAGTTCCCAAACCTTGTTTCTTTCAAACTGTGTTAGCTCATCTTGCATTGAATTAACCCAAGAGGGATCTTCCAGAGCTTCATCAACCTCAGTTGGTTCCATCTTGCTACAAAATTGACAAACATGCAGAAGTTGCCTGTTGCCTTTCTTCTTGTTTTCACACCAGAGAGTGGAATCACCAATGATTTGGTTAATTGGATGACTCTTTGTCCATCTAGTAACTGGGACAATGGACTGATTCAGATTAGATGGTTCAGCATGATCAGCTTGAGGAAGAGGCTGATCAGCTTGGACAGGAATGGAGGAGTCTGAACCAGTTGGAGAGTCATTTAATGGATTCTGAACAATAACTTCAGTAGGAGTAGTCATTTAATGGATTCTGAACAATAACTTCAGTAGGAGTAGGATCAGCTTGTGCATCTTCAAAGATTGGAACATCTTCTTCTTCTTCAATGAGTTGCTCCCCCTGAGTTTGAGCATTATTAGCTCCAACTAGAGGATTTGTTGGAGGCTCATTCTCAGGTACAGCCAGTTCTTCAAAATTGAAGTCTTCATCTTCAGGAGGAGAGCAATCTGGCTTAGAACAACCTTCATCAATGCTTACATTAACAGAGTTCTCTATTGTTTTAGTTCTTTTGTTGTACACTCTGTAGGCCTTCATCATTGTTGCATATCCAAGTAGGATACCTTCATCTGATTTCTCATCAAACTTTCCAAGATGGTCTTTCTGATTCAGAATATAGCAAGGACTTCCAAACATTCTTAGGAAACCAATCTCAGGTTTTCTCCCCCTAAGAAGTTCATATGCAGTCTTCTGGTGTCTTTTCACAATGAGGGATCTGTTCTGGGTAAAGCAAGTTGTGTGTACTACTTCAGCCCAAAAATGAGACTTGACATTGTTTTGAGCCATCATGGTTCTTGCAGCTTCAATGAGAGTTCTATTTCTCCTTTCAGCTACCCCATTTTGCTCAGGAGTGCGAACAGAAGAGAAATTTTGTCTAATCCCTTGATCAACAAAAAGTCTCAAGAGTGTGGTTTCTGAACTCAGTGCCATGATCGCTTCTGAGTTCTTTAACACGTATGTTGTTGAGGTTTTCCATCTTTTTAATGAAATTAATTATTTCCTCAGCAGCATCACTCTTAGAATGAAGAAAGACTGTCCAAGTATATCGTGAATATTCATCCACAATAACTAAGGTGTATCTGCTACCCCTTAGACTTTGGACATTTACTGGACCAAAAAGGTCCATGTGAAGGAGATGGAAACAGCCACTGATAGAGTTGGCCTGTTTAGTTTTGAAGGTGGCTCGGTGGCTTTTACCTTTTTCACAAGCACCACAGAGCCTGTCCTTCTCATAAGTGAGAGGAGGAAGGCCTCGAACTAGATTTTTCTTGGCCAAAGAGTTTATGGTTTTGAAGTTCACATGCGACATACGCTTGTGCCATAACCAGTTGATTTGAGAAGCAGATTTTTAGAAGAAGCAGGTCTCGCTGTCAGTTTTGACAGGAGTGAAATCTACCAAGTAGATATCCCTTTTTCTTGGAGCGACCAAGACCACTTCTTAATTGCCTAACAGGCCTTTTGTAGAGAACCTCAGCTCGCTTGATGAAATGAATAATGCTGTCAGCAGCTTCACTCTTGTGTCTTAGAAAGAAAACCCAGGTGTATCTTGAATACTCATCAACAATTACCAAGGAGTACCTCATTCCAGTGAATGATGGAGTACTGATTGGTCCAAATAAGTCCATATGAAGCAGATCCAAACAATTATCAATGGTTGAGCATGTTTTAGACTTAAAGGTAGCTTTATGTTGCTTGCCTTTCTCACAAGCACCACACAGCTTGTCCTTCTCATAGTTAATCACTGGAAGACCAGACACCAACTCTTTCTTACACAGCTTGTTGATGTCTTTGAAATTCATATGAGACAGCCTTTTATGCCACAACCAATTCAGCTCATCTTGAGACTTTGACATGAAGCAGACTTCTCTTATGACAGTTGGATTTCTTATGTCAAAAGAATACAAAGACTCATCCCTCTTTGCAATAAGAACCACATTGCCTTCCGAATCAAGAACAATTCCCTTATCAGACCTGAATCTCACTTCATAACCAGCATCACACAACTGACTCACACTGATCAGATTGTGCTTCAAACCATTTACATATGAGACTCTTCTGAAAGTAAGAGGACCATTTGAAAGTACACCAAAACCTTCAGTCTTTCCTTGAGAATCATCTCCAAAAGTAACATTAGGACCAGCGCGAATCCTAAAGCTACATAGCAGGGACTTACATCCAGTCATATGCTTGGAACATCCACTGTCCAAGTGCCAGGTATTATCGTTATGACCGCCCTGCAATTATGATAAGAGATTAGTTCATTTTGGGAACCCATCCAAGGATGGGTTCACCAGAGCTGACCTTCTGGTCTGACTCAGATTGGGGAACTAATACAGACTCTTATCACATTTTGAAACCCATTGTTGCTTGGTCTGTCCTTTACCAGATTCAAAGTTCTTTTTAGCAACACTCAAGGTTTCCTTCTTAACAAACCTTTGCCTATTCCAACTTTCTTACATTCAGCTCTCAATTTTCTTTGATCAACAATTTTTGGATCAGACACCTTCTCAAGAAAATTGGTTTTCATTGACACCTTATCATTTTTGGACTCAACATATTTTAAAATCAACTTGTCAGAGTCAGACTTGGTGTTACTTGAAATAGACTCAGATTTTGCTTGTGACTCATTTCCTAGAGAACCAGACTTCTTACTCTTTAAAAGCTTAATTTTTTCTTTTGGAACACTGTGATCTCTATCCTTTCTTTTGTTTCTCTTTAAACTATTCTTGTTTGTTTTATTCTTTGAATCTGACACAGATTGGGTGATGGTCAGCTTGGACAAGTCAAGACTTTCTTCAGGTTTTAACTTAACAACCTGATCAGCTTTAGACACAGCTTCAGCAATGGTCTGACCCATAGTTTCAGGATCTTTAAACCCAATACCAGATTTCTGAACCAACTTAATTGGTTTAGAAATAGTCTCTTTGGTTTGGACTTTGGGTGGTGAAGGAGGCTGATAACAAGGCTCCATAGCACATACTTCAGCTATGGCTATGGCCCTATCATAATCACCATCAAAGATAGCTTGGATCTGATGAGGTATTTGTTCATTCACACATTTAGAAACTCTTTTAGAGCTTATACACCATGTTTCAGTAATCTGTTTTACCTTTAAAAACTTTTCTTCTGCAGTTTTAGCTTCTTTAATCAAAATGGAGTTTAATTGCTTTTGAGCTTTAACTTCAGATTCTAGTTTTTCAATGGTGTGACTCTTAGAGCTGTTATCAAGTTTCAAAAGATGTATTTCCTTTTTGAGTTCTTGATTAAAATGTTTTTGCAGTAAAACCTCATCACCAAGTTTATTCAATCTGGACAGCTTCTCATTATCAGACAGATTGGAAAAAGAAGTTACCTCAGGTGGAGCAGTCTGACTGGTGGATGCCTGGTGAGCTGACTCAGATTGCTGTTGTATTTTTACCAGATCTTCAGCAAATCTTTGAGTAGCTTCTTTAGCCATGAAACACTTAGCATCTTTGTACAGCTCATCATCAGATGATGTGGCACTTTCAGCCCAGTCTTTGGCTACCAGACTCTTCTCATTTCTGTTCACCTTCTTAGTCAGCTCAGCTACTTGTGCTTTCAAGGCTTTGTACTTTGTCTTGAGCTTAGAGTATTTTTCACCTCTTCCACCTTTGGCTGGCACAGCTTGAGCAGTTTCTTTGGATCTACAATCACCAGCCATGTGTCCAGTCTTGCCACACTTGTAACAAGTAACCTTGGACATATCAAATGGCTTCTTGGCTTTATCAGCTTGGCCACCTCTTCCTTTTCCTTTAAATTTGTTAAAGGATCTCCTTCTGATCCTTTCAGCCAACATAGCTACTTCATTAGCTAGTTCATCACCATCAGATTCTTCACACTCAGATTCAGCACAAACAGAGTTAGGATTTGACATCACAGGAATATCATCATTAACACAAGGAATGATCTCATTACTAATTGAACTAGGGTGTTCAGTCATAGACGCAACAAGTGCAGCAGCAGGCTGACTATAAGAATCACCCATAGCAATTAACTTTTCAGCCTCTGAACATTCTTGGTTATGAAGCAAACCAAAAATTCCAGGGAGATCAAGATCATGATAAACAGAACTTAATTTAACAGAAGAAATATAGTTGTTCCATTTAGGTGGTAATGAATCAAGAAATTTGCTCTTTAAAACCTCATTTTTCTTATTAATTCCAACAGCAGCTAAATCATTTACCAAAGCATTAAAGTGGGTATGAGTGTCAGTCAAGGATTCATTTCTCAAAGAGAAAAATCTCTCATACCTCCTGGTCAATGTAGTAATTGTGGATTCCATGGAGGTAGAGCAACCCTCAAACATAACAGTCAATGTACCCCACATTTTCTTTGCTGTTGAACACATTTTAATTGAATGGTAAAGATCTTTGGGCACAGCTTGGACAATGAAATTTCTAGCCTTCACATCCAAGTTTGCCAACCTCCTATCCTCATCCCCCCAATCTGCCTTGTCCTTAACTATAGATTTGACTGTAGCAGGAATGGTTGGTTGACCTTCCCTGACCATAGCTTCTACCACAATGGTTTGTGTAGGAACATAAGGACCATCCGTAAGGATGTCAGGCATATTGTTATCTATGGATTCAAGGAACA
Source organism: Erigeron breviscapus (assembly GCA_034093135.1). Classification (NCBI taxonomy): domain Eukaryota; kingdom Viridiplantae; phylum Streptophyta; class Magnoliopsida; order Asterales; family Asteraceae; genus Erigeron; species Erigeron breviscapus. The sequence continues at coordinate 88,764,498 of CM067171.1, read as the reverse complement.
AAGACATTCTACCTTTCCACCCACTGAAATCATCTTTGTCAAACATGGGTGGTCGGGTTGAAGAACCATTATCAATATAAGATGACATTGCGCTTTACTATAAATGAAAATATGCAAGGATCA
>CM067171.1:88709375-88756875 GCA_034093135.1 Erigeron breviscapus | reverse complement strand
AGGAAGGCGTACTCAGGCAGTCACAACCCCCGCAACAAGAACGACCGAGGTACGGATATGAGGGGGAAGGAATGCACCAATCAACGCTAAAGAAACTGCCCTCCGGAGAACACGGGGAGGGCGTCTACCTTGCTTCGACGGAGGTCTGGAGAACAACCTGCTACCTCAGCAGAACCAGGGCGGATTAAGAGGACACCAGCCAAAGGATCATACGCCCTTGAAGGAATGTAGTCCTTCCAGGTTACGATTCATATGAATGGGAGGACCCTGAACCGGTTGACCTATCCCACATGGTAAACACTAACAGCCCATTCTCCGTGACCATACAAAGCCACCCATTGCCAGCAAAAATGAAATACCCTCAACATTTGGGGTACTACGATGGAAAAAGCGATCCAGACGACTTCTTAAAGAAGTTCGTCGGAGCAGCTCTGATTCAAAGATGGGATATGCCAACCACATGCCACGCATTCTCCTACTCACTAACAGACGATGCGCGGGAATGGATCGACGGCCTACCCAAGAATAACATTGATAGCTTCGAGGCTCAAAAACAAATTCAGGTCCCAATTCAGCATGCAAAAGAAGCACAGAAAAACTCATATTTCTGTGCACAACATCAAGCAAAAAGAAGGCGAAAAGACAAGGGACTTTATCGTTAGGTATACCAGAAAGTCAAAGAATTTCAGGGCTTATCCACGAACTCTGCACAATAGACCTCATCGAGCATTTAAGCACTGATCTACCTGAAACATACGATGGCTTAACCGATAAAGCCCACATCTGGTTGGATGCAAGAGAAACAACAAACGTCGATTATTCCTCAGGAAGAAAAAGGAAGGAGTACGGAGGAAATGGAAGATTTCCCCGATATACAAGAGACGACAACCAGTGGGCAGGAAGAGACAGAGACAGTGGGATTGATATCCTGTCTAGTCTCACAAAAACACCAAAGCAGATTCTGGCTACGGAGCGAGTTGCATCCACTTTCCCGATCCCGAACAAACTTATAACAAAAAAGAAGAACATGGATAAATACTGTGAATATCACAAAGACCATGGGCATGATACGAACAATTGCAGAAACCTAAGGAGAGCCATAGAAGAAGCTGTGGAATCGGGAAAGCTGGATCACCTGGTCAAAGGAATCCGCCAAGCGACAAGGATAAAAAATGAAGTCGAGAAAGCAGAAAAAACAGCACCAGCACAGATCCTTATGATACGCTCCGAAATACACAGAGAGCACCCACAAGAACAACACTACCGGTTCGCACCACTGGGGCAGATAGTGCCATCCAACGGACCTGTCATCATCGAAGCTACCATTGCAAGCGCTAATATGAAAGAAGTTCAGATAGACGGAGGAAGCGAATGTGACATACTCTACGAGAATTGCTTCTCTAGGTTACCAAGAAGTGTCAGAGAAAAGCTAAGGAAAGTGGAAAAGCCACTAACAGGATTTGCAGGAGAACGAATATGGCCAATTCGAGAATTACGGAGAGAAGTAACAATCGGGACATATCCAAAATGGAAAACCATAAGGATCACCTTCATGGTCATACCGGCAAACTCTGACAACAACGCGATACTTGGGAGATAAGCAATGAGGAAGTTCAGGATAATAACATCCACAATGCACTCACAAATAAAATTCCAAAGTGAGTCTGGGGTAGCAACAATATTATCCAACTCAGCTACGGAGCTAAGAAAGCATGAAGAAAGAAGCCGAAGCCCATCAAACGGGCAAAGGAATAAGAATTCCATCCTACAAGGCACAAAGGGAAAGGCCCCAGAGACAACATGGTTCAAAAGAAGAACGCGTAAAAGGAACCGAGGGGCCAGGAAAAACAGCATACTAATGAGCTTCGGGAAAAAGACGGAGGACCAGAAAGACCTCCGTCAAAGAGTAAATCGCCTCAAAAGGCAACGGGATAAGTCCGATTAGCTACCGGATAAGTCCCAGAAAGAAAGCTAGCATGTAAATGTTCAAAGAGACGCCCATTAAGACATTCATGAAGCAACAAAAAGAGCCTTCCCATAATAAAAAGGGAACGGCCAAATATAAAACCACTCAGAGCTGGACTCGTTATAATGAAGAAGTCAAGGGTATGGTTAAATAATTTCAAATGCCAAAAGAATATATACAAAAACCTCCCCCAACATAAAGGGAGGTTGGCAAAAGTACAAGATAAATTGTTCAAAAGGCACTCAGGCCATTAACAGACAAGATTGTTTGAAGGATCACCAACAAAATCCAAATTTAAAAGATACCAAAGGAGTCACGGAGCAACCTGCGGCAGATAAGAAGGAGAGGCCTCAGGGTCGGATGCCAATTTGCGAAGATATGCAGAGTCAACATTAGCTAATTCGTCCAATGCAGAGTCTAGACGCTCGGCTGTGTCTTCAGGAATATCACGACCTTCCAGATTAACAACACCTTCACTAGCCAAAGCACGCATCAACCCTGCCTTTGCGTCAACTCTATTCTCATTGCAGACCTTCGACACCAGCGCCCCAAGTTCAGGACCATTCAGGAAAGACTTGCAGACATGGGGAATAACTTCAACAATTAATCTCCCATACTTCCCAGATTGTTCTGCAAGTGCATCCTGCGCTCCTTTCAGCAGCACATCCTTCTCCTGAATCTGGTCTGTAAGAGCATCCACCTCTTTCTCCTTCTCCGCGATGACTCTCTGCACAGCTGCCCGCACGGTACCCAGTTCAGATTGAAGGGCTCCACAGTCCACCTCCAGCTCAGTTACCTTCACCTCAAGAGAACGCTTCTCCGACATCAGTCTCTCATATTGCTCCTTCGATGGCCCAGATTCCTCAGAAACCTCCCGCAACCTTGCATCCAGAGCACTACCAACAATGACACTGCAAAATATGGAGCGGTTAAAGAAGGAAGAAAGCTCTGGGATCCCCATATCCATCAAACCAGTGACCCATCCAGAAGGAGCAATGTTCTGTATAGAACGATGGCAAGAAGCAGCGTCGGGAGCCTCCCCAAAAGGGTTGAAGGCTGCAAGAAGACAAGGAATAGGTAAATTAATGACAAGTGAAGAAACGGAAAAAAAAAGGGAAAAGGCAAAGAAGAACTTACAAGAGGACTGCTCAGGCACCTCAACATTTTTGGTCTTCCATTTCTTCGATCGGGAACTGCTGACACCCTTGGACGACTTCTTCCTCTTCTTTAAATGGCTGGCAACAGTATTCTCCTGGGCAACATCCTCCACATCTTCACCAATACCATCAGAAACATTCACTACAACCTGCTCTTCAACAACCCGCTCCTGAGCCAAAGGAATAGGCGTCTCAGCTAACACCCCCGCAGAAGAACCACCCTGGACAACAGAGGATGGGGTAGAAGGTGGAACAAGAGCCACCGGCTTGAAGGCAAGGCCAGATAGCACGGGTTGCCTATCAATCATTTGTTTAAAAGACATCTCTGCAGAAAAAGATGAATCGAATCAAGGACTGCAATGTCAAATAAATAATGAAGAAACAGGACAAGGGAAAGAGCAACCTACCCTGACCACCACACTCAATGATGAAATCCTTAACACCATGTTCCCAACACGAAGCAACACCAGATTTAAACAAAACAGCCTCAGGATATATACACAACTTAATGGCATAGGCGGAGAGACGATCAACATCAGATTGCCTCGCACCATGGGTACTAGGACACCTATAGAACGATACTTCAACCTATCCACATCTAACAAACCCCTATGTCTAGGAGGTATCAACGAATGATCAACAAAAACAAACAAATCTTTCCAGTCCCTAACCTCTGTACCACCAGCAACAAACAACTCATAATCATTATTCTTCGACACAGTAACCCAGTCACCAGACTCTTTCAGTTTATAAAAAGAGTTAAACAACACTACGGAAGGCTCTATACGATTAGCACTACAAAGCACCTGGAAAGCAATAATCTTTGCTATACCGGTAGGATGAAAAGTGGAAATATGGCACCGATAATAATCTAGGACAGCCAGGAAGAAAGAAGAAAGGGGGATCCTAAGATTACCAAGGGTGAAGGACTTCACATACAAACCAACAAAACCAGCAGGCGGATCACAAATAGATTGCCCTCTTTCTGGAAAATGGATTAAGTTAGGGTTTCGCGCAAAATAGGTGGACACAAAGTTATGATAAACAGAACGATTCAATACATTGGAGATACTCCTAATTCCTCTCTTCGTCATCACTAAAAAATACAGAATAAAAGAAGAAGGAAGGCGACGAGTGTACCTGGTGAAGATCGATGATGGAGTAGCGGAGGAAGATTTTTTAAGAATAAAAGGAGGCAAAAGCCCTTTTTTGACAATAAGTTGGTATTTATATAGGTAATAATCACGGGTACCAACCAGTGAAAAGTTACCTTGGGTTTTGCGCCAACAAGTTGCCACTTGAAGGGATAAGCCGTAATTAACCTTCTGAAACAAGTGAAATTAATGCCGATTAAATGATTGAAAGGCTGATAGGACGGGCAAGTTACGACACGGAGAAACGGAGCACATTTTTGAAGTCTAACCGGACACTCTACAGACAGCCTCTCCAGTTAGACTGGGGGCTTGATGATATACCCTATACGGAGCTTTACCTCCGAGCCCGAAGCAGATACGAAAGCATCTTCGTACAGGTAAAAATTACTTATTTATATACCCAGAACGGAGCTCAACCTCCGTTTAACATAATCATTTCGGAACTCCTAAGGTAACAAATACCTAGCTCCGATGAAACATATTAAGAAGATCGGATATTGTTAGGACCAGTTTCACCTGGTAAACTGGCCAGTCTCCAGTTGCATCTGGAGACCCAGTGAAACTGGAGACCTAGATGATTTGTCGAGAAATATATTGAAGTCCAGTTGCACCGTACAGTCAACGCAACTGAAGACTTCCTTCAGTTGAGAACTGACCAAGTTGAAGAATCATTCCAGTTGAAGTCGAAGACAACAAATGGAAGATAGAGAATGGCAATGGCAGCGAAGCCCAGTTGACATTCTAGTCAGTTACAAACTGGAGACCATCAGTGGAAAGCTCTTACAAATCTTTACACTGATTACGAGGAATTGACTTTTATGCTTTATGTACCTTTACCCGGATAATAAGATTTATCTTATTATTTAATTGCAAAAAGGTACATAAAGGTGGTTGAGTAAAGTTGCTTTATCATGCGACTTTACACTACTTTTTAAGGAATTAAATGTTATTCCTTAAATGATCTCAACCACATTTGTACGGCCAAAGTTAACATCCCAATGTTAACTTTGCCTATAAATACAAGTCATTGCACACCAAGAATATTACTTCTTCGAATACACTTCGATAGAATTCACACTTTGCAAACCTGCAATATTCTTGGTGAACTTGTGCAATATTCTCTCAATCGCTAAAAGGAACATTTCACAACTTTAAGTGTTTCGATTGTCTAGAGAAATTCCGAGTGTAGATCAATTGTATTTCATAGGTTGTTAGGATATTTACATTCTTGTATTATCTTGGTTCCGCAACAACCTTGTAATTTATTTAACATCAATAAATAAATTACACATTGAAAATTACATATTGTCTCATCAATTTATCTTACAAGTATTTTGTATTATTGCATTGTTCTTTACTTATTATCATTTAAATAAGTAATCTATCTAGAACTTGGTATATACTCACTGCAACTGGTCGTCTCCAGTTCAGTGCATATATTGCAAAGTAACTCCACCATCGACATAGAGGTGTCTTCAGTAGTACCATCTATTGAGTTGGGACTTACAAGTGGTATCAGAGCAGAAGGCTAATAAACTTGCCTAGATCTGCTAAGATGAACACTACTGAAGGTGGAGATGGTTCTGGTTCAGGTGAAACCCCCTTGAATAATAATGCCCAACCTTTTCAAAATGTTAATACAAACCCTCTTCCTCCTACTGCCCCAAATCACGTCCATGTACATTATTCTAACACTCCTGTTCCCAAATTCAATGGAAACAGTGAGACTTTTGGTACATGGAAGGCTAGAATGCTTTTGCATTTTGGTGGGATTGAAAGGTATATGTTGAAAATCCTTAAGGATGGACCATATATACCCATGTCTCTTGGAGTAAGTCCTCTTCTTGATCCAACTGGAAGAAGAGGTTCAAGAGAAAAGCTTGAAGACCATTGGTCTGATGAGGATCGTAGACTTGTTGATCTGGACACCAGACTCAAGAACATGATCCTTGGAGCTGTCCCTGAAGATCTAATTCCAACACTTGTGTTGTTCCCCAGTGCAAAGTCAATGTGGGATGAATTAGTTATTCAGTTTAAAGGAGGTGATGACACTATTGTCACCAGAAAAGTTGCCTTGAACAAGAAGTATGAATCTTTCTTTGCCTTGCCCAATGAAAGTCTAACTGGTACATACACCAGATTTTCTAGCCTCATTAATCAGCTGAGAGGCTTGGGTGTAGAGAAGGATAAGGATATTCTTCTTGAGAAGTTTTGTGATATTCTTCCTTCCAAATGGGAAAACATGGTTCTTGTCTTGAGACAAGGTAAAACCTTGCACAGCCATACTCTTGCATCGCTCTATGGAGCCTTCAGATTCACTGAAGATAACAATGCTGCAAGACTGGTGGCTGAGCAAGATGCCATGAACCATGCCCAGAGTTCCAAGGTTGCTAGTGTACCTGAGCGACCTTGTGCTGCATTAATGTCTGCAGAGAGTGTCCAGGCACACTCAATGAAGGAGATGTTAAACAGTTTCTTGAACTCTGGCCTGACCACTGAAAACAGTGATGGTTGTAATGAAACTGACGATGATGATCTGGTAGCCATGATTGCTAAAACCTTTAATAGGTTTAAGCATAAATCTAAAAGATTTAATGGCCCCAACAATGCTTCCAGCTCCAGCTCTCTAGATAAGACCAATCTTACATGCTATAAGTGTGGCAAGAAAGGTCACTTTATGAAGGAATGCAGATCTAGTCAGTTGAACAACCAAACTGGCCCCCTGTCCCTAATTTCAATCGGCCTGATGATAGCTACAAAGCTAAATACAAGAAGCTTAAGGCCCAGATTGCCCTCATGTCCATGGAAAAGGAAAAGGATCAGTGCTTAATGGCACAAACTGAGGGAAAATGGGAGTACTCTGATGACTCGTCAGTTGATGAAGAAGAGGAAAGGGACATGTGTTTCATGGCCTTGGAAACAGCAGCAGCACGTGGCAAAAGAAGATGTCATCACTGGAAGATGGGTGGACATCATCTTGAAAAAGGTATGTGACTATGATAATCAGGTTAACCCTGAACTGAAACTGGACCTGGCTGAATCATTAAGTGGTGATTTAGCTTTTGTGGAAACTGTTAGAGCTGATAGTGAAAGATATCTTGACACTATCTTAATTGAACTGAACAATGTTAAACCACAACTGAATGATTTACAAAGTGTCCAGTTGGCTCTCAAGGAGTCAGTTTTAAAGATTGAGGCTTTAGAACTTGATAATCAAAAACTATATCTGATCTTGAAAAAGAACAAAAGATTATCAAGTCATGGGTAAAAGCATCTGGTAAAAACTATGATGCATTTTCAAGAACTATCGATGCCCAGAAAAATGCATGGAAATCTGGAGATGGCAGCTCTCATACCAGATCTTCATGCATTGCCTCCAGCTCTCAAGGTTGAAACACCTTATGATCAACCTGAAGCTGTTGAAACTGAACCCATTGAGACCACCCCCCTTGAGGTTAAACCTGGAGCCAAACAGGCTAAAGCTCCAGTCAAAAAGGCCACTGGTAACAAGCCTTTACCTCAAAAGTCTAAAGTGCCCAAGACCCGACAGACTAAAACTCCAGCTGAACCAAGGTCCAAGGTTCAGTTGCCTGATGAAAATAATATTTTGATTAATCTGGAAAGTCAACTCCAACTTTTGTCTCGACAGGTTCAGAGTTGTACTGCCCGGATTAAAAATCTGGAAGGAGGTTTATTACCTCCAGTTTTCAAACAAAATATTAAACCACTCCCTTCAAAACCTAAACATAAGAATGTTCCATCTGGAACAAAATCTGGTAAAAATAAGGGGAGTAAGTATCAAGTACCAATCATTTTTACTCCTGCACCTGGAGCTGGTGAAAGAGCTCCAGATGCAGCCTCTGGTTCAACACCACAACAATCTACTGTGACTTCTGTAGAGAAGTCCAGTGAACCCATCAAGAAAAGATGGGTTCACAAAAATAACTAATGATTTTTGTGGTTGTGTAGGGCGATCGAAAGAAGAATATCTGGTATCTGGACAGCGCTGCTGGCTGGACTATGACCGGATGTAAGCCCCTACTTGAAGAGTTCACTGTCCAAGATGGACCGACAGTGACGTTTGGTAATGATCAATCTGGAAAGACTGAAGGATATGGTGTGCTCAATAATGGACAAGTCGAATTCAAAAGAGTTGCATTTGTGAATGGTTTGAAATACAACCTGATCAGTGTCAGCCAACTTTGTGATGATGGCTTCAGAGTTTTGTTCGATATTGCACAAGGCACCATATTTAACAAGGATTGGAAAGTGGTGATGGTTGCACCAAGAAAAGGGAATGTGTACATCATGGATATGGAACCAGCTCCAAAAGAGCAATGTTTCTATACCAAGGCTGATGAGGACACCAACTGGCTATGGCACAAAAGATTATCCCATCTAAATTTTAAAATATTAACAAGTTGTCTCGCAAACAACTGGTTGATGGGATACCTCAAATTTCTTTCAATAAAGAAAATCCATGTCCAGGGTGTGAGATGGGCAAGCAGAAAAGAGCCAGTTTCAAAACTAGGCAAAATTTTAGCATCACTGAACCTCTTCACATGCTACATATGGATCTCTTTGGTCCAGTGAATGTTCAAACTAGAGCTGGAAAGAAGTACACTCTAGTTGTGGTTGATGAATTCACCAGATACTGTTGGGTGGTATTCCTCAGATCCAAAAGTGATGCACCTGCTGAAATCATCTCTCTCATCAAAAGAATTGAGCTCAAGTATACTCGAAAAGTTTGTCAGTTGCGAAGTGATAATGGTACCGAATTTCAAAATAAGGTACTTGAAACATTTTGCAATGACACTGGCATCTCTCAAAACTTCTCATCAGTTCACTCTCTAGAGCAGAATGGAGTTGTTGAAAGAAAGAATCGTACACTGATAGAAGCAGCCAGAAGTATGCTATCTGAATCTGGTCTTCCCACCAGTTTTTGGGCTGAGGCAGTTGCAACTGCTTGTCACACCCAAAACCGGTCAGTCTACATCAAGAGACATAAGAAGACTGCCTATGAAGTACTCAGGAATCGTAAACCAAATATTGGATACTTTCATGTATTTGGTTGTCCAGTTTATATCTTAAACGATTCCAGTCAGCTTGGAAAATTTGATGCAAAAGCTGATGAAGGGGTATTTTTAGGTTATTCAGATATTCGAAAGGCCTTTAGAGTTTATAATTATAGACTCCAAAAGGTTCATGAGACAATTCATGTCACATTCGATGAATCAACTGAAGCAATCAACAAGAGACCAAGCCTTGATATTACTCCAGTCGTTCCAATCAACTTTGGTGAAACTGACCAAGTTCATCAGTCAGTTGTTTCACCAAAAGATGCTTCCAGTTATACTCAACTGGAACCAGTTAAGAAGAAGAAAAGCACCAGTGACACATCATTTTATCCCTCCATCAATTTCAACTTACCACAAGAATTGGTGATTGGATCTGATGTACGTGCCACTCCAATATCAGCACCAGTTCAAACTCCAACTTCTCCAGTTCTTCAAGAAATGCTTTATCATGCACTTTTCATGATGCAAATCGTGACCTCATTGACTCTGATGAGGATGTAGAAGTAGTTTGGACTGATCCTCCTCCAGAAGCTAATGCAACTGAAGAAGATCGCCAGGTGACTTGCACTGATATTGTTGTGCACCAGCCTAGTCATTACACTAGATGGACTCGAGCACATCCAATTGAACAGATTGTGGGAGATCCAAATAGTGGGGTTCAGACTAGAAGAGCCACCAGTGAGCAATGCTTAAACGTCACCTTCTTATCACTAATTGAACCAAAGAAGATTGATGAGGCTATGGCAGACCCAAGCTGGGTGGAAGCTATGCAAGAAGAGCTCGTCCAGTTTGAAAGGAACAATGTTTGGGAGCTTGTTCCTTGTCCACCAGGGTTAAAGAAAGAACCCATTGGTACCAGATGGGTCTACCGAAACAAAATGGATGAAGATGGCCATGTTGTAAGAAACAAGGCCAGATTAGTTGGCCAGGGTTATTGTCAAGCAGAAGGCGTTGACTTTGATGAAACTTTTGCTCCAGTTGCAAGACTTGAAGCCATCAGAATATTTCTGGCTTATGCAGCCCATCTGCAGTTCAAGGTCTTCCAGATGGATGTCAAAAGTGCGTTCCTAAATGGAACATTGGAAGAAGAAGTTTATGTTAAGCAGACTCCAGGTTTCATCGATGAGAAGCATCCTCATTGGGTTTATAGACTGAACAAAGCATTGTATGGTCTAAGACAAGCCCCAAGAGCCTGGTATGATACTTTAACTAAACATCTTCTTAAAAATGGCTTTCAAAGAGGTGCAATAGATAATACCTTATTCATCTTGAAAGAAATAGGTAATATCTTATTGGTACAAATTTATGTTGATGACATTATTTTTGGTTCAACTGATGATGCAATGTGTAAAAAGTTTTCTAAAATCATGTCATCTGAGTATGAGATGAGTTTAATGGGTGAATTAACATTTTTCTTAGGTCTTCAGATTAAGCAAACTGAAAATGGAATTTTCATAAACCAAGGAAAATATGTCAGAGATTTGTTAAGAAAATACAAATATGATTCAATCCCATCGAAAAACACACCTATTGCAGCACCATTAAATTTGGACTCTGACCCAACTGGCAAACCAGTTAACATAACTGACTATCGTGGTATGGTTGGTTCACTGATGTACTTAACTGCCAGTCGACCAGATATAATGTTTGCCACATGTTTATGTGCCAGGTTTCAGGCTAACCCTAAAGAATCACATTTGCACGCTGTAAAGCGTATCTTTAGATACCTGAAAGGGTGTCCTAATCTTGGTCTTTGGTACCCCAAAGGCTCAGGATTAGATCTAATGGGTTATTCAGATTCAGATCATGCAGGTTGTAAGATAGATAGAAAATCAACAACTGGTGGTTGTCATTTCCTTGGAGGAAAACTGGTAAGTTGGACCAGCAAGAAGCAGACTTCAGTCTCTATGTCCACTGCCGAGGCAGAGTACATTTCTGCGGCCAGTTGCTGTGCCCAGATTCTCTGGATCAAGAACCAGTTACTAGATTATGGTCAAAAGTATACAATGACCCCAATCTTTTGTGACAACACCAGTGCAATTGCTATATCTCACAACCCAGTGATGCACTCCAAGACAAAGCATATTGACATCAGGTATCATTTCATTCGTGATCATGTTATGAAAGGAGACATTGAAATTCATTTCATCCCCACTGACAAACAGTTAGCTGATGTTTTTACAAAACCTCTCGATGAGAAAACCTTTAAACATCTCATCAGCGAACTGGGAATGTTAAATCCTTAAAACTGGAGCTTTCTTTGTTATTGAACGCGTCAGTGACACTGATGAAGTTCTCCAGTTGAGGAGGTCCAGATAATCTTTGCTCGCCAGGCTATCGAACGCCGTTGTGATACTATCCTGGCACTAATCGATTTCTGGATCATCATTTTAGGGGGAAAGACTCAAAATAATTTTCTGACTAAAATTCGTTTTTGTTTGAAAATGGCAACTGGAGAACTCTCCAGTTGGAAACTGGCACTGGACTGATCCTCCAGTGACCAGATTCAGTCTTGTCTTAATTTTTATAACGTTAGAAATACTTGGTCAATATTTGTGACACGTGATGGTACTCGAGTGTTTTAAACCACTTGGTATCGTGATCTGACGTGTTTAAAGCTATTTTAGTACTTGACAACTGTTTGTATTGGGAAAATAAAAAGTGAGTGGGCGCGTGGGTAAGATAAGCCGTCGTAGCATTTAATGCTGACATGGTAGCATTTAATGTTGACATGGCAAATTATTATTTTATTTCAAAATTCAAACTTACTTTGTGAAAATATCTACAAAAAGGATTGTGTTTAATAAAATATATTTTTGGTATTTCATTGGGATCTTGAATCCATTATAAATACCCTTATTTACTCCGAACTCATTTACTTATTTCTCTTACATTCTTTCATTTACTTCCCAATCATCAAAATTGCTTCATTTCTAAATCTGCTTCACAAATCAAGAACCCTAATTCCCAAATTTCATTTTCATTTTTCTATGGCTCCTAGATCATCCCGTTCAAGAGATGTAAATCTCTTGACTGTTCCATATGCTCCTTCACCAGATGTCAAACCGGCATCTGGTGCTCCTAGTAATGCTTCTGTCATCAAACTCAATCCAAATAATCCGATGGCAAGCTTACAAGGATCTCAAGGGTCCAATACCCTTATTGGTAGAATCCAAAAGTTTTTGAAGGATTCTCCAATAGGACCCTCATTCTCTCTAAATCCACGCAAGTTGTTTCACAACTACTTGTGTGAGTTTTGGTACACTGCTACTCTTTCTTCCGATTGTTCCTCCATCAGTTTCACATTAAAGGATGGAACAATCCAGTGTACCTTGTCCATCGACGTATTGAGGGATGCCTTACACCTCAATTACTGGAGAGAGGGTGAATCTCCAGTCGTCTTACCCTCAAATATAAATTTTCGCCAAGTACTTCTTGAAATGGGACACAAAGAGTGCTTGGAGAATGGTGTATTGAAGACGAAGGGTGCGATGACCATGAAGGGTCTTACACCTTCATGGAGGTATTTTTTCATCCACCTGGTGGAGAGTATGGGTGGGAGTTCTGGTGGTCTTGACCAGATCAACTCCTCACAAGAAGAGATGGCTTACTGCTTGTGGAATGGATTGAGAGTGGACTTTGCAGATATTCTGTTTAGAAGCCTAGTTCAAAAGCTGAAGGGCACCAGGGGTGTGTGTATCCCCTTTTCAAGGTTCCTCTCTCTCTGTTTTAAACATATTCTGGGCAGAGAAGCATATTTAAGTACAGATTCACCGTACACTGCTCCAGATATGTTAAGGAATTTAGACTCTCTAGTATCTGAAGCTGGAGAGGTCGAGATTCCAGAACGAATGCAACTGGCATTCGCTTCAACTGATGCACCTATTGAAGGTGAGTCAGAAAGGCAACTGGGCGGGCCTCAAAATAATGAGGGACCCTCCAGTTCGTCTAATGTTGTGGTTGAGGATAGAGCAACCATAACTGAAGCAACTCCAATTACATCTATCCCTGGTGAAGATACTTCGGTATCTGATCCACCAACAGATGCACCCATCCAGGAAACTGGGGAAGGTCATCTGGAGACTGACCCTTCTGGTCAGCCCTCAGTTACATTCATGGATCTGGACATGAATGTTAATGACAAGGAAATCCTGATAGAGTCTTCGAATTCTGAAGGAACTGAAACAGACTTGGAGATTTTTGAGGCTTCTGTACAAGCTCAAAACCCTTCATCTCCAGTCTCGCTTCCAGATGCATCACTTTCACTTTCACCACCACAAGAAAATGTGCCTACTAATATACCATTCCCAACTTATAACGATTCACCAACTGGGCAATTCTCACTTGCTCAAGAAATGCCACCCCCACCGCCGTCGTTGTTCACACCTGAGCATTCTCAGCATGAACAACACTTTGATTTTCCAGTCCTATTATATCTTCAACTACTGGCATGACAACTGGGGAGACTTCTTTAAGTTTGCCTTCTCCAGTTGCTCCAGTAGTAACTGCTGCTGGTCCAGTGACACCTTCTCCTTCGTCACTGGACAGTCAAGTTGTCTCTTTACAAGCCGATCTCCAAAACCTTCTTACCAGGGTGGAGGAGATTCAAAAGACACTTGACAAAAACACCAAGTCTTTCTCCAGATACCACAAGGATCACTTGACAAACATTAAGGTGGTTGATCTGGGGATAAATAAGTTTTCATCAAATGAAGACTTGGTGTTCAACAAGTTAAATGAGTTGGTCACTGGCTGCAATAATCTGGCTGGTACTTTGAAAGAAGCCTTTGACCTTACTCAGTCCAAGGTTACAACCTCAATCTCCAATCTGCTTGGCAACACTGTAAGAACATCTGAGGTAGATTTGAGGGAGATTGAAAGGCAGGTAAAGGAACTTATTGAAAAACCTGGCCTAGATGTAACTGAACTTGGACAGCAGTTGATGACTTCAGTTGGTCAGAAAATAGAGGATACGCTGGGTGCTAGAGAAGCACAATTGATTGAAAGGGTGATGTCTGAGATCACCAAGCTGGCCACTCCTCAGGTTGATCTGGCCCCACTCACCAGTGAGATCAACCAGTTGAGAGGCAGCATTGAGAATTTGAACACCCAGGTATCTCTACATGCTCAATCCTTAGATAAACTGACAACTGAAGTAGAGAATTTGAAGAAGAAGGATGATGAAGTGAAGGAAAAGGTTGTCTCTGGTTTGGATGAAGACTCCAAGATCCTAAATGATTAAAAACTAGTCAAGAACAAGTTACTGCCAATGTTTTGACCCAGTCAAAGGAGACCAACCATTTATGGAGGTCTTTCAGAATGATGTGTGGGATTTTCAAGGAGTGTAAGGACATGCAATCATGGCAGCCTCTTGACCGGTTGCCATCTCACCCTCTGAATGGGAAGGTATTCGGGCAGGTCTAGATGCTGCCAAGGGGGAAAGAAGTGCAGTCCTTCCACCAGTTGCACCTGGAAGAACTTCATCTGGAAGTCAAGTTGGAAGAGAAATGGTTGTAGCTACCAGTACTGAAGCTGGTGAGCAAGATGTTAGGGGGAATGTGTTGGATAAGGGAAAAGGTTTAGCTGGTGATGCATCTGCCCAGCCGGCCACTGATGTAATGTTAGAAACTGGCAATGCTGATATACTTCCTCCAGTTTCAGATAGTGATAGCAGAAGACTGGCTAGACTTGGCAATGATATTAAAGAAAGGAAGAAGATGAAACAAAGAAACCAAGTTGAAGCCAGGGCACATCTTGCACAGATCAAGTTGCTTGATATGAGTGATGCCAATCTTTTGGGTATCACTAAGGAGGAGTATGCCAGGGTTAAGAATGATCCCAAGATAGTTGACCAGTTGAAAGAAATGTTGGATGTAGAACTGGACAGACACTATCCTGAGGATGAAGCTGAATTTGATGCCAGAAGCTTGAATATATCAGTGGAGAAGGCTAAGGAGAATAGGTCCAGTGGGATTCTTAAACGAATTGCAAATGTTAAGAAGGTTGTGAATAAGGTTTTGAATCCACCAAGAAGGATTCCACAACCAAGAAGACCACTGTCAAGAGATGCTGACCTTAGCACATTTGTTGAACCAACTGGCGACGTATCTAATGAAGACATCAAGTCCGCTGTACTGGCTGCTGGTGCTGGGAGTATAAAAATAACAAATGAATCTAAAGCAAGAAGCTATTACTCCCAGATCATGTCAACCAGAAGACATAGTGGTACTATCAATGGTGTAAATGTGACAATCAAGCCAGGCACCAAAGTTTTTCAAGTTGAAGTTAGTTATACCAGAGGGCCACTGGTTAAAACTGACAATCCTGGTGCTATGCAATATGGGTTCAGCGAATGGGTGGAAATGGTGAATGTGTTGGATGCGAAGGCACAAAAGAATAGGTTTGAGAAAGCATGGGTGAACTTCTTAAGGGGCAAGATTCAACATAAAGAAAATCTTGAGCAAAAGTTGAATATTGATCCTGAAGACTCTCAGCCTATTTCTTCAGTGACCAAGAGAAGAAGAACTGGCGAAGGGCCATCTCATTAAGTTCTTTCTTTTCAGTTATCTACTTGTATTTTGTTTTACATTCTGTAACTTGTATAAATTTCATTTCCTTGTATAAATGAAGTTACCAGTTTGTAACCACAAGGTAGATAATAGATTAAAATCTAACAAACCTAAAAGAAAAACCTAAGGCATTTATTGATCTATAAAAATGCCTTAGAAAACTTAGATAGATTTAAATCGAACAAGTCTCTTCAGTTCACACTTGTATAGATACAAGAACTAGAAAAAGACTTGTCAATATTTCTAGACAAATAGGGGGAATTTGTTAGGACCAGTTTCACCTGGTAAACTGGCCAGTCTCCAGTTGCATCTGGAGACCCAGTGAAACTGTCCAGTGAAACTGGAGACCTAGATGATTTGTCGAGAAATATATTGAAGTCCAGTTGCACCGTACAGTCAACGCAACTGAAGACTTCCTCCAGTTGAGAACTGACCAAGTTGAAGAATCATTCCAGTTGAAGTCGAAGACAACAAATGGAAGATAGAGAATGGCAATGGCAGCGAAGCCCAATTGACATTCTAGTCAGTTACAAACTGGAGACCATCAGTGGAAAGCTCTTACAAAGCTTTACACTGATTACGAGGAATTGACTTTTATGCTTTATGTACCTTTACCCGGATAATAAGATTTATCTTATTATTTAATTGCAAAAAGGTACATAAAGGTGGTTGAGTAAAGTTGCTTTATCATGCGACTTTACACTACTTTTTAAGGAATTAAATGCTATTCCTTAAATGATTTCAACCACATTTGTACGGCCAAAGTTAACATCCCAATGTTAACTTTGCCTATAAATACAAGTCATTGCACACCAAGAATATTACTTCTTCGAATACACTTCGATAAAATTCACACTTTGCAAACCTGCAATATTCTTGGTGAACTTGTGCAATATTCTCTCAATCGCTAAAAGGAACATTTCACAACTTTAAGTGTTTCGATTGTCTAGAGAAATTCCGAGTGTAGATCAATTGTATTTCATAGGTTGTTAGGATATTTACATTCTTGTATTATCTTGGTTCCGCAACAACCTTGTAATTTATTTAACATCAATAAATAAATTACACATTGAAAATTACATATTGTCTCATCAATTTATCTTACAAGTATTTTGTATTATTGCATTGTTCTTTACTTATTATCATTTAAATAAGTAATCTATCTAGAACTTGGTATATACTCACTGCAACTGGTCGTCTCCAGTTCAGTGCATATATTGCAAAGTAACTCCACCATCGACATAGAGGTGTCTTCAGTAGTACCATCTATTGAGTTGGGACTTACAGATATACATAGATCCTTTCCGTAATTATCCAAATAAAACAATACACTTAAATCCCGAATACCTCGGATACGGCTGATGAAGAGATTATCATAAATCTTCTTAAAAAGATAGAAGATATCGTAAAAGAAGAAGAGATTTACCCTAATTCTCTTACCCACCTCTCCAAGTTTCATACCCTCTATATAAAGAGGAGACATCCATACTCAACAGATAACACACAACACCGACCCTTCAGTTCGGTAACCAACCTTAAACACCAATTAGGCGTAAAGCGGCCGCAACCCTATTACCAGTAGGGAATCGCCTACAAACCACCTCCAAAACCCACACACCCCTTCGGTTGTGCCATAGTGCGATTATTTGATCAAACAAAAATTAAGCACAAAATCATTTGGATTTCTAATGCATAACATATATCACAGATACAATCCCAAATCCAAAATCAAACACAAATCTAATCCAATAAATAACAACAAATCTAATGAAAATTAAATTCAAATCCCATCACTTTCATATCAATAGATGATCTGTATACAAATATTATATACAATTATATATATTAGATATATTCTTTACATAAAATTAACTCACAAACAAAAAAAACCTTAAAAAATCCCATCAGCCTTATTATTCTTTATATACAATTAACTCACACAATCACCTGCAAAACATGTACTTATCCCTCAATCACATACACAAACATGAATTTGGTATTTTTCTTGGAAATTTAGATAAAGATTGAAAAAGAGAGTCTGGATCCCTAATGTTTAAAAAAGGGGTGGGGTGTGGGTTAAGATTGTTTGTAAATTTGTATCCGATAGAAATAGAGAAAGTTGGATAATTATGATTTTTTTTGTGTGTAAATGTTTCTTTTCATATAGGTTGAGGATAAAAATTTTGGACCAAAACTGTAATTTTTGAAAGTTAGGAATGAAAGTTGCAAGTGACAATCCACAACAGGGACGAATTCTGTAATTAACTATGCAAATCACGTGACCTGGTTTTAAACGGACGTTTATGGCCAGGACTAAAACTGTTGATGGAGCAAATTTTTTGGACTAAAACTGTAATTTTTAAAAGTTAGGGATCTGCAAGCTGGGTACGACGACAGGGACAATTTCTGCAATTAACTCTATATATTAAAATATTTGAGCATTAATAGTTTTTTCTTTACTTGTTCAAATGACTATATGTTAAATATTCATTTATGACATTGAAAATATTATAAAATCTCTATCTCAATTTATTTGATATTGAGTGTTTTAAGAAGAAAGTTATAATATTTTTAGAAAAGAAGGTTTTTTAATAACATATTAGAGATTTCTTAATTTAACGTAGATAAGTTGAATAAGTGAGTTTTTTTTTCTCTTAAAATTGAAGCGGCAAAATATACTACTCTATCTTTATTTAAGATAGATATTCAGTGAGATTTTTTCCCTCGAATAAGCTAGAATGTATAGATTAGTAAATCAACTTATTGGTGGATAAAAAACTTTTCCAAAATTTATTTTTTAATTATTCTATCAAGACTTACATTAAAATGTTGGCGTTTAGTGGTTTATGTCAACGATTGATAAGTTTACGTATATAATAACATTATCCACTCTTAAAATTGAGGCTAATAGTTCAAAAGGAACCAATTAAAGCCGAAAGCTGAAAACATTACATTTAATAATAACGAGCATAGTGCCCGCGCAATGCGGCGGGAAAAATTTACAACGTGTGATATTCCGTGATGACGACAATTTACAAAGTGATATTTATTTTCCGTTAGTTAGAACTTTTTTACCGTAACGGCTGTAGTTACGTGCAAGGTTGTAGAACTCGTGGATCGGGATCGGATTGGCGAGGTGGGGAGACATGATATTTTTAAAAATCGGGGGGATATCAGATATCGGGGAAATATCATATTGGATAATTTGTATCTATAAAAATAATAATTGATGGAAATTTACCAAACGTCTAAGTATACGTTTGTCCTATAGTATATGTTATTCTTTCTTTAAATTCCTGAGCCATATATCCGCGCAATGCGGCGGTATAATTGCGGTGTGAAACTCAAGAATTGGGATCGAATCGGTGAAGGGGAGAGTCATGATTTATAAAAGATAATTTACAAACATATATGTGATATAAAGTTAAATATACATTAAAATTTTACATTAGACATAATGGCTTTTATGCTACTAATAATATAACAGATTAGTGAGTTTATTAGTCTCTATAATTAAAATAATGAACCTAAATTCTAGCTGCCCATAGATATGAATTAAAAATAAAATAAATAAGAAGCCAAACATATACAAACATATCTATATCATACCAAAACACGTTGTTCAAAAAAAAATCATACCAAAAACACACACACACATTCACACAGCCGAATCTATCTAGTGCTTTAGAGGACATAAAACATTGGAACCTGGAAACATGAAAACCTAAACATCAAATTAGAATTAGAGAACTGAACAGTACTGCAAGTAAAAATTAGTTGGTACATAAATCCACTCACCTTATATAAGCTATGCAGCTTGTAAAACTTCTCTGTAAACCACATTTGCGGTGTATACGCCGGGTTGATGAAAATTTTGGGTAGGCCTAACCAAAACCTTCACCCTTTCGCGTGATATCCCTCGAGACAGGGCCACGTATAGTTGTCCGTGTGAGAATACCGATTCAGGTAGATAGACACCGATGTGTGGAACTGTCTGGCCTTGGGCTTTGTTTATTGTCATCGCGAAGCTAAGTCGAATCGGGAACTGTTTTCTCTTCAACTTAAAGGGATACATATCATTTTCAGAGGGACACAGGGGTATTCTTGGTAAGAAAACTCTTTTACCGGCATGTTGCCCGACCGCTATTTCTGCATCGATGACATTTCGTTGAAAACCTCTGCATATCAACCGTGTCCCGTTACAAAGCCCGTTGGATGGATCGATGTTACGCAATAGTATAACTGGGCACCCAATTTTGAGCCGTAGACGATGAGGGGGCAAACCAGCGACACTAAGAGAATTTAAGAATTCAACCGGATAGTAGTTGTTAACATCGTCTTCCGCCTCATCAAAGCTGTAATATATTCGCTCCTGCCCACTAAATCTATCAATCAACTCATCATTTATCTCATCGACATTTTCATTTTTAGTTGACAGTATTGCCCTAGAAATTATGTACTCTGAAGAAGTCCCATTCACTTCAATGGACGGGAATATGGCACTTATTAAGGCCTCTTTCGATCTGGTCTCGGACTCGGTAGTGTATGGGATGGTCATCTCATCAGGTATGCGAATAAAGCTGCCGTCAATCACCTCTTCTTCCCCATCGCCGACTCTTAAAAGGAAATCTGAAAACCATGGATCCGTACGTGCTCTCATGTTGACAGATAAACGCATCTTTGTGATCCCAGGCCAAAGAGGCGACATCCGCAGGCTCGAGTCTACAATCTGTGCGCGGGTTCCTTTTTTGATCACAGGCAACACCTGCCTGAAGTCACCTCCAAAAACCATTATCTTCCCCCAAATGGCAGCCTTACGCCTATTATGTCTTGCATTGTTCGATCAAATGCCTCCACCGCTTGTCGCTTAGCATTAGAGGCTTCATCCCATATGATGAGTTTGGCACGACGGAGTAGCTGTGCAGTACCACTTTGTTTACTGATGTTACAAAGAGAGTTATTATTCAGGATTAGAGGAATTTTGAATCTCGAATGAGCTGTGCGTCCTCCAGGCATGTTATTAGCTGCTGCCCCAGAAGATGCGGTCGCAATGGCAATCTGAACGTTTTTCCTAATTCGGTTTGATCCGTATAGAGATTGTACAGTTCAGTTGGAACGTTTGTGACGGCCAATTTTGTCTTCCCACTCATACAACAGAAAGTAGGAAATTCAAATTTAAACCGCGTCGCTCCACGAGTTTGGACAAACTCGTGTGAACAGTACCACGAGTTTGGACAAACTCGTGTGAACAGTACCACGAGTTTGGACAAACTCGTGTGAACAGTACCACGAGTTTGGACAAACTCGTGTGAACAGTACCACGAGTTTGGACAAACTCGTGTGAACAGTACCACGAGTTTGGACAAACTCGTGTGAACAGTACCACGAGTTTGGACAAACTCGTGTGAACAGTACCACGAGTTTGGACAAACTCGTGTGAACAGTACCACGAGTTTGGACAAACTCGTGTGAACAGTACCACGAGTTTGGACAAACTCGTGTGAACAGTACCACGAGTTTGGACAAACTCGTGTGAACAGTACCACGAGTTTGGACAAACTCGTGTGAACAGTACCACGAGTTTGGACAAACTCGTGTGAACAGTACCACGAGTTTGGACAAACTCGTGTGAACAGTACCACGAGTTTGGACAAACTCGTGTGAACAGTACCACGAGTTTGGACAAACTCGTGTGAACAGTACCACGAGTTTGGACAAACTCGTGTGAACAGTACCACGAGTTTGGACAAACTCGTGTGAACAGTACCACGAGTTTGGACAAACTCGTGTGAACAGTACCACGAGTTTGGACAAACTCGTGTGAACAGTACCACGAGTTTGGACAAACTCGTGTGAACAGTACCACGAGTTTGGACAAACTCGTGTGAACAGTACCACGAGTTTGGACAAACTCGTGTGAACAGTACCACGAGTTTGGACAAACTCGTGTGAACAGTACCACGAGTTTGGACAAACTCGTGTGAACAGTACCACGAGTTTGGACAAACTCGTGTGAACAGTACCACGAGTTTGGACAAACTCGTGTGAACAGTACCACGAGTTTGGACAAACTCGTGTGAACAGTACCACGAGTTTGGACAAACTCGTGTGAACAGTACCACGAGTTTGGACAAACTCGTGTGAACAGTACCACGAGTTTGGACAAACTCGTGTGAACAGTACCACGAGTTTGGACAAACTCGTGTGAACAGTACCACGAGTTTGGACAAACTCGTGTGAACAGTACCACGAGTTTGGACAAACTCGTGTGAACAGTACCACGAGTTTGGACAAACTCGTGTGAACAGTACCACGAGTTTGGACAAACTCGTGTGAACAGTACCACGAGTTTGGACAAACTCGTGTGAACAGTACCACGAGTTTGGACAAACTCGTGTGAACAGTACCACGAGTTTGGACAAACTCGTGTGAACAGTACCACGAGTTTGGACAAACTCGTGTGAACAGTACCACGAGTTTGGACAAACTCGTGTGAACAGTACCACGAGTTTGGACAAACTCGTGTGAACAGTACCACGAGTTTGGACAAACTCGTGTGAACAGTACCACGAGTTTGGACAAACTCGTGTGAACAGTACCACGAGTTTGGACAAACTCGTGTGAACAGTACCACGAGTTTGGACAAACTCGTGTGAACAGTACCACGAGTTTGGACAAACTCGTGTGAACAGTACCACGAGTTTGGACAAACTCGTGTGAACAGTACCACGAGTTTGGACAAACTCGTGTGAACAGTACCACGAGTTTGGACAAACTCGTGTGAACAGTACCACGAGTTTGGACAAACTCGTGTGAACAGTACCACGAGTTTGGACAAACTCGTGTGAACAGTACCACGAGTTTGGACAAACTCGTGTGAACAGTACCACGAGTTTGGACAAACTCGTGTGAACAGTACCACGAGTTTGGACAAACTCGTGTGAACAGTACCACGAGTTTGGACAAACTCGTGTGAACAGTACCACGAGTTTGGACAAACTCGTGTGAACAGTACCACGAGTTTGGACAAACTCGTGTGAACAGTACCACGAGTTTGGACAAACTCGTGTGAACAGTACCACGAGTTTGGACAAACTCGTGTGAACAGTACCACGAGTTTGGACAAACTCGTGTGAACAGTACCACGAGTTTGGACAAACTCGTGTGAACAGTACCACGAGTTTGGACAAACTCGTGTGAACAGTACCACGAGTTTGGACAAACTCGTGTGAACAGTACCACGAGTTTGGACAAACTCGTGTGAACAGTACCACGAGTTTGGACAAACTCGTGTGAACAGTACCACGAGTTTGGACAAACTCGTGTGAACAGTACCACGAGTTTGGACAAACTCGTGTGAACAGTACCACGAGTTTGGACAAACTCGTGTGAACAGTACCACGAGTTTGGACAAACTCGTGTGAACAGTACCACGAGTTTGGACAAACTCGTGTGAACAGTACCACGAGTTTGGACAAACTCGTGTGAACAGTACCACGAGTTTGGACAAACTCGTGTGAACAGTACCACGAGTTTGGACAAACTCGTGTGAACAGTACCACGAGTTTGGACAAACTCGTGTGAACAGTACCACGAGTTTGGACAAACTCGTGTGAACAGTACCACGAGTTTGGACAAACTCGTGTGAACAGTACCACGAGTTTGGACAAACTCGTGTGAACAGTACCACGAGTTTGGACAAACTCGTGTGAACAGTACCACGAGTTTGGACAAACTCGTGTGAACAGTAACACGAGTTTGGCCAATCACGTGTTACTGTAGCACGTGTTTGGTCCACGAGTTTGAAGCCCAGCCCATTTATAGCCTATATATAGTGTTCTTAGGTTTCGGTTTTAGGTGATGATTTGAGTTGCAACAGATTTCATTCACGGCAGGCTGAGGTATGCGCAAACCTCAGTCCGTAAGTCCACCATATTATTCGATTATCAAGAGTCGTCTCGTTGATTGTAATCCGTAATCATCGTAGATGTATTGTAAACGGATTTATTCATTGTAATCATTCGACTGATGATAAAGGAATCAGATTTATATCTCCTGTTCATATTGATTTCGTGTTAATATATATGTGATTCATTCAATTGCCTCAATAACGATTATGTTTGGATTCCGCACTTACATAGTCGTAGGAATCACGAATCGATCGGTCCCCTGCACTTTCACTTATCATGTATACCTTTGAAGCGTTGTTGCGTGACTCTTGAAATGTATGTTGACGATCCGTTATTGTTATTAGTGTGAACAGGAGGGGCCATTTGAGCAGGTGCTTGATGAAGGTGCTGATCTGATAGTGAAATGTTTTCTTTGTACCCGTTAGGCGGATTACATTGGGTTGTTGGTTGGTTTGAACCCAACATCATATCCGACATTGTAGTCCTATAATATGATGTAGGATTCCAGCTCCTATAGTGCAAATCAACTAAAGGGACTGATCGTAAAGGCTGTGTATGGGCTTGAGTGATACCAGATGCTAGCGACCGAGTCAGGGGAGGAGTGTTCTGGGACATGACTTCCGACAAAGGCGACTGGGCTGATTTTTTTTTAGCTTTTTGCCGTTCGTAACGTTCTTTGCTGTTTTGTCTTTTTCTTTGTACCCGTTAGGCGGATTACATTGGGTTGTTGGTTGGTTTGAACCCAACATCATATCCGACATTGTAGTCCTATAATATGATGTAGGATTCCAGCTCCTATAGTGCAAATCAACTAAAGGGACTGATCGTAAAGGCTGTGTATGGGCTTGAGTGATACCAGATGCTAGCGACCGAGTCAGGGGAGGAGTGTTCTGGGACATGACTTCCGACAAAGGCGACTGGGCTGATTTTTTTTTAGCTTTTTGCCGTTCGTAACGTTCTTTGCTGTTTTGTCTTTTTCTTTGTACGTCGGCATTGTAAGTGGTAACACTTGTATTGGCAGGTGTTCGTTGAGCAACAACTTGTGGATGATGGTTTTGGTTGAAATGCGATACATTTTCTTTGTTACCAAAAGGTGTGTGAAAGTTGGTGGTTGAATGGGTTGAAAGTAACACCTGCGTGGTTGGATGGTATGATGGAGCATTGTTTGTAATCTGATTCACTTCTCCTAATGGAACCCTCTGAAGTGGATTCACGCCCACTTGACTGGTATGACCTACTGCAGGAGAAGGCTGTTGAGGTGAAATTTTAATTGCTTTTTGACGGGCGTAGTATTCTTTATTGTATGCTTTCATGTATTGTTTTCTTTTCTCTACATAAAAATGATTCGGTGGAGTGAACATTAAAATTACGATAATGTTATGTGATAGGTGTAGTAGACACCAACTTTAATGTTGGGACCAAAACGTACCTTTACGTAATTCCAAATTGGGTTGGGATAAATCACCTTTCCTACGTGTTATCGAATTAACGTTAACCGTTTGCTGAGTGACGTGATGTGGAGGCGTCCTCTGAACCTGCAGGTATGAGATTATAAAGTAAATAGTAACGCAGATTCAACATATGTACCGACAAATCATTCAAATATATGGCATAATCAACAAATCTGAAAGAATAGCGTGTTATAAGTATAAGGTACTATTTACCTCGAGTGGCAGATCAGGTTGGACAACAATCGAACGCGAGGGTGCACCAGTCACCCCAATGGGTGCATGGACGCCTGGAGAAAGGTTGGGAACTGCTGGATGTGAGCTTGGAGTGCCAAGGTTGACAGGAGTAACAGCAGACCCGGGTGGGGGAGAAACTGAATTCGAGACAATGATATCATCATAAGTTATTTTTTATAGTTATAATTAATGAAATATAAAGCATGTATTACTGTATATGTAAGATAGATGTAACTAAGAAACATATGACATAGTCGTGCAATACCATTGGATGGAGCAACTGCATTGGCAATAGGTACAGTAGTATTGGCGGTTACAGTGCCGGTGTCAGAATTTGCGGATTGAGAACCTGCATTGGACATTTTTTTTTATATTGAATGAATGATGAATGAATGAATGAGAATGTGTGCCTGGCGTATTTATAATAATTGGAATGGTGGTTAGGTAGGTATAAATTTCCTAAAAATGTAAAGTTTGACAAAGAGAAATCAATCACAATATATAATGTTGGATGAAAAGGCTGTAATGTTGGATGTTACCAAATATAAATCGCCTCAAAATCAATCACAGTATATACCAAAAATAGATATGAAAGGATATACATTGGGCAGTTGACCAACTTAAAACGACATTCAATACACAAACACGGATTGAAACACAAAACGATGGATTCAACACAAATTGTCACCAACTCACCATTGCATTCAAACACTTAAAAATCAGAAACTACTAAGAAACATACCATTGTGTTTAACCAAAAATCCTTGTCGAAATTATCTCTGCAAAATGCAAAAATAAAAAAAGAAGACTTAGATTATATACAAATATTATATATATTTATAAAATGTTAATGTAAGTAGATATGAAATTGTATTGAAACAGAACATAATAATTGTGATTGATTTGGATACGATTTAAAAAATAATATACAAATACTATATTTACAGTAAAGTAAAACAATCATATGATAAAAATACCAGATCGGCGGCCTATGTGATGGTGGCGATGTATTGGAACTTTGATGAACCCTAGAAACCCACCTGATAGCAGCTGATGTATTGGAGTGATGATGAACCCTAGAAACCCACCTGAAAATATAAACGTCGTGTTGGTGATGATGCATCGCGGCTGAAGCAAACATAGAAACCACCAGCAGCCGCCGTGTATGTTTTGTGTGTTGCAGGGGAAAGGGGAAAGGGGAAAACATGTTGGGGTAGTTACGGTATGTGAGTCGAGATAGTAGATATGATAAAGAGGGAAAAAATGTCCAAGGGTAAATATGGTATTTCAAAGACAGAATTATTTATTAGGGGGATTTGCTTTATTAGGGAGTAGAGATAGAGATTACATTAATTTAAAAAAACATTACATTTAGAAAATATTTACATTAATACCTTAATTAAAAGGTACGGACGTGAACATTGGTTCACCGACCACGCCACCTTGTTAATAAAAAGACATTACGTACAATTAGTAAAACATTACTTTATCACAAAAACCATTACGTTAACAAATTATGTGGGAAAAGATATCACGGTTTTCAATAAAAACTATTATATATATAATAACAATTAGTGGAGGCTTAAGAATAGTAAAACGTTGATGTCATGATGTCAGTAATTTTGTTTTTTTTTAACCTTTTTTTTGTTTTTCATTTTTTTCCTTTATTTTTGATACTAATTTTTTTTTTTTACTTTTTTTTGTTTTTCATTTTTTTCCTTTATTTTTGATACTAATTTTTTTTTTAATTAGCTCTTTTAATTTTTCACCCCCGTCAATAGCCAGGTAATGACCGATGAACGGACAAATATAACAGCATATTGTACTGTTTCTGCTATAACAAAATGGTCAGCTTTTAAACCTTTTCCTATGTGTATAAAAGATGCTTTCTTTTTTATATTTCTTTTTTTGTTCTAATTGTTTAGTTTAAACGGTTCTAACAGCCAGGTAATCACCGACTAACGAACAGTGTATCGTGTAGTGTTTCCGCTACCACTAAATGATCATTTTTAATTTGTTTCTTACATCCATTTTTATCGTTTGTGTAGTACCTATTTTTTGTAATGTACGTTAATCGTTATGTATATATCACCGCCTTTATATACGATGTACGTTTTATGAATCGTTATCTCTCCCGGTGCAACGCCCGGGGTTAAAATACTTGTTACTTTTATTTTTGCCATTTCTTCAATGAATATAGACAATTTTTCAACTTAAAAGTATGCAAAACACAATGAATCCATGTAAAAGAAATAAAAAAACATATAATAATAAGTAACTACAATACCGTCCCATTTTAAGACAATTACATTTATATCAATAACTTACACTATTCACCGTCATCATCACCATCAATCGCCATCACCACCACCACTTTACATTTATTTAGTACTGTATTATATATATTATTATATTTATATACATGATGATTCGTAACTTTCTAATAGAAGATCAAAACATTTATTTAATTCAATATCACCTATCATCAATGGGTTTATCTAAGTAATTAGTGTCCTAACCGTTATTTGTCACACTTAAAGTTGTGCGAAACCTAGAGTGAGATATGATGCTGACATGTATGAACGGATTAATTTTTGTCTGACCAATTAAGCGTAACAGGCTACATAAACTATAAATTAGTCGCAATATGAATGATATATTAATATCGATAAAGCATGTTTGTCGAATTCTCTTTCTGTTTTTGACTA
Source organism: Erigeron breviscapus (assembly GCA_034093135.1). Taxonomy (NCBI): domain Eukaryota; kingdom Viridiplantae; phylum Streptophyta; class Magnoliopsida; order Asterales; family Asteraceae; genus Erigeron; species Erigeron breviscapus. Next base: position 88,728,648 of record CM067171.1, on the reverse strand, counting down.
AATTTAATCTAAATAACGACGACTAAAAAGTTTTATGCATTGTTTTATCCTTTTCTCTTTCAGTTAATTATCTATTAAGGAGACTAGGTCTTTTATGCATATTATATTGATTATTTAACACGGATAAATATTTTTGAAACCTAAAAAATTAGATAGTTGAAAAAAATAATCACATTAATGAAATAACGATACTAATTAAAATGATATCATGAGAGAATGTTAATAATGAATAAACGCAAAGTTATAACATTAATAGTTGTAACTGTTTTTAGTTGAAGTTGTAAGTTATAGCTTTTAAACAGAACTGTTAACTAAAACTTTTATATTTTTTGTGTTTAATATGATATTATAGCTGCAACTTCAAGAGGTAACTGTGTAATTTTTTAAAAATTAAAAACTTAATTCAAACTAAAAGCTCTTAAAACGCTACTTAAAGTATCGGACCATGGCACCCTGAAGGATCGGGTCCGCGTCTTTAGAACTTCACATGTGAGTCTAGGCTTCATTGTTAACATGTACTTTAAAGAAATTGTTTTTGTGTCAAGCGGGGATTGAACTTGGGCCCTTAAGGTCATAAAGTGTTTCCTAACCATTAGGCGAACTGTTTGTTATAACTTTGTCAATTTGAAAAAATCGAGATCTATAATTGGTCGATAAGTTATTAGATAAATTATCTTTTAGTATATAAAAAAATTTAGTATTTATTAATTACGCCCTAAGTAGTTTATACCAACTTCTTAAAATTCGGGTTCAATTTGATAATGAACACTGATTTTTTCTTTGAAGAAATAAGTTGTAAACCAAACAATACATGCATAGAGAACCATTTTGTTAAATCTTCCACATATATACTTAATTAATTTCCATATTGAATGGATAAAGTGAATCGATTATAACCATTACATTGTAAGGGAACTTCTAATGAAATTACCACCGGTCTATCAATTGAAGGGTTCTAACTTATATGTTTGCCAATTCTAGTCATATTTCAACAACTCCTTATATTTAATCTCTAGTTGTATAAAAAGTCAACAGAGACCAAGAAGTTGTTACGAATTACGAAAAGCTAAAAATGGCTAAATTGAGGGCATCATAATAACTTGTCCCACTATTTAAATGCTATCAAATGTTGTTTCTAATTAGCATAATCAAACAATAACTAGCTAAGATTTCATATCGATCTACTACATATATATCCATGGCGACGTCTCTCAGCTCACACATTTCTAATTTTTCTTCTTCAATCGTCGTCACTGCTACCACTGCCACCACATTCGCAGCTTGTTCAAACTCGTCCCTTTCTTATTTTAAACCCTTAAAAACCCAACCCCAGAAAAATACCTCAATCCTATGCTCCCATAATCTAATAAACTACATCCCAAACTATATTCAAGACTCAAACCATATTCGCATTTTTGATACCACTCTACGTGATGGGGAACAAGCGCCTGGCGCCTCAATGTCCCAAAAGCAAAAACTAGCTATTGCAAGTCAACTTGCAATACTAGGTGTTGACATAATTGAGGCAGGCTTTCCTGCGTCCAACAAAGCCGATCAAGAAACCGTTGAGTTAATTGCACGTGAAGTTGGAAATTATAATTATGATGGTCGCGTACCAGTCATTTCCGGGCTTGCAAGGTGCACTAGGAATGATATCGATAAAGCATGGGAAGCCTTGAAGTATGCCAAGTTCCCAAGAATACATATTTTTCTAGCAACAAGTGAAATTCATATGCGGTATAAGCTAAAGATGTCGAAAGAAGAAGTTATTGAAAAGGCTAGGACAATGGTTGCATATGCTCGAAGTTTGGGTTGTAATGATGTTCAATTTAGCCCTGAAGATGCAGGAAGGTTAACTATTTCTCAACTTTGCTATATGTTTTTATATTAACTAATTAAATTATTATTCGAGTATATAGTGACACGTGAGGAATAGTTATGTTCTCAGAAAAAAACAAAACATACATGTTCATTTGACTAAAAGAAAGTCGTAGTTTAAAGTCAGATGTGTTTGCCATGTTCATTCAACGGATTGTGAACTTCATTACATATACACTACAACAAATTTGTCGCTTGTAGCTTTCTTCGCATTTTTTAATGTAAACTATTTGTACACATTTTTAAGTGCGAACGATGCAACAAAATTTTACGCACTTTTCGAAATTGTGTAGAATAAAGTGTGTAGAATTGACTAATTTGTTGTAGTGATAATTTGATTAATTTGATGCTTGAATTAGGCATTATATATATATACTAAAAAGTAATAAAATATACAAGTTGCTATAGCACATACTAACTTTTACCAATTTTCATTTTAACCCCCTAAAGTTTATATCTTTTAACTTTTACCCCACATCAAAGTTTTCATTTTTATTTTTTTGACACTAAACTTTTAGGCTCTCATGTTTTCATCAAACAACTTTCACACAGTTACGGTTTTACTTTTAAACATTTAGTTTTTGATTATTTTCATCCGTCTTTTTATATATATAACGTTTTCAATATATAATAGTTTTTATCATCGTTACGTCTTACGTTCATATAACATTTAAAACATTAATATATTTATTGTTTATGTTTTTATACATCTTATTAACTTTTTATATTTTTTTATTGTTATTGCTAAATGTTTAGTTATCTTTTATTTAATCTTTTAAAATTTTATCCCACATCAAAGTTTTCATTTTCTAGACACTAAAGTTTTGGGTTCTCATGTTTTCATCAAACAACTTTCACACTGTTACGGTTTTACTTTTGAACATTTGGTTTTCGATTATTTTCATCCGTCTTTTTATAATATATAACGTTTTTAATATATAACAACTTTCATCATCGTTACGTCTTACGTTCATGTAACATTTAAAGCATTAATATAGTTGTTGTTTATGTTTTAATACATCTTATTATTCTTTACAATTTTTTTATTGTTATTGCTACATATTTGGTTGTCTTTTTAAAGTTTAAGTTCGATATTTGATATAAATTTGGGTCAAAAACTTTATCGTTTAAAAAACGTATTCTGCGGCAATGCGCGGGTACAATAACTAGTTGAGTCAATTCCTTAAGTTTTGATAATAATACCAATATCAATATCAATTATTATAAGAGTAAAATTAGTATTAATACTCGTACGATATATGGATATGTTAATGTATATCCCGTGTATATATATATATGTATGTATATACACGAACATGACTATTTACAAAAGTCTAAATTTAAACGTAATATATTTAATGTATTGTCGCAACCTGATAAGATACATGGATTATAAAGTTATTGACGGAAATATTATATTACCTTTTTATTGCTAATGATACGATCTTAAATGATGATTATAAAATATGGTTACCGTTGTTCAATAATTTTGTCCAACATATATATTAACTTTTATTTGATAATTTCTTAAAGATGGTAATAATTTTTTGAATTGTTACATTTTTAGTTAATTTTCGGCTTAATTGTATTTTAACTATAAAAATGACATGAAAAATTATGTTAGAAAAATAATAAAATATAATAATAGAAGATATACATAACTAAAACAAAAGCATATATAATAAAAATTAACTTTTAATACCTTTTATTCTTGTAAATTCATTGATATAAAATAAAGGTGTGCATGAATATCAAAAATTTAGAATCTCTAAATATATATAAAAGAAAAACCTTAATTCATAATTGGAGAAGTATGGACCCTTAGATGAAGTTCAACTTTTAATTAGATCCATTAGATCAAATGATGATGTCATATACCTTATTTAACTTTTTTAGATTTAATTTATATTTTAATAAATTTAAATTATTATTATTTCCTTATTTAAGTTTGTAGACATTAATAATTAATGTTTTTAATAATATAATTATGGAAACTAATATTTTTATATTTTACATCATTTTTTTATCTTTAAATTAATTTTTAATTTTTTACAATAAAATTTTATTTATCTAATACGTTTTTATAATTATATTTTTGTATAGAATTTTTATCATATAACGAATAAAATTTGGTTATAAGGATTTTTGTATAAGATTTTTATCATATAACGTTTTTACTAAATCAATGTTTTGAAAACCAGACCGGATGTCAAACCGGCCTTCTGAATAAAGAACTAAAAAACAAATATAAGCTATCACAATTATATGTCAGAAAAATAATTGTATGAAAATTGCAATGATATTATGCATAATTTAACTTAGATTAACACAACATGCGATATATAGATTGATAATTAAATTGCTTAGTAATTTTAGTGTATAACTAAATTATCGAGCAAAACGTTAAAGCACAAGTACAATGACAATGTAGACATATCTGGATGAATGAAAGACATCCAAAGAAACGAAAACCTTACTTAGCAAGACCTCTAATAGATGATGTATCCATTTTTTAACTGTCTGGTCACTGTTAACCAGAATCTAAATGACCACTAATGTAATTTCATGTTTTTTAGTGGTTTAACTCCTACCTGGTTAAATATTTGTCAACTTATGATATTATAAAAATTTAACATGTCATTAATTATATATGTTTCCCGCGTATTACGCGGGTAATAATCTAGTAAATATAATATTAAGGCACCTTCAATTGGTATTCTATGACAATGTCAAAACTTAACGTTATGTATCTTATCAAAATATTTTAGTAAAATTAAAATTATATTTGATGATTAACTATTAGTATTTGATAGTAATAAAATAACTTAAAATTAGAAATTTAAAAGACACATGTTGTGTAGATAATAATCAAGCCAGATATCGATTAATAAAAACTTTAATCAAACCACAAGCCAGATATCGATTAATATATTGGTGGATAGGAACTGCGTAATTGTCGTACAAATCTTTATTAATTATCAACTAACTAGCTTAACCTAATAAGCCTCTTAATAAACTGATTAAATAACAAACATGTAGTCGATTATTTTTTTTTCTTTACTTTATCTGTTGATTTTTTCAAATGTTGTGATCAAATTAAGGATTATTAAAATACTTTTTAAAAAAAATATAACTCATTGCCCTAGTCAACAATAAGGTCGAAATAAAGTAATTTTTTTTTGAAAGGTGTGGATTATTTACTCGCAACAGGGAATCTAGCTTATGTTGTTTTAACCGGGTTTGTGCTAGAGAGTCTCTCACCCTCAATACCTAGTGGGAGAAAAAACCCCCAACTAAACGGCCTGAAGGCATGACATTTAATTTGGATAAAACTCTGTCTCCTCTGCAGGACTCAAACCTGTTTCATTAGATGACTTTATTTATGAAATTCCTTAAAATGTCTTTCACATGTCTCGAACTCGAGACCTCCAGCATATAAAACTGGCACAACCACTGAGCTATAATGAAAAGTACAAAGAGACAACACTAAGGTCTAAAGCAAGATTTGATAAATTTTACAGAGTTAAATAGAATAGTCAACAAAATGGGCAAAATTACTCAGCATCCTTATTAACTATACTTGATTGATTATAAAATATATATCTTCTTTTTATTTTAACGAGAGAAAGGTACCCGCGCGTTGCGGCGGTGATGGAGGTGATGGCGAGGTGGTGATGTAATGGCGGTGGCGGTGGCGGTGATGGCGGTGATGGGTGATCTACCTGACGGGCTCCGCCCTTAGCCGTACGGCTCCGCCCTCGGATTTAAAAATTCGTCGAAAGTATATCGAATGACATCTCTAATGAAAGAACATGAAATTTTAAGAATACCCATATAATTTTTATAATTTATCGATGTACGGTTTTTGAGATAAAAGATTTTGAATGAATTAGAGAAATAAAATGATTTATGGAGGAGAGAGAAAAAAAATGAGTGGTTGAGATTTGAGGAGAGAGAAAGAGTATTATAGTTATTTTAGGTAAATATATAATAGATAGGAGGGGCATTTTGGAGAAGTAAATGCTAAAACTTAAAATTTTAGACAGGGGATATTTGCTTTATAATATAGTATAGATAGTATAGATGTAAATATAGATATAGATATAGATTATGTTTCAGTGATGTGTAATACAATAACTTTACTATTTTACTGCCAATGAGGTAAAAATGATATAATAAGAGCATAAATCATTTTCCCTTTATGAAAGCTCAATAAGACAATAACTAATTAAGTTTCTTAATTGCATTAATTATGTTGGTTAAAAGATCCGAGAGACAATTTCTATATGAGGTCTTGAGCGAGGCCATCAAAGCAGGTGCGACGACCCTTTGCATTCCAGATACGGTTGGCTATAATTGGCCTCGTGAGTTCGGGCAACTAATTACTGACATAAAAGCTAACACCCTTGGTGTTGAGAATGTCATCATTGCTACTCACTGCCATAATGATCTTGGACTTGCTACTGCAAATACTCTAGAGGTACTTACATAGTGTATATATACAATTGTCACGTTGTTAGTAAATTTGGGTTAATTTCTCTTTATCTATCTATATATATATGCTAACATATATATTTATATGGATGGATTAATCTAGGGGGCTTATTCGGGTGCAAGGCAGTTGGAAGTAACAATAAACGGAATTGGAGAAAGAGCTGGCAATGCTTCTTTAGAAGAGGTATAGGTTTATTGTTTTCTTGATATATATATGGCTGTTCAATTTCATGAGGTACACAAAAGTGTTTTTGTTGAAAATATAGGTGGTAATGAGTATAAAAAGCAAAGGAGAATTATTGGGTGGCCTGTATACAAATATTAATACAAAACATATAGTCAAGACTAGCAAGATGGTAAGTAATTAAGTATACTTGTCAAATTCTTTCATATATAGTTTCTTTCTAATAATTTTAGTCTAATTTTGAGATACTAATTAAATTTGTGCATGTGTGTTAATTATATTTAGGTTGAAGAGTGCAGTGGAATGCGGGTTCAACCACATAAGCCGATTGTTGGTGATAATGCTTTTGCTCATGAAAGTGGAATCCATCAAGTAATTTTTTTTTTGAAAGTTTACTATTATTCACATAGCCCGCGCCACCAACCAGCGGCCGGGCATCACTGTACATCACAAGTTACAGAACTCGAATCCATCAAGTAATTAATTGGTCTTCTTTAACTAATTATATACATGCTTAATTGCTTACTTGCTTATTATTTGTTTGTGGTTCATGTGGATTGCTCTAATAATTTTTATCGGCATTATATATATATTGTGCTTTATGTATTATAGGATGGTGTCCTAAAGAACAAAACCACATATGAAATCATGTCTCCAGAAGATATCGGGCTTCACCGAACTAATGAATGTGGACTTACCCTTGGAAAACTTAGGTATATATGATAAAAACTAAATATCTATGGTTTACTTTATATATATGGCATGTATTCGTTATATGAATGTGTGTCTACATCGGTTTTATTTGAATATCATTTGCTGGTTATAATCTATCTAATCTTGATATAAATCTTGTTGAGCAGTGGACGACATGCTTTGAAAGCTAAACTTTTTGAGGTAAAATGCTAATTAATTAAACTCACTGATTTTTACATGAAGTAATAATTAGGGACACCAATAATTTGTCATGGATTATTTGAACATTATTTGTTTTAATTATCAGCTTGGTTACAACTATGATGGAAAGGAACTTAATGACCTTTTTTGGCGCTTTAAATCTGTGGCTGAAATGAAAAAGGTATGTAACAAAAACTATATATTGTTTCATGGTAGCTATATACTTTTGCTTGTTTTGTTCATACTCTAATCGAGAAGTGTTTGTGTCCTATATATATAGGTTATCACCGATGATGATCTTATAGCATTGGTATCAAACTAGCTATTGTCATCCACAAGCAAGTGTGTACTACTGTAATCCGAATTATCAACATATATGAGTGGTTTATTATTATGATTATTCTTGTACGATCTAGCTAGCTTGATGTTTTAATTAGAGACCGCTTTAGAAATTACAACATCTTGGTTAGATTGGATTTGTACACTATCTGTTTGTACAAGAAAAACGGGATTTTGAGACAGAAGTCTTTTACGACTACTCAATGTTGTCACCCAAAACAACAAAAAAGAAGTTGTTTTTGGAATTTAAAAGTTAACTTCAACTTTTGCGACCAAATGTCATCGCTAACGGGGTTTGTTTTTTTTCTTTTTCATTTTAAGTTTATGTTGAGTTTTTTTCTAAACTAGTATAATAGAGAAACTTATTTACCAAATTAGTATGTTTTCAAATATATTTACCAAAAATTAGTTGTTGGTTCTTTTTTGCACCCCTGATCTAAAAGTGGCCAAAAACAAACATACTTCGATAGTATACATGGAAAATTTGAGAGAACAAAATTTGCCAAAGGTGAAAATGAAGACAAAAACATGGAGTTGGTCGTTGAAATATCCTTTCTAGTTGCAATGTAGAAGCAACCGAAAATGAAGTGCAGAATCTTGAAGCGGAAAAGAGTGGTTTGCAATACATATAAACGATTACTGTGAATATACAATTATAAAGTAGTATGTAAATTATTTTATGATATTTTGTTAAAGATTTATGATAGTTCAAGTTACGTAGTATACTTATGCTTTGATGTGGAAAGAATGTGGACTGTAAATGTGACATGATTTCTAAAGCAAAAGCATATTATAAATTTGTCAAAGTTATACGGAATATAAACAAATATATATAATTCGTTACCAAATGTCAATGGCTAAAAATTTCTGTTAGTGATTAGTTGAATACTTGAATCCCGAGTTAGTTAATAGAAATAAGAGGTTAGGGTTTATGTGGCTGTTAGACACCCAAGCTTGGGTGTAGAACCCCTCACATCTTGTTTTTTTAATCCATAAAAAGCATGGGGGGCCAAACATTTATAGATATATTAAAAAATTAGTATGTGAGGGGTTCTACACCCAAGCTTGGGTGTCTAACAGCCACATACTCCATTTTCTCTTATATAATATGTTGTAATCGGAAAAAAAAGGAATGGGCTTCAACAATTAATGATTTTAAAAACTATATTAATCTGGTAAATATTTTTAAAACTATACTAATTTGCTAAATAAGTTTATTCATTATACTAGTTTGGGAAAAAACTCAATTTATGTTTCATAATCATTAAATGATATGAATAAAGACATGATAACATATCTGATGATCTTTTTTTTTATTTAATTTTTAATAAAATTTAATTATATACTTTTTTTAATATTATATATATACTAAAAACTTATAAGGATTTACAAGTCCTATAAGCATGCAATGTACAAGTCCTAATAACACATGATAACTTTTACTAACTTTCATTTGAACCCCCTATAGTTTCTATCTTTTAACTTTTACCCCACATCAAAGTTTTTGTTTTCATATTCTTAACACTAAACTTTGCGGATCTCATGTTTTCATCAAACAACTTTCACATAGTTACGTTTTACTTTTAAACATTTGGTTTATGATTATTTTCATCCGTATTTTTGTATGTATAACGTTTTTAATATATAATAACTTTTTATCATCGTTACCTCTTACGTTCATTTAACATTTAAAATATTAATATGGGTAATATTCTATGTTTTTATTTATCTTATTATTCCTTTACATTTTTTTGTGTGTTAATGTTACATGTTTAGTTGTTTTTTTCTTAGAAAGTTTCTATCTTTTAACTTTTACCCCACATCAAAGTTTTTGTTTTCATATTCTTAACACTAAACTTTGCGGATCTCATGTTTTCATCAAACAACTTTCACACAGTTACGGTTTTACTTTTAAAATTTTGATTTTTGATTATTTTCATCCGTCTTTTTATATATACATAACGTTTTTAATATATAATAACTTTCATTATCGTTATGTCTTACGTTCATGTAACATTTAAATCATTAATATATTATTGTTTATGTTTTTATACATCTTATTATTCTTTTTATATTATTCTTATTGTTATTGTTATATATTTAGTTGTCTTTTTTAAAGTTTGGGTTCGAATATTTGACATAAGTTTGAGTCTAAAACTTTATCGTGTAAAAAACGTATTCCGCGGCAACGCGCGGGTACAATAACTAGTACATTTTAATAACGATCTTACATCATAATAGCAGGTAAGCGGGCAACAAGCTGCGCCGCCACCCCTTTCTGAATTGCAAAACCTAATCTACTAAAAACAAACTCATGCCCCTTGGAGTCGAGATGTTGCTATGCATAACCCGTTGAACCCTGGACAGGAAACGAATTGCTTCTGGTGCAAGGAGCCAAAGGTATCAAAAGCCAAGGGCTGAAGCGAATAAAGTGGAAAAACATGCCAAAACTTGTGAAGAGAATCAGCATGTGTTTGTTCCTCTGGCTTTTGATACCTTTGGCTCCCTTGCACCAGAAGCAATTCGTTTTCTGATAGATCTTAAAATTTTAAAAGTTAAAACATACAGATTGTTCAATATTGAATAAACATATGGCATTCCTAATTAACCTTTTATCTCGACTACTTCAAACGAAACAACAAAACCAAAAGGTTTGTAACTTTGTCTCGTTTCCAAAAAGAAAAAAACAAACAGAAAGAGGGCCTTTACTTGATTTAGTCTTTTGCGGCCAAGAGACTTCAAAACTAAAATATGTTTTTATTTTTGACAATGTTTCATTTTTTCTTCAAATAAAGCCCAAAACAAATGTCTTCAGTTTTGACTTTTGAGTCTTGACGGTTGACCCTTTCGGCGTTTCCTTTTGTATTGTCGAAATTTGAGTGAAAATAAAAAAACTTTCTTAATTACATCGTGATTTTTAGGTTTAGAGTATTTTTCTTTTCTTAAAAGTAAATGGAAAATATAATGATGAAAAGGTAATGAAAATAAACTAAAATTGGTGTATCTTTTATTATACTAATGCAAATAAAATGATAATGACCTATTATTAATTTCTAATATTCAAATATCGTCTAAGTGCGTCACACTATACAACTCTGCTAGACATATTATGATTTTGTAATATTCATATCGTTAAACGTGTCACTAGTAAACAGTTTCTATGGACATATTTTTAAAAAATATTTCAATATAAAAATCAAAGTTTTAATATATAGATCAAATTTTTATTACTAAAAATAATAAACTAAAATTTGAACCATAATAAATTAACATATAATATTGATAACGTCGTCTCGTGTATTGGACACGGGAAATCTAGTAAACCACTAAAGAATAAATGTGCTCATGATGTTAGATAACTTTTTGATCAAACCTAAACACTAGTTGATGGTAAAAGATTATTATATGATCATAAGTTACATCACTTCGAAATATGATATAGTTAGTGCTTTTACAATGAAAGAGCCTACAATTTAACATTAAAATTATAAAGATACATATATTTTTGATATGCAATTAAAATCTGTAGTTAAAAGGTTAAACTTTTTTGATATACCTATCTAGTTATTTTTATCTTTAAATATCTTAATAAAAAGTTTTACATATTCGTAACTTATACAGTTTAATATTGACACGTTGGTGAAGCCGGTCATCGTCTCTCTTTACGATGTATAATTAAATTTACAAACTTTTGGTAACAATTAAAAAGAAAATGAGAAGTATATTACATGGGTATACCATTTAATCAAATTTATTCAAATATATATTTTACTAATCACATTTCAACATTTTGAAAGAGTGACATGATAATGTATATAAAATTTCAAACCTTATCATCTACTATCATACAGTCATACACCCACTAAATCATCAAATTATTAAATCTCAGTATTAGATAATTAGTTAATTACGTCTCAACTTTTGACATTATTGTATTTAAGACTTTAAGTACTATATTCCAGTACTACTAAATAAATAAACGAAATATGAGCCAAATATTTTTGACTTGACCCCTCATCTTTCACACCCAAAAACAAACACACAAAAAAACATACATACAAACTCTGTATCTACACCCATGGCGACGGCGGCGGCGGCTACGACAGCCACGGCGTATCTCCCCCACCACCCATCATTCCTCCCACCGTCAACCACCACCACCACCACACTCTTTTTTCACAAACCCACATCCCAAAAACCCTTCAAAACCCTCTGCACATCTCGTCCAGACTACATCCCACACCACATTTCAAACCCAAAATATGTACGGATATTCGACACCACCCTCCGCGACGGCGAACAGTCGCCGGGAGCCACCATGACCACCAAAGAAAAACTCGACATTGCTAGACAGTTAGCTAAACTGGGTGTTGATATAATTGAAGCAGGATTTCCTGCTTCTTCGGAAGCCGATTTAGAAGCCGTAAAACTTATAGCTAAAGAAGTTGGAAATCATAAAAATGGTGAAAATTCTGAACATGGGTATTTGCCAGTTATTTGTGGATTGGCAAGATGTAATAAGAATGACATTGATAAGGCTTGGGAAGCTGTGAAATATGCGAAATATCCGCGGATACATACGTTTATCGCGACGAGTGAGATACATATGGTTTATAAGCTGAAAATGAGTAAAGAAGAAGTTGTTGAAAAAGCTAGAAGTATGGTGGCTTATGCTAGAAGTTTGGGGTGTAATGATGTTGAGTTTAGTCCTGAAGATGCTGGAAGGTATATATGAATATATGTATCTATATATATGTATGTATATAGATTACTGTATTTATTATGCATGTTGTATTTGATTGGGTTTGATTTTCTTGAATTAGTATTGTTATGGTTTGAGGATTTTTTTGTGCAATGTGGATGTTGTGTAATGGATTTCAATGTTTACTGTTTCCGAATGCAAGTTTCTGTAGTGACTATTAGAGCCTGATACGAATAAAAGATAGTTGACTGTAAAGACAATTGACCACGACAATGCTCGATTTACTGAAAATTGTGGGTATTTAATAAAAGATAAGTTTTTGTATAGGGTGCTGTGTTATGGATTAATTTGTATATGTATCATTCATACAGCATGATTAGTCCTAATTTTTGTTTTGATGGGTTCTGTTTTTTGTTTAAATTTATTTGTGAATTAAGGGCTTTAGTTTGAAGTATTGTAGAGTGTCAAGGGGTGTAATGCACTGCTGCGTGGTTGTTTGGTAATGAGGAGATGATGTTAATGTGTTTGGGGATTGCGATTTCAAGTGAATTATGTGTTTTAGGGTGCTAAGTATATGGTTTATTGGTGTTTATTTTAACATTGTTGATCATTTGTATTTGTAATAGAGTTTATTGCTGACTAAATGCTTATTATGGAGGCTAATATGTATATGATAGTGCTCTTCTGGGTACACAAACCCTCGACAATATCAAAACTGTATCAAATTCAGCTTTTATCAAAAGAACCAAGAGCCAGTAATGTCTAGGTCCTTAAGCTCTTGGACTAAAAGATGGTGTGATGTCTTAAAAACCTTTGAGCCTGTTTTCATTCTTTCTCTGCAACTTTTCCTCCCCCAATTTTCTCAATTAACTTCATCATCTCAGAGTCAGAGTTCGAACCCAAAATCGCAGAACTTATAGTGTCTCTAAAGTCCCATCAGGCAAAACTCACTCAAGTTACCTTTTTTCTCAGGTAAAATGACATTTGTGTCTTAGTTTAACCTGCCTTCGCAGCCTTAGGCTCATCTCTAGCTATAGTAATTGCATCTTCTGGCCTTGATTTCTTAAGTGCCTCAGCTATGTTTTAACTGCCAGCTGAACCTTTCACCAATTAGAAAGGCTTAGGAATGATACTAAGTTAATTTTTAGACGGACCCATCACTTGTTTTTTTGCGAAGTTATTCGAAGCATTCACATTGGCACAACCACTTTGGGGTTTGCTCGGGTTTGTGGCTGCCAGAGGGGCGAGGAACAGAACAAAGCGCACAGTTTATCCTTTTCAACTCTTATCTCCACTACTGATCATCATCTCAGATTTGAGATTCCTTGGCATCTGATGTGCTCTCTTATAAGCCTTGAGGTGTGACTCCACTCCTCATAGCACGTCCACCACAGCTCGTTTGACTAGCCTAAGAGTGTTTTTAGGCTCACCATGCTTCCCCTGTTTCATTAAACATATGCGATACGCCCATATTGTGCACCTCTAGATTTCTTCTGTATACATCTTCTGCTTTGATATAGTTTTGTTGCATAAGTTCCCATCCCGAATTCCCATGTAGCCGAGTAACCTCCTCTTCAACAGAAACTTCAAATTTCTTCCATTGGGATCGTTCCGCTTTGTTTGCCTCTCGTTAAAAGGTTTGTTAGATTAAGGACAACTTGTGCCTCGGCAGTCTAATTTGTTTATTCTATCTTCCACATCTCTTTCAGATATCCAAAAGGAGGTTCATGAGCCTAATCTGAGCATCTTCATCTCAGCAAGTTAATTTCTTTCATGGCTTCATAGACCTGATTTCTTGCTTCATAACGATCGCTGTATCTTTCAAAGGAATATTAATTCTATCTCCTATAAATAGCCGCCTAAATAACGATATTGTCCTCTCCAGCTTTTTGGACTTAACAGAAGGAGGATCACCGATTGGGACCTTGTGAGTCACATGGAAAGACACGGACCGATTCAACTTTAAAGTGAATAATTCAGTCCCAGTTGAATATAAAGTTAAACAACTCGAAGTGAATTCTTAATATCAAACTACTGAAGGGTTTGGCTGGTGTCAAGTAGCATTATGGGTCTAAACCCTGGCGGTGCATTTCCACATATCTTGTTTGGATTGATTGCTTAAAGGGTTTTTTCATAACAGATAGAAAGTTTATATGAAGATATCTGGATTAAATGAGGGATATATGCATTAATGTTGTTGGAAGGTACATTACTATAGATTGCACGCCGTTCTTCGCATTTATAGTCTTAAGAAATTCATGATTTGATACCTATTTATTTTGTATTGAGTCTCTAGATTACTGTTTTTAGGATTAGGGTTTGCCCTGTGCATTTTGGATGTAATGTTATAAAAGAAGGTTTATGGTTTTGCAATGCTATGTGCTTACCATAAGAGGATGTTAAGATAGCATTTAATAGCTGTTTGCTGCTCTGAATAGTGCTAGATAGTCAACATGATATTATTAGGGTGTGTTTGAGATTGTGTTATGAAATAGTCTGCTTTTTGCATTCTCTGTTCACTTAATCTGTTCTTAAAATGCAGCCCCCAAAAACCTCTTTGAAAGACTATTTGATTATGGAATCTTGTGTTTAACCCGTCATCCATGTTCCCATTTGTTGCATACAAAATTACAAACTGTGGGGTTTGCAAAAATGCCAAATAAAGTTTTAGAACCTGCATTAATGGGCCAGAATGGCCAAAAATATTTTTTTAACAATGGTATTTTTTTAAAATTTCTTTCTGTATGTTTTCGTGAGTAGTATCATGACTCGAGAAATTATTAACTTGTTTGCTTATATGTGTGAATATGTGCTACTCATAAACTGTAGTTTTGATTTGTGTTATGTTATGTTTATTAACAGATCAGACAGGGAATTTTTATATGAGATATTGGGTGAGGTAATTAAAGCAGGTGCAACAACTCTCAACATTCCTGATACTGTTGGGTATAACTGGCCTCGGGAATTCGGTCAGCTTATTGCGGACATAAAAGCCAATACCCCTGGCGTTGAGAATGTCATCATTTCTACCCATTGCCAGAATGATTTAGGACTTTCCACGGCGAACACTTTAGAGGTAGGCGTATAGCATTTTTATGTTATAGTTTGT
Source organism: Erigeron breviscapus (assembly GCA_034093135.1). NCBI lineage: Eukaryota > Viridiplantae > Streptophyta > Magnoliopsida > Asterales > Asteraceae > Erigeron > Erigeron breviscapus. The sequence goes on along the minus strand of CM067171.1, from coordinate 88,713,048 downwards.
GTTTTACTCGTGTGCTGACATCTGTGAATTTCAGGGAGCTTATAATGGTGCAAGGCAATTAGAAGTAACAATAAATGGAATTGGAGAGAGAGCTGGTAATGCTTCCTTAGAAGAGGTAATTGCAATGTTTATTTGTTTTTCGCTTAATGATCTATCCAAATTGATGCTTATAAAATGTTCTATCTGTTGAAAATAGGTAGTAATGACCTTAAAATGCAAAGGAGAGTTATTGGGTGGCCTTTACACTGGCATCAATACAAGACATATTGTAATGGCTAGCAAGATGGTATGTATCAAAGGTTTTTCCTTTCTATCCTAGTAATCTGTTACAACCTTTACACTCTCAGCACATTTTGGATATTGTTTCGTAGGTGGAAGAATACAGTGGATTACAGGTGCAGCCTCACAAGGCAATTGTTGGTGCTAATGCTTTTGCCCATGAAAGTGGAATTCATCAGGATGGAATGCTAAAGAACAAAAGCACATATGAAATCATGTCTCCTGAAGATATTGGTCTCTATCGATCAAATGAATCGGGACTTACTCTTGGTAAACTCAGGTAAGCTGATTTACAGCTGGTTACTTTAAGTTATCATGTCTAATATATATGTTATAATTGTGTTTATTGAGTTCCTAAAATTTAGTCTAATGATTTTAAAAAATTTGCACAGTGGGCGTCATGCTTTGAAAGCAAAACTTTTCGAGGTATAGTGCAGTCTTGAAGTCGCTCATTTGTAAATGAAGTTACTGGCACCTTAGTCGTTATCCATTAAACATATATTATTTATTCTCTACAGCTTGGTTATGACATTGACGGGAAGGAACTAAACGATTTATTTTGGCGCTTTAAATCTGTTGCTGAAATGAAAAAGGTTATTACTGATGATGATTTAGTGGCATTGGTTTCGGATGAGGTTTTCCAGCCACAAGTTGTATGGAAATTTGGAGATGTACAGGCATGTATAGGTCTTTATTTGCATTTGTTTCCATCTTTACTACTTAAAGTAGTTGAAACTAATTGAAGTTTACAGGTTACATGTGGGACGTTAGGTCTTTCTACAGCAACAGTTAAATTGATAGATAGTGATGGGAAAGAACATATTGCCTGTTCTACTGGAACAGGACCGGTTGATGCTGCTTATAAGGCGGTTGATCTTATTGTGAAGGTATAAATAATGAATCTCAATTAGGGATTGTTTGGATTTGCACTATCGGATAGATTATCAGATAATTGTGAATTCAAGTTGCATGATACGGATTTGTTTGCACTATCGGATTTGGTTGTATACTTCATTCTGATAAATTTTCTTACAGGCTCCTGTAAAACTGCTAGAGTACTCGATGTCTGCAGTTACATCAGGGATTGATGCGATAGCCAGCACCCGCGTTGTAATTGATCCAGAAAATGACCACACCTCAACTCATTATTCTGGAGATAAATATGTGCGGACATATAGGTATGTATGCTTATTTGTACTGGTGGGAATGTGTGGTTAAAGTAGTGCAGATATATAATATAGGTATACACAAATGGTTTATTCGTGTTATATTGCTAATCGTTTAAATTGTCAAGCGGGGTCATAAGATTCCAAAGTTTTTTTGTGTTTAGATGCATAAAAGAAACTTCTTTGACTTGTTACCCTGATTGTCCCACCCAGTCATTACCCCTAATTGCTGTATACAACTATGTAAGATTTAAAGTGGTTGGTCAACAATTTCATTTTATGGGTCCTACTAATCTTGATATTAATAAAAGACAATTTTTAAGTTCTCAGTTGACCAATTAAAAGCTTAGTTAACCTAAAAGTAAACATTCCTATGTTAAAATTTTCAACAATTTAATTTATAAACTAGGGATGGTTTTCGGTACCATACGGTACCGAATCGGTTGGTACAGGAACCGGTTTTTATAAAAAGTAGGAACCGAATACCGTACCGGTACCGGCTCAGTACTGGTATGTTAGGTTCCAACACCGCTTAGAACCGGTTCACATGTTTGATAAGTGGTATTGGGAGAAGACAATAAAATTCATAAGTTTAATGTTGCATTACAAAAACAACTTAGGATTCTGGCACCTAATGTCATGACTATACTCAATTTACTTTTTATTGGACTTTCCTATCAAAAAAATCTCTTCCAATTATTGAATGTCACCGAAAATTGGACTTTCTATTTGAGATATATCTACAACTTATTAAACTTAATTTATACAATTTATACTGTTAAAGTAAGATTGAATATTTTTATGTATAAAACAAATTATATTTAATGCTTAAAAAACAATTCTAATCTTTTAAGTTTTAATGTCGTTATTTTAACCTAAGCGTGTAATCGTGTATACACGGGACTAAAATCTAGTATTGTAATATATGAAATAAGGCTGTGTGGGTTTGGGGAATATAAAGACTATGCACACAATAAAATTGCATGGGGCGAAAAATATAAATAAACGTATTTAGGTGATTCTGCAGTTTGCCTAAATCCATGGTCATTAGTTCTTTGTAGACTTCATTTATCTTTTGATTTAGCTCAAGACCACATATGTTTAAGATAATACTGCTAACTTAATCCCAAAAAGTAAAAACTCTTCATTATCCAATGTCCAACTAATGAATGCTATAAACTTGTGGGTTTGAGGTATGGAAGACAGATAGTGTTAGCGTCCATTATCACATTTTTCACACAATACTTGTGTATTAAAACACTTTGCCTGTGTTTCTGGTTGTTTGTGGATACTCATCATTTTTTGGGTTCAGCATTACCTGTAAAAGGTGGATTCATAGACCATTTACCTATTGAGATAGGAAACTGTCATAACTTGATGGCAAAACGGACTATAATCGGTATCCGTTCTCCAACAAATGAATTGTATTCATATCAAAACTATATCCATGGTTTTTTTTTGCAGTGGAACGGGAGCATCCATGGATATTGTTATCTCTAGTGTCAGAGCCTACGTTGGTGCCATTAACAAGATGTTAGGGGTGAAGTGGCAGTCTGATTGAAAAACACAAGTTTATAATTTGGTATCCATTGTTTTTGTGTAGTGATTAGGGTGCGTTGAAGGTTTCGATTGACAACTGTGAAATAAATTTGAGAACTTGTAATTGTGCATTTTTGTTCATGTTAATGTCATTGTGGTTTGCTTAAACTTTACAGGTATTCAAATAGTCGAAAACTATTGTAAGAATTTTTTTGGTCATTTATCGTTGAGAAAGAGTAGAATATATAATCATATGTTTGGCTAATTGACAAAAATGCATTACAAGTAAAAAGTTAGTGTGTGGCCATCCTGATTCCTGTGTGGCTCCACCACTGGTTATGCTAATTTACCACATACTAAACAAAATCCTAGTAATAATAACTATACACCTTGATTCAAACAATAGTTTTTCCAAACGATAAAATTGGGCCAAAAAACATATCTCAAAGGAAACTCATTGTGAAAATCTTTGTCTTCAACTTAATTTCCTCACCAAGATTTAAACTCAAAAACTCAAGATCTCAAATCCACCAAATAAATGCAAGAGTTATAATAGAAAAAACACACGCACCACTATATTGTACCCTATTATTATCTCAATAAGCACTCAATTTGTAAAAAAAAGCTTGCGTCTAACACACTAACAGAATTGCTGCACCCAAGCTGCTGGCAGAACTAACTCGATCATT
>CM067171.1:88669853-88708375 GCA_034093135.1 Erigeron breviscapus | reverse complement strand
CTTTAAATGCAGGGCTTCGATGAAACTTATTAAAGTTTAGTCATTATCAAGACATTGGAACTAGAGATCATGACCTCCAAGTGGAAATCTTACTATTGTCTTGTCCCTAAGGATTCACAGGGGACAACAAAGGAAAAAGTTTCAGCCAACGATGACCTCCTAAACAATCGTCAAGACAGACAAGGAACACGAACAACGAATTGGGAAACAATATTCCATGCACGGTCACTTCTATTGTAAGTCCTAACTCAATAGATGGTACTACCTGAAGACACCTCTATGTCGATGGTGGAGTTACTTTGCAATATAAGCGCTGAACTGGAGACGACCAGTTACAGAGAGTATATACCAAGTTCTAGATAGATTACTTATTTAAGTGACAATAAGTAAAGAACAATGCAATAATGTAAATACTTGTAAAGTAAATTGGTGAGACAATATGTAATTTTCAAGTGTAATTTATTTATTACTTTAAATAAATTACAAGGTTGTTGCGGAACCAAAATAATACAAAGTATGTAAATATCCTAACAACCTATGAACTACAATTGATCTACACTTGGAATTTCTCTAAACAATCGAAACACTTAAAGTTGTGAAATGTTCCTTTTTATGATTGAGAGAATATTGCACAAGTTCACCAAGAATATTGCAGGTATGCAAAGTGTGTGACTTTCGAAGTGTGATTCTTGGTTGTGCAATGACTTGTATTTATAGGCAAAGTTAACATTAGGGATGTTAACTTTGGCCGTACAAATATGGTTGAGAACATTTAAGGAATAGCATTTAATTCCTTAAAATGCAGTGTAAAGTTGCAGTATAAAGCAACTTTACTCAACCAGCTTTATGTACCTTTTTGTACTTAAATAATAAGATAAATCTTATTATCCGGGTAATAGCACATAAGCATAAAAGTCAATTCCTCGTAATCAGTGTAAAGCTTTGTAAGAGCTTTCCACTGATGGTCTCCAGTTTGTAACTGACTAGAATGTCAACTGGCTTCGCTGCCATTGTCATTCTCTATCTTCCACTTGTTGTCTTCGACTTCAACTGGAATGATTCTTCAACTGGTCAGTTATCAATTGGAGGAAGTCTTCAGTTGCGTTAACTGTACGATGCAACTGGACTTCAATATATTTCTGGACAAATCTTCTTGGTCTCCAGGTGCAACTGGAGACTGGCCAGTTTTACTGAAACTGGTCCTAACAAATTCCCCCTATTTGTCCTGAAATATTGCCAAGTCTTTTTCAGTTCTTGTATCTGTACAAGTGTGAACTGGAGAGACTTGTTCGATTAAATCTATCTAAGTTTTCCAAGGCATTTTTATAGATCAATAAATGCCTGGGTTTTTCTTTTAAGTTTGTTAGATCTAATCTATTATCTATCTTGTGGTTACAAACTGGTAACTTCATTTATACAAGGAAATGAAATATACAAAAGTTACAGAATGTAAACAAAATTACAAGCAGATAAACTGAAGAGAGAACTTAATCAGATGGCCCTTCGCCAGTTCTCCTGCTCTTTGTCACTGAAGAGATAGGCTGAGAGTCTTCAGGATCAATATTCAACTTAAGCTCCAGATTTTCTTTGTGTTGAATCTTGCCCTTCAAGAAGTTAACCCAAGCTTTCTCAAACCTATTATTTTGTGCCTTAGCCTCCAAAAAGTTCACCATTTCAACCCATTCTGAGAACCCATATTGCATTGCACCAGGATTGTCAGTTCTAACCAGTGGCCCTCTAGCATAACTGACTTCAACATGAAAGTACTTGGTGCCTGGCTTAATTGTTACATGAACACCATTAATTGCCCCACTGTGTCTTCTGGTTGCCATGATCTGGGAGTAGTATTCTCTTGCTTCAGATTCATTTGATATTTTAATACTCCCACCTCCAGCAGCCAGCACAGTATTCTTGATGTCATCATTTGATACATCGCCAGTTGGTTCAACAAAAGTTCTAAGGTCAGCATCTCTATGCAGTGGTTTTCTTGGTTGAGGGATCCTTCTTGGTGGATTCAATACCCTTTTCACAACCTTTCTAACATTTTCGATTCTTTTCTGAATCCCACTGGCCCTGTTTTCCTTTGCCTTCTCCACTGATATATTTAAGTTTCTGGCATCATACTCAGCTTCATCATCAGGATAGTGCCTGTCCAGTTCAATGTCAAGCATTTCTTTTAACATACCCACTATCCTGGCATCATCTTTTACTCTAGCATACTCCTCCTTAGTGATTCCTAACAAGTGAGCATCACTAATATCAAGCAATTTAATCTTGGCCAGATGTTGTCTGGCTTCAGCTTGGTTGGCTTGTTTCATTTTCTTTCTTTCTTTGATTTGATCACCAAGCCTTGCCAGACGTTTGCTATCACTTTCAGAAACTGGAGGAAGTACATCAGCATTGCCAGTTTCCAACATTGGTACATCAGTGGCCGGCTGGGCTACATCAGATGCTAAACCTTTACCCTTATCAATATTCACATTCCCCTTATCCATCACATCCACATTCTATAACCTTTGCTCACCAGTTTCAGTACTGGTAGCCACAATCACATTACCACCAGATTGACTTTCAGGTGCAACTGGTGCAAGGACTGCACTTCTTTCCCCCTTGGCAGCATCTAGACCTGCCCTTATAGCTTCCCATTCAGAGGGGTGAGATGGCAACCGGTCAAGAGGCTGACATGTTTGTAAGTCCTTGCACTCTTTAAAAATTCCACACATCATTCTAAAAGACCTCCATAGATGGTTGGTCTCCTTTGATTGGGTCAGAACATTTGCAGTAACTTGTTGCTGACCAGTTTTCAGTTCTTCCAAGATTTTAGAATCTTCACTAAGACCCGAAACCACCTTTTCCTTAACTTCTTCATCCTTTTGTTTCAAATTATTCACTTCAGTTGTCAGATTTTCAATAGACTGAGTATGATTAGATACCTGGGTGCTCAAATTATCAATGCTGCCTCTAAACTGGTTGATCTCATTAGTGAGTGGGGCCAGATCAACCTGAGGAGTGGCCAGCTTGGTGATCTCAGACATCACCTTTTCTATCAATTTTGTTTCCCTTGCACCCAGCGTATCATCGATCTTCTGACCAACTGAAACCATCAACTGCTGCCCAAGCTCAGTCACATTCAACCCAGGCTTTTCAACTAACTCTTTCACCTGTTTTTCAATCTTCTTCAAATCAATTTCTGATCTTCTAACAGTGTTATCCAGCAGATTGGAGATTGAGGTTATGACATTGGACTGAGTAAGGTCGAAGGCTTCCTTTAAAGAAGTTGCCAGATTGTTGCAGCCTCCGACCAGCTCATTGAGCTTCTTTAACACCAAGTCTTCATTTGATGAGAACTTGTTAATCCCCAGATCAACCACTTTAATATTGGTCAGATGGTCCTTGTGGTATCTGGAGAAAGACTTAGTGTTTTTGTCAAGTATCTTTTGAATATCCTCCACCCTGGTAAGAAGGTTTTGGATATCGGCTTGAACAGACACAACTTGACTGTCCAGTGACGGAGGGGAAGGTGTCACTGGACCTGTAGCAGTTTCCACTGGAGCAACTGGAGGAGGCAAATTGAGAGAAGCCTCCCCAGTTGACATCGCAACAGTTGAAGAAGTAATAATTGGAGTGGTAGAAGAAGAAGGGATTGAAGTAACAATGTGTTGTTCATGCTGAGAATGCTCAGGTGTGAACAACGGCGGCGGTGGGGGTGGCATTTCTCGAAGGAGTGAGAACTGCCCAGATGGTGATGGTGCCATACGTCTGTTTCCAGACATATAGTTATATGTGGGGAATGGAATTTCAGTAGGCTGATTTATTTGGGATGGTAAAACTGAAATTGAAGTATCTGGAGGCGAGACTTGAGATGAAGGGTTTTGATCTTGTACAGAAGACTCAAAAATCTCCAAGTCTGAAGCAGTACCTTCTGAATCCGAAAACTCAATAAGGATTTCCTCGTCATTAACATTCATGTCCAGATCCATGAATGTAACTGAGGGCTGACCAGATGGGTCAGTCTCCAGATGACCTTCTCCAGTTTCCTGGAAGGTTGCATATGTTGGAGGATCAGATACCGAGGTATCTTCACCAGGGATAGAGGTCACTGGGGTTGCCTCAGTTATAGTTGTTCTATCCACAACCATAACATCATCGGCCGAAGAGTTGGGAACCTCAGTCTCCAGTAGTGACTGGCCAGAGACTTCGTCAGTTCGTGCAATAGAAGTGTCAGAAGGCCGTGGACACTTTGTGCTGACTCATACTCTAATCTGGGTTGGGGTAGCCCAGTTTCATCTTCACCACCCTCTCCTACAGAAATTGCGAGGGTGGCTGCTTGCGGTTGTCCCGTTTGACTTTCTCCAGGTTCCTGTTGGGAGGAAACTGGAGGGCTGGTCAGGTTTCTACTGTCAGTGGCAAGTCCTGACAAGGTCCTAATGCGACGTGTTCTTGTTGCCTTTGGAACTCCTGAAAGACCTGTTGGGAGGTCTCCAGGGTAAATGGTTGTGGGGACAGACACGCTGGAGCTGGAGGGGTTAGACTGTTGCCCGGGTTCGACAATGGTCACAATTCCAGCAGACGAACTGGTGGGTCCCTCATTGTTTTGAGGCCCGCCCAATTGTCTTTCCGACTCACCTTGGCCTGGTGCATCGGTTTTTGCGAATGCCAGCCGCATTCTATCTGGAATCTCGACCTCTCCAGCTTCAGATACTAGAGAGTCAGGATTCCTTAACAAATCTGGGACAGTGTAAAGTGAATCTGTGCTTAAATAAGCTTCACTGCCCAGAATTTGTAGAAAACAAAGAGAGAAAACCTGGAGAAGGGGATACATAGTCCCCTGATGCCCTTCAGTTTTTGAACCAGGCTTCTGAAAAGGATATCAGCAAAATCCACTCTCAATCCATTCCACAAGCAATATGCCATCTCTGCCTGTGCGGAGTTAATCTGGTTAAGTCCACCAGAACTCCCACCCATACTTTCCACAAGGTGGATGAAAAAGTACCTCCATGAAGGTGTAAGGCCCTTCATGGTCATCGCACCTTTAGTTTTCAAAACCCCTTTTTCGAGGCACTCCTTGTGTCCCATATCAAGGAGGACCTGGCAAAAATTAATGTTAGGGGAGATGACAACAGGAGACTCTCCTTGTCTCCAGTAATTGAGGTGTAAAGCATCCCTCAATACATCTGCTGATAGGGTACACTGGACTGTTCCACCTTTTAATGTGAAAGTGATGGATGAACAATCAGAAGAAAGAGAAGCAGTGTACCAAAACTCACACAAGTAGTCGTGAAACATCTTGCGTGGGTGGGTTTAAGGAGAATGAGGGTCCAATTGGAGAATCCTTCAAAAATCTTTGGATTCTCCCAATAAGGGTATTGGACCCTTGGGTTCCTTGTAAACTCGCCATCGGATTATTCGGATTTAATTTGATGAGCGAAGTATTACCAGGAGCACCAGATGCCTGTTTGACATCTGGTGGAGGAGCATATGGGACAGATAAGAGATTTACATCTCTTGAACGGGATGATTTAGGTGCCATTTGAAAATGAAATTGAAACTTTGGAATTAGGGTTCTTGATTTATGAAGCAGAGAGAGAAAGGAAGCAATTTTAGATGATTGGGAAGTAAATGAAAAAATGTAAAGGGAAGTAAATGTGATCGGAGTAAATAAGGGTATTTATAAGGAATTCAAGATCCCAATGAAATACCAAAAATTATATTTTATTTAACAAAATCAATTTTGTAGATATTTTTACAAAATAAGTTTGAATTTTGAATCAAAAACATAATTCATTGTGTCAGCATTAAATGCTACGACGGCTTAACTTACCCACGCGCCCACTAATTTTCATTTTCCCAATAAAACCAGTTGTCATTTACCAAAATGTCTATTAACACGTCAGATGACGATATCAAGTGGGTTAAAACACTCGAGTACCATCACATGTCTCAGATATTGACCAAGTATTTTCTAACGTTATGAAAAATTAAGACAAGACTGAACCTGGTCACTGGAGGATTCGTCCAGCGCCAGTTTCCAACTGGAGAGTTCTCCAGTTGCCATTTTCAAACAAAACGAATTTTAGTCAGAAAATTATTTTGAGTCTTTCCCCCTAAAATGATGATCCAGAAATCGATTAGTGCCAAGATAGTATCACAAAGGCATTCGATAGCCTGGCGAGCAAAGATTATCTGGACCTCCTCAACTGGAGAACTTTATCAGTGTCACTGACGCGTTCATAACAAAAATCTCCAGTTTTAAGGATTTAACATTCCCAGTTCGCTGATGAGATGTTTAAAGGTTTTCTCATCAAGAGGTTTTGTAAAAACATCAGCGAGCTGTTTGTCAGTGGGGATGAAATGAATTTCAATGTCTCCTTTCATAACATGATCATGAATAAAATGATACCTGATGTCAATATGCTTTATTTTGGAGTGCATCACTGGGTTGTGAGATATAGCAATTGCACTGGTGTTGTCACAAAAGATTGGGGTCCTTGTATACTTTTGACCATAATCTAGTAACTGGTTCTTGATCCAGAGAATCTGGGCACAGCAACTGGCCGCAGAAATGTACTCTGCCTCAGCAGTGGACATAGAGACTGATGTCTGCTTCTTGCTGGTCCAACTTACCAGTTTTCCTCCAAGGAAATGACAACCACCAGTTGTGGATTTTCTATCTATCTTACAACCTGCATGATCTGAATCTGAATAACCCATTAGATCTAACTCTGAGCCTTTGGGGTACCAAAGACCAAGATTAGGACACTCTTTCAGGTATCTAAAGATACGCTTAACAGCGTGCAAATGTGATTCTTTGGGGTTAGCCTGAAACCTGGCACATAGACATGTTGCGAACATTATATCTGGTCGACTGGAAGTTAAATACATCAGTGAACCAACCATACCACGATATTCAGTGATGTTCACTGGTTTGCCAGTTGGGTCAGAGTCCAAATTTAATGGTGCAGCAATAGGTGTGTTTTTCGATGGGATTGAATCATATTTGTATTTTCTTAACAAATCTCTGACATATTTTCCTTGGTTTATGAAAATTCCATTTTCAGTTTGCTTAATCTGAAGACCTAAGAAAAATGTTAATTCACCCATTAAACTCATTTCATACTCAGATGACATGATTTTAGAAAATTTTTTACACATTGCATCATCAGTTGAACCAAATATAATGTCATCAACATAAATTTGTACCAATAAGATATTACCTTTTTCTTTCAAGATAAATAAGGTATTATCTATTGCACCTCTTTGAAAGCCATTTTTAAGAAGATGTTTAGTTAAAGTATCATACCAGGCTCTTGGAGCTTGTCTAAGACCATATAAAGCTTTGTTCAGTCTATAGACCCAGTGAGGATGCTTCTCATTGATGAAGCCTGGAGTCTGCTTAACATACACAACTTCTTCCAATGTTCCATTAAGGAACGCACTTTTGACATCTATCTGGAAGACTTTAAACTGCAGATGGGCTGCATAAGCCAGAAATATTCTGATGGCTTCAAGTCTTGCAACTGGAGCAAAAGTTTCATCAAAGTCAACGCCTTCTGCTTGACAATAACCCTGGGCAACTAATCTGGCCTTGTTTCTTACAACATGGCCATCTTCATCCATCTTGTTTCGGTAGACCCATCTTGTACCAATGGGTTCTTTCTTTAACCCTGGTGGACAAGGAACAAGCTCCCACACATTATTCCTTTCAAACTGGACGAGCTCTTCTTGCATAGCTTCCACCCAGCTTGGGTCTGCCATAGCCTCGTCAATCTTCTTCGGTTCAATTAGTGATAAGAAGGTGACGTTTAAGCATTGTTCACTGGTGGCTCTTCTAGTCTGAACCCCACTATTTGGATCTCCCACAATCTGTTCAATTGGATGTGCTCGAGTCCATCTAGTGTATTGACTAGGCTGGTGTAAAACAATATCAGTGCAAGTCACCTGGCGATCTTCTTCAGTTGCAGCAGCTTCTGGAGGAGGATCTGTCCAAACTACTTCTACGTCCTCATCAGAGTCAATGAGGTCACGATTTGCATCATGAAATTCTTCATTAAAAGGCATTTCTTGAAGAACTGGAGAAGTTGGAGTTTGAACTGGTGCTGATATTGGAGTGGCACGTACATCAGATCCAATCACCAATTCCTGTGGTAAATTGAAATTGATGGAGGGATAGAATGATGTGTCACTGGTGGTGCTCTTCTTCTTAACTGGTTCCAATTTGTTGTAACTGGAAACATCTTTTGGTGAAACAACTGACTGATGAACTTGATCAGTTTCGCCAAAATTTATTGGAACGACTGGAGAAATATCAAGGCTTGGTCTCTTGTTGATTGCTTCAGTTGATTCGTCGAATGTGACATGAATTGTCTCATGAACCTTTGGAGTCTATAATTATAAACTCTAAAGGCCTTTCGAATATCTGAATAACCTAAAAATACACCTTCATCAGCTTTTGCATCAAACTTTCCAAGCTGACTGGAATCGTTTAAAATATAAACTGGACAACCAAATACATGAAAATATCCAATATTTGGTTTACGATTCCTGAGTACTTCATAGGCAGTCTTCTTATGTCTCTTGATGTAGACTGACCGGTTTTGGGTGTGACAAGCAGTTGCAACTGCTTCAGCCCAGAAACTGGTGGGAAGACCTGATTCAGATAGCATACTTCTGGCTGCTTCTATCAGTGTGCGATTCTTTCTTTCCACAACTCCATTCTGCTCTGGAGAGTGGGCTGATGAGAAGTTTTGAGAGATGCCAGTGTCATTGCAAAATGTTTCAAGTACCTTATTTTGAAATTCAGTACCATTATCACTTCGCAACTGAGAGACTTTTCGAGTATACTTGAGTTCAATTCTTTTGATGAGAGAGATGATTTCAGCAGTTGCATCACTTTTGGATCTGAGGAATACCACCCAACAGTATCTGGTGAATTCATCGACCACAACTAGAGTGTATTTCTTCCCAGCTCTAGTTTGAACATTCACTGGACCAAAAAGGTCCATATGAAGCATGTGAAGAGGTTCAGTGATGCTAAAATTTTGCCTAGTTTTTGAAACTGGCCCTTTTCTGCTTGCCCATCTCACACCCTGGACATGGATTTTCTTTATTAAAAGAAATCTGAGGTATCCCATCAACCAGTTGTTTGCGAGACAACTTGTTAATATTTTTGAAATTGAGATGGGATAATCTTTTATGCCACAGCCAGTTGGTGTCCTCATCAGCCTTGGTATAGAAGCACTGCTCTTTTGGAGCTGGTTCCATATCCATGATGTACACATTACCTTTTCTTGGCGTAAACATAGAATCCATTAAGTACCGATAGTTCCGGAATATTAACTCATTTAGGTATAGAAATGAAGCCTTTCGATAGGGGTTTTTATCACAAAATGGACGCTCATCATATGCTGGCTTCGTTTGTGTCTGCTCATGAGAAGTTAATTGGAGGAAAACTGACTGATCCTGATCTGGTTAGGGAGGATTACAAACAAGTTGATCCAGATGATCTGGAAGAAATGGATCTGAACTGGCAATTGGCAATGCTAACTTTGAGAGTTCAACGATTCACTGATAGAACTGGAAGGAAGGTTATAGACGGTAAAGTGGGGTTTGATAAGACAAAAGTGAAGTGTTTTAACTGTGATGGTTTTGGACATTTTGCACGTGAATGTCAGAGGCCAAGACGGGACAACAGTTCAGCTACAGGCCGTCAGAACTTCAATCAGAGTGGTTCTATTGCAAGTCAGAATTCAGGGCGTCAATATGCTAATACTGGGAACCGAAACTCAGGAGAAACGGACAACTCGAGAGCTTTGGTTGTTCAAAATGATGGTACTTACAATTGGGGTTCGACTAGTGCCGATGATCAGAATCATTCATGTAACAACCCTTCTTTTTAAAATATTATATACGTGCTAGTTATGTTGCCTATGATCCCGCAAGCCATAGTTATGCTAGAAGCTAGTAGATGATGCCTATAAATTAGCAATCTCAAGCTATAATTAAGTTCTATTTAAACTTAATGGAATGACATTGAACAAAAATTTTATTTTCAAGAAGTTAAGTTATATAAATAATAATATAAGACTCACAAGTTGTGATAACAATCAAAAATTCTTATAAATGTCCAACAATTTAATCATCAACCAAATTAAAGTGTAGGTGAACCTAAAAATGTAATGACCATCTTGAAAATTTATTTATAAACTTTATATACATAAAAATGAGCTTGAATAATAATAAGTGTATATATGTAACCAAAATAAATGCAAGTATTGAATAATTAGTATGTAACAAGTTTTAAAAACACAAAAATATACATATATACATACACATTTACGGATATATATATATAAACATACATGTGGGAACACATCTTGTACCATAAGGTTCTAATAACTAGTACATAAGTACTTTTGCATGAACATATACATACAAGTTATACATACATACAAAACAACTAACAGAAACTAAAATTCCTTTTAAATTTTGAAACATATTTCGGCCCCCTCCCCCTTCCCAAAACCATTCCACCAATAGATGATTAGCTAGCTTTTTATTCCTTACACTTCCAAGGTACAATACCCCCACACTACACTCAACCTTCCTTACACCAACATAATCACTCTTACACTTTTCCTTACACACACAAACACATTTCTCTCTCTCAAAACACTCCATTCTCTTCTTTTTCTTCTTGATTTACGGCTCAAAGAAAGGCAAGAACAAAGAACCAAAAATCATACTTAATCAATAATAATAATAAGGGTTTTTAAAGGATTAAGCAAGGATTAATTCAAGATAGGTATAAGGGTTATTTTAAGCTTGGAATAAGGGTTATTTGGAGCATAGAGGGTCACGAAAATTCTGCACTTTTTCATCTTCAAAACCAAGTTCATCAAGGGTATAAATCTTCATCTCTTTACTAGATTAATCTTGTTTTTGTATATATTCAAAGATCTTTATCAAAAGTCTATGTTTTCTCTTATTTTCTTTGAAAGACACACTTGATGAGGGCAAGTTGATAGAATCTTCTTTCTCATGCTCATGCATGTCAAGATCTAGAAGAAAGATTCAAGGATTCAACAAGTTCAAGACCCAAAAGTGTTGTTTTATGTTAATATCTTATAAAAGTGACTTTTTGTTTGAAAGATGAATAATGAATATATTTTTATACATTTTTATGAATATATTTCTGGGATTTTTCATAAAATGAAAGCTTTTATGTTGTTTGATGATAGATCTATAAAGATTTGAATTGAAAGTGTTGATTTGAATGCATGCATGTTAGATCTAAGAAAGTTGAATCTTGTTGTTGGATTATGAGATGGATATGGACTTGTATTAAGTGAAAAATATGTTAAAAGAAGTATAATAATCTGGATTTTATGAATATATTACAAGAAATATGAATCTTATATGAATCAAACCAAAACTATGTCCAAAATCTCTAACCGAAAATCACAAGAAAGTTCACAGAATCTGTTTTTGAAATTGGAGCGTGTAAAAATGGTTTAAAATGGACGAACTGGGTGAAACTCATAAAATATAAAACGAATCCTTTTGAGTTAACTTTCATCTCCCACTGGAATCAGATTAAAAGACGAAGTAGAACTCAAGTTGTGATTTTTCTACCAAAAGTGGTCAAAACTGGATTTTTATCTTAATGTTGAGTCAACTTCGATGATTTTTAATTTCTTAACTAATAGGTTTCAGAAGTTTAAACTTGGTGTGAACTGAGTTCAAAGTGTCCCTAACTTAAAATAAAATTGGGAGATTTTTCTTAAATGTCGCATAGCAGCAAGCATTCTGACCAACCTTGGTTTTGTAATTTTTAGAGGTAGTAAACAATGTCTAAAAACTTAGCAAAAATTCACATAAATATAGGACACATATATGTCTCTGTATAAAAATCACCAATGTCCAAATAATTCAACTTAACCAAGAATGACTACTCAACATTTTATGAAAATAAGTGTTAAAACAGAAAATTCCAAGTAAAAGTTCTTCACAACAAAATAAGCTAAAAGTCACTAGATTGCAACTTTAATCAACTCCAACAATCTCGTAACAAAAGTATTATAAACCTACTGAGAGTATGTCAAATAAAAGTTATAAAACTTAACTTGGTTATTAAATGGCAAAGACAAGCCTACAAATCACTAATTCGGTTCATATAAGCACTAACCGAAAGCTTTAATTTGCACATATCACACCACCACCACTACCATGACTTAAGACACCAAAATATAATGAACATTCTGTAAATAATGAAATAAGGATTAAAATCCATTTTGACGCATTTGAATTGCTCGAAAAATGAGGCTAAAATCACTATTTCGGTAAACGATTTATAAGCTTAGAATTCTCAAAATGAGCAAGACACAAGAGAGGTTGAATTGATATGATTTTCCCATGATAAAAGTTGCCTAAAAGGCCTGAGTTTTTTAGCCAAAAAGTTATGTGGTGATTTCTAAGAATTTCTATTAATTATTGAATTTAAATGATAATTAAAAAGGTAAATAAATAAATAAATTATATAAATCATGAAATTGGTTAAATAATCACAACCAATGATGAAAATGACTAAAACCTACTGAAGTAAAATCATTTTGAGTCAAAGAACAAATGTTATATATTTTAGAAGTAATTAAGTAAGTAAAAAAAATCACTAATTAACCACTAGTATTAAATTAATGGAAAAATTACATAAATAAATATACAAATCATAAAATTATAAGTTATAATACATGAAAGTCAGGATATAACCCAAATATAATTAGCCATAAATTATAAAGGCAAGTGAGGTACTTAAAAGTATTTTTAAAGAATTATTTGGTTAATAAATCAAGAAAATGAATAAATAATTAATTAAATAATGTTAAATTAAATAAATAGTTATAAATCAGAAAGTATTCATAAATATTAATATTATGAAGTTACTAATGTCAAATATTATAATTAAGCAAAGCACACAATGGAAACCATGACAATCAAAGCCAAGTTACCGAAATTCCAACAAGATATAAATACGTATAATGAGAAATTGACTTTCTCTATCAAATACCCTCTAACTAAATATTGTGAGCAATGTAATACACTTGAACTCCATAATTTAATAACAATCAAAGATGGGCAAGTCTACTAGAACACATCTCATGATCTAGCATACTAGTTCATGTCACACGAACTCATGTCGTGCATATATATACTATGGTTTAGGCTTGCTTGGTGAGGAACATTACTAGGAGAACTTTCGCATTGTCAAGAAGCAACACTCTCTAATCAAGTGAGTCATAGCCCCCTTTCAAACTATTTTATGTGTTTTACTTACGGGGTGAAAAGCATGATTAATTAAATTGACTTTCTTTTATGAAAATGCTACATTGAATGAACGATGATTATGATATGAGAATTATATTGTATGTTCAACGTGTGATATATTATATGATGAGCTTGAGTACTGTCAAACTGTTTCACCTCGGTACACTACTATTAACTCTTCGAGAGGCCTGTAGTTTGAGAGTTGCGCAACTAGGACTTGTCCCCTCACCCAACGAGTAACGGTGGGATGCTTGGTTTGTCTTTGTGGCGACCTTCATTGCCAGTCCGACCACGCGGTGCTCTAGCTACTATATCAGTGGTCATGCCACGCCCCCTTCTATTATTGGTCGTCTCCATGGCACGACCCCTTTATTATTATTGCACATGATTGACGGCATGTGTTTCTTATTATCTTGGACATAACCGGTCTTAGTAGTGGCTCAAGCACAAACTCATCAAAATTATGCCTTTGGCTAAATATTATTGATATTATTTATGGTTGGATATTATGGATTGAACATACGGTTGGGTATTGGACCTTATATGGAATCTTGAAAGTTGTTGAAGTTGGCGATATTGAAATGTTGATGACCGAATGGTTTTGATGTATGACTAATCGATTTATATACTTTTTCTCTCACGATAAATTTGACAAATGAGAACTTTATAATTACCATGGATTCTCAACTCTTTGAAATGACGTTATGGTATTTTGAAAACTTGATGGTTTGATATGGAAATTTTCGCCGATCATACGGTTTGGGTATGTTGATATCTAATAACATGTTTTCTAAGTGTTTAAAATGGTTAGGTAACGAGATTTACTTAAAAACCTATGCACTCACCAACTACGTTTTTGTAGTTGACACTTTTTCTTCATGCTTTTCAGGAATTAGCGTAAGCTTTGAGGAATTATATGCATCATGATTATTTGCATTGCACTTGGGAGTCAAAGATCAAACCTTGTGATGGGCAATGGAATCCGCCTTGATCATTGTAGTATATCATCTCATGTATTTGTTATGTGTTTCGTGGACTCAATATCCAAGTATGGTAGACGTATTGTACTTGGGAATTGGTTCACATGCTTGTACATTGTAAAATTATTTTTATCAAATAAAGCTATGGTGAATGCTATCTATTATCCTTTGTTTTGAATACTCGACTTTCTGTACATCTCATCGTTCCGCCTTAGTTGGGGTGTTACAATTCATTTATGGCTGAAATTCAAGACTTTGATGGAGGAATGAACGATCTCGTTGATAATTCATTCGACTATACATTGTATGCCAGCACAGATGATCATGATAGTTTTCATCAGAGGGTAGAAGAGGAACCTGAACCATCAGAACCAGTAAGAGCTGAAAATGAAGAAGTTTCCACTGAAGCTGAGACAAATATGGAAACTGAGAAAGAGACTGAAGATGTAAAGATAGAGATACCTGATAATCTGAGTACAGAAGAGCTCGTGAATTTTGTGGCTAATCTTGAAGCACCAGAGCAACAGGTAAGTTTTTCTTTACAATCTATCATTAATGTAATTAAACATAGCATAGGTTTGTCTAGAGAAGTAACTGTTCTTAAAAAAGAGATTGACTCAACAAAGACCTTTATGAATGATGCTACTAGTGAAAGGAATAAGTTAGCAACTGATGTCATGGTGTATAAAGGTCATGCTAAAGAATATCTTAATCGGATAAAATCTGAAGAGGATAGATTTGAATCTCTTAGGGTTGAGTATGCACAGTTACTAGGCAGAAAACAAATGCTAGATGAAGATTATGAGAGGGTAGTAAAAGAAAGTGCTAAAAAGGATAAAGAATTAGCAGATTCTAGGGTACAAATTGTTGAACTAAGTAGCAAACTTAATAAAATGAGAGACATAGGAACTATGATGGGTCACCTACGAGATGCTAAAGAAAAGGGTGAACAACCTAGTTTTGTCAAGAGATACAATGCTGTTCCGCCACCTTTTAGTCACAATTATGATAGTTTTCAGAAACTTACTTTAGAAGAGTCTGAAAAATCAAATCCTGAAAAGGTACCCAAGACTACCCCTCTAGAGACTAAATCTAGTGATGTTCCAGTCCCTGAGACATCTAAGTCAGAGGGATCTGTGAACAAGACTAGTGAACCTAAGGCTCACTCAGACCCAAGTGAAGCCAAACGGACAGTGGATAACAAACTGAAAGGAATTGAAAAAGAAGTTGAAATGGAAACAATCACATATTTTACTTTAAAAGGTTGTAATGATGTGTTTTCAGCAAAAGAGTCAGATTTAAAAGGTAATTATCCTAAAAATGTTGATCAAATTTGGAGTATTGATGAACCTGTAAAATCTGAGACTTTGCCAAAACCGATTAAAAACAAGAACTTTAAAGAAACAATTTTCAAAAAGGGTTTTGTTCAAACTTCTACAATTGATGCAGAAGGTTTAAGTGTACAATCAGAAACACCTGAACAATTTGCTAAGAATAAGTTGAAAGAATTGTTATCCAAAGGGCCAAAGGTTCAAACCACCAAACGTTATGCTAGTCCCATTAAGGCACCAACTTCTTGGGAAGAGGCTTATGCTACTCTTGAATGGATAGATGAATTAAAGGGTCATGGAGTCCAAGTGCCTGAGATTTTTTATAGTGATCAACCAAAGAAGTTTCCTAAGAGGTCATGTTTTACTTGTCGTGGAATGGGTCATGTGTCAAGTTGTTGTCCTTATAGGAAAAATAGTAAATCTAGGGTATCACCTGAAAAATCTAGGGGTAGTATGGATTCTAGTGAAGATATTGGATCATTGCATAGCATATCCATGAAAGATTATAAGAAGAAATATTATGAGGAATATGCTAAGAAGAATCCTGATAGTCTGGCTGTTAAGAACTATTTAAGGTTTAGAGAATTTGAGAATAGCAGCAAGACAGATGATAGTAAGCCTAGAAGTGTCTCACCTCGAGAAGGTTCTAGTAGTTCAAGTCAATCATGTAATTGGAGAGCTAGGTCTCCAAACAGGGTTAAATCGAGCAATGCTTATTATGATAGGATTATCTCTAATGTGAAATTAAATCCAATTGAGCGTTTTCAACGACATAGTCTAAGGAGAATGCAGTCTTCGCCTCCTGAGAGAATGTCAAGAGCTCAAGAGAGTTCTAAGGGTAACAACCAGAGGCTACCTACTCATAGGAGGCCTAGTGGTTCCCCAAGTCATAGACCTAGTGTTGGGAAGAATTCACGGATTTCACCCAGCAAAAGGCCTGTTGGTAGTTCATCAGTCAAACCAGCTAAGGCATGGGTGCCTACTGGTGGATATTGGGCTGATATGGTTTCTGATGAAGAGAATGATAGACCCAAAGCCAACAAGGCTAGGGTCCTTTTGAGAACTAATATTTTTATGAATGTGCAGGAGCTGCTAAGGAAGACCGCAGGTTTATGGTTTGTCAATAGTGGAAGCTCCAGGCACATATTGGAAGACAAGGGACTATTAACGGAGTTTACTCCTGTTAAAGGGTCTTATGTCTGTTTTGTTGATTCCAAAGGCGGAAAAATTTCCGGGGTTGGAAGAGTTGTAAAAGGAAGTATTTTGATTGATAAAGCGTAGAGTGTTGAGGTTAACAAAGAGGATTGTGGTTTTGTAAGTCAAAAGGTTGTGCCACTAGTGTTGACTCCTGAACAAGAAGAGATATGGAGGTCTCATGAGCAAGCTGTCAAGGACTTTGAAGATTTGTTAGATGGAAGAAAGAGAAAAATCCATGAAACTGATGATCATTGTTCCAAGAAGACTTGTTCAAATTAGTTTTTCTTTGTCTTTTTGACTTCAATTATGTAACAGACAAATTACTATAGAAGATCATGTCTAAATGATGATCTATAGTAAAGTTTCCTTTCATTTGTATGTGTTTGTTTTGTTTTTGTGTTATTGGTAAAAATATTGTGTCAGTTCCAGAAGTTTGCTAGTTTATTCACAGGGATGAAGAAAACTGGTGTTCTTAAGGAAATAGACTTCAGGTGGATGTTGTTCACAGGTTCTGTGGATTCAGCAACAACTGCGTGATTACGGTCAGAATTTCCTTTGTACTCCCATAAAGATAGACAATGAGTCCACTATTTCCATTACCAATAATCCTGTTAAGCACAGTAGGACTAAGCACATAGACATAATGTTTCATTTTATTCGTGATTGTGCTGAAAAGAAGTTAATAGTCCTAGAAAAGGTGTCGAGTGACTTTAATTTAGCTGATCTGTTCACTAAGGCTTTCGACCGAACTCGTTTAGAGTTGTTAGTCCATATGATTGGAATGATAAATCTATAGTGACGGTGTCTCTCTAAAGGAACTTTGTAAAATGTGTCAGTGTTTTTGTGTCGTTATGTATGTGTGTCATATAGTGTCAGAAAAACAAATAAAAAATGAAAAAAATCAGAAAAGAAAAAGAAAATAATAAATAGAGTAAGGTCACTGCGTCAAGACGATTAGACGTGACGATACTTTAGCTTTTAAGCCTACTTAATTGTACTTTAAATTGCTCAGTTCAGTGATACCATTATATGATGTATCGGTAGGCACAAAGTACCAAGGTTTCCTTATAATATGAACTTAATATATACAATGTTCTTATGGGAAACATATTCAGATATATGGCTGAGAATGCCTGCTCTTCATGTATTTGAATTGAGACTGGTCCTTAAATCTTATGAAAGATCTAGCACTGTAATTATGTATACTTGGTTTTTATATAGAAGGTCTCGGGTACATATATGTGTATGTATTGCTTTTCGGATGTGTATTTGTGAAAGATATTTAATATCTTATTAATCTTTTGAAAATTATGGAGCTAATGTGGCCTTTGAGATTCGGACAAGTAAGTCCTTGGGGTGTCTCTGTATACCTAGCCTACCTAAAGCTTCCAACTTGGGATAGGTTGTCAGAAAGTTCGCTACACAGGTCTCATCGAAAGTCACGGGTTTTCATAAGCGCTTTAAATGATGTCACAAATATGCAAGTACTTAGCATTATGCAATGTTGGGTATATTTCCGTACGTGAGTCAAGTTAAGTCGCTTTGCGTGTGAGGAATCACCGACCTGTCACTGCTGACTTGATTCTTAAAGGCTTTCTTCCTATACTCACCAAATGTCTTAATCTTAGTGCTTGTGTCGATTGTGAGAGTATATCTGAATGTGGGTCACTTAAGTTCGCAAACTTGATTAAGTAGCATATTAGGCTACTCGGGTTACATGGTGACTGTCCTTGTCCAGGGTATGTTGAAAGTGTTACAACCAAAAGGAAACTAGAAGTACCGAGTGTTTAAGAGGACAAACATATTGGTAATCGTTGATGGATCACTGTTCATAACTAATAATAAGAGAATTATTTCTCACTTGTGGGCTTATGTAACATGCTAATCTAATCTAATATGCAGTAACTTTAGCTTTTGTAACTATATTATTCGTTTATGTTCAGTGTATGTTGTGTGTGTGTGTGTGTGTTTTATGTTTTTCGTGAAATGTTTAATTTTTATGTGTATTGTATCGTTTAAATAAAAGTTCTTAGTGCACGAGAGACAGAGTCAAAATAGAATCTAGTTTCCAAGATGACTCAACTACGTTCTATAAGGAACACTGAATAAACGAGTAGGATAGTTAAGCGATAGTGTTATGATTAAAAGCTAAAAGAAAGTGTGTCAAATTTTAACAGAATATGAGTTTAAGGAAAAGAACACAGAGTTGTTGATTCCAGTAAACAGATATTGAATTAATGCCTATTTTTGTTGATCTTTAGAAAGAAGATTTTCATTAGAATGAACACAGAGATGTTCATAGTTTGAATTTGATCTTTAAAAGATAATTTTGTTTAAAAGCACTTTCAGACTTGAGCAAAATTAGAACGTGCTTACAGTGAATTATTTGACCTTAAAGTGACTTAGGCTAATAATAGACTGTTAAGTATATTCATTTTATCTTGCAAATTTATTAAATTCTTCAGATTGTATGTTATTACTTTGATAAGATTTAATGTTTTTGTTAAGATGTGCAGGACAACAAACAGATGTTTGATTTTGTAGGTTGTCAAGCAAGACCTATATTAGGTCATCCTGAGTCTAACCAAGATGTATACTAGTTTGATGAGGCAATCATAGGAGTATTTACATATGGTATCCAGAGAGGGAGGCGATTTTGCTTCTGTCGCGAGATCTGATCGTGCAAAAGTATAAGTGATTAGGTTTTTCTGTTCATATGCTTTACAGAGTTAAAGCCTAGTGACAATGGAAACGAAATCTGTATAGATTTGCATGATGAGGCAGATTTATGTTTGGGAGATGGAAGACCTTAAGCTTAGGTTATCCATAGAACAATGAGACAGAGATCTCAAGGTTTTGTAGGTCATTTATTTGAACAATGAAACAGTGTTCTCAAGACTTGTTAATTATGTTGTAGTTCTAGACTAAGATAAGTCATACAAATTTTCATGACTTATGATAGTGAAGAATAACAAAATTTGGAGAAGAAAATGAAAAATGTAGTTCTAGATTAAGTCATTGCTAACATGCATTGTAGTGATGAAATAATGGAGAATAACATTATTATTTTGGTCTTTTGTTTGTTATGAGTTTTATGTGCAGGATTTAGGCACAAGAAACTTAACACTTATGTTTGATCTGAAGATTTTGATCATGGTTCTTGAAGAAAGTGATCAGAAGAGACACTCAGACTAAGAGATGCTGATTTCAGACTTTTGCTCAAATCAGCTATCTGAAGTATTCAGGATGCTAAGATCATCAGGTTATTATAGTATTACTTATACAGTATAACAGATGATGATAGCTAGGTGTTTTGTTAGTTGAAGATCTTAGATATAGAAATGTTATTTCGAATATGGAAGATTGTCAATTTTGTACTTTTATAACCTTAGACATAGATGTAATGTGAATGTGAAAGGTTATCGATTATGTAAAACCTTAGATATAGATATATCGTTTGAATATGAAAGGTTGTCGAATATGTATTTTTGAAACCTTGGATATAGAAACGAATTTATGAATGTGAAAGGTTTTGTAATAAAGATTTGATTATTTAGATCATATAGTTATGAAATGTTTTCATAAGAATATGAAGTTATAATCAATATTGTGACTTGTATGAAATTGATATGACATAATGTTCATAAGAATTTCTGAATATTTTTGCTAATTCATAGTTATGTATCCCAGTAATAAATTGAGAGGGATGTTATGCCTGAAATTTCCACCTCCAAGATCTTGAGGTCCAAGATCTTAGGCTCTAAGATCTTGAGGTCCAAGATCTTGGGCTCTAAGATATCTGACCGTTATTACTTTGACTTAGTAGTACAGGAACAGGTAAAATGGAAGACTTGCCCCCAAAGTCGGAATTTATGGTTGAAAACGTGTGGAAATGGCTCCACAACGTTCATTTACCAAGTCATCAAGTCAAAGAGAAGAATCTGCTCAAGATCCCTGATTTCCAGCTCAAGATCCCAGATTTTTAGGATAGTTAGTTGGATATTTTCTCTATAAAAGGGAAAAGTAATTGCTAGGCTTAGGCACTTCGTTTTATTTCTGAAAAAACACTTCTTTCTTTCTATTTTCTTCTGTAAACACATTACACTTAACACTTTTCATCATTATAACACTTAGATCAATCACTTGGGCTCTCGAATTGTAATTAACTTCGATTTATAATAATAAAAGTAGCACTGGAGGGACGATTGCTTCCTCCCGGGTTTTTATGCCGGCAATCCAGAAGGATTAAGGGCTTTTCCTCGTCAACAAATCACGGTGTTCTTACTCCTTTTATGCACTTTACTTTATTTCTATTTTATATAACGTTTTTCTTACGATTATCGCTAATATCTTTACATTTTGCTTACTTTTGACTAACTTTTGCAAAGTAATCTTTTTATTTAAGTTCAAGTACTTTAATTAGTCGTATTTGTTAGGTCCAGATTTACTGGACTCGCTCCAGACTTGACGACTGGAGCGACACTGAAGATTTGTTCAGAAATAATGGAAGACCAGTGAGCAAAATACTTGTATAGGAAATCTAGAGTCTTCCAGATTTCAGCTCACTGGACTTCACCCCAGTCCAGATCTATTCTACTGAAGACATTCTCACTGAAGTCAAAGACAGAAGTTAGAATAAAGAAGACTGACAAATGGCGGAGTCCACTGGAAGTCTTACCAGATCTACGAATGGAGCTTTGTCAGTGTTCTAGACCTTACAAGTCTGAACACTGATTACGAGGAATTGACTTTTTGCCTTTACACACTTTTCAAAAACATTCCACTTGTCTTTACAAAAGTACTTACGTGTGTAAAGGTGGTTGGTTAAAAGGATAATAATCATATTGATGTGACTTTATCCTTGTACCTTAACCAATGCATTTAATGACCTTGTCGGTTCATTAAATACATGCAACCATATTTGTACGTCACAAATTCACTGGTGAATTTGTTTGCCTATAAATACAAAGTCATTTCCTTGTTAAAATTACTTTTTAGCAATTAGGTGAATTTGTCTAAATACTCTCGATCGTAACAGGGATACTTCACAACTTTAAGTATTTCGATCTAAAGAGTTTATTTAGCAAATATAGATCATTTGTAATTCATAGGTTGTTAGGATACTTACATATTTGTATTATCTTGATTCCGCACAACCTTGTATTTTATTTAACATCATAAATAAAATACACTTGAAAAATTACATTGTGTTCCACCTTTACTTTATTGCTTTAAGTCTTGTATTACTTTGTTTATATACTTGCATTTATATTCAAGTAATACTAGTCCAAATCTAGTGCATATTAGACTTGTTGTATTTTACACTATTGGGTTAAACTATCAAGTGAGGGACTCTACAATTGGTATCAGAGCAGAAGGCTAAACAAACTTGCCTATATCTGCTTCTTTGATGGCCAACCCAGAAAATACACAAGGAGGTTTTAGTCTTGGTCCTGATCCTAATATTAATGATCAAAATAATGAACCACCACCTGTCATTAACACTAATCCACCCCCTCCTCCTCCTACTCCTACTCCTGCTTCTCCACATGTGCATGTGCACTACTCAAACAATCTGTTCCTAAATTCAGTGGGAATAGTGATGAATTTGGTACGTGGAAAGCTAGGATGATATTGCATATCACTGGAATTGAGAGAAATATGATGAAAATTTTAAATGAAGGACCTTATGTCCCCACATCACCTCTCAATGCTCTTCTTGATCCAACTGGATCTAGAAGAGGTAGGGAAAAGAGGGAGGAACATTGGTCTGAAGAGGAGAGAGATTGGTAAATCTAGATACCCTTCTCAAAAACATGATCCTCGGGGCTGTTCCAGAAACCCTAATTCCCACACTAGTTCTTTTTCCCAGTGCTAAACCATGTGGGATGAACTAGTGAACCAGTATGAAGGAGGAGATGACACCATTGTCACCAGAAAAGTCTCCTTAAACAAGAGGTATGAGTCATTTTTTTGCTCAGCCCAATGAGTCTCTCACTGGTACTTACACCAGATTTATGAGCATTATTAACCAGTTGAGAGGACTGGGGTTGAGAAAGACAAGGATATACTTCTGGAGAAATTTTGTGATATATTACCCACCAAATGGTCTCACATGATCCTAGTCTTAAGACAAGGTAAAACTCTGCACTCTCACACTCTTTCAACTTTATATGGAGCTTTCAGATACACTGAAGAAAATCAGGCTCAGAGAGTTGTGGCAGAACAAGATGCCTATAACCATGCCTCCAGTAGTTCTAGTGTGGTTAGTCATACTGAACCACAAGGTACAGCACTAATATCTTCTGAGAATGTATTTTCTATGAAGAAGATGGTGTCTAAATTCATGGAATCTGGAGAATCTAGTCTTATCTCTCCAGACTGTGATGAATCTGAAAATGATGACCTGGTTGCAATAATTGCTAAAACGTTTAACCGTTTCAAAGCAAGAGCAAATAGGCCATCTGGACAATTTGCATCCAGTACTTCTACTGATAAGACCAATCTGACATGCTTTAAGTGTGGCAGAAAAGGTCATTTCATGAAAGATTGCAAGTCCAGTCAGTTTGTATCCCAGCCTGATCCATTTACTTCTAATAAAAAGCCTGATGATAGCTATAAATCTAAATATAAAAAGCTTAAGGCTCAAATTGCTCTCATGGCACAACAAATGGAAAATAATAAATGCATGATTGCAACAACTGAAGAGAAATGGGTTCCTTCTGATGATTCATCTGTTGATGAAGAAGAGGAAAGAGATTGCTGTTACATGGCTCTAGCAGACGAAGAGCATCTGGTGAAGGAAGATGTCACATCTGGAAGATGGGTGGACATTGTTATCAAAAAGGTCAGTGATTATGATGTGGAAACTGACACTAAACTAAAATTGGACATTGCTGAAGCTCTTAATTCTGATTTAATCTTTGTTGAAACTGTTAGATCTGACTGTGTAAATGGTCTAGAAACATATTTTTCTGAAATTACAGTTTTAAAATCAAAATTAAAGGAACTTCAAGATATTGAACTGGCATTTCAAGCCCAAGTTCTGGTAACTGAACAACTGATTCAAGAAAAACAAGATCTTGAAATCATTTTAGAAAAAGAAAACTGGTTATTAAATCATGGCTTGAAACCAGAAAGCCATATGATGCTGGAGTAAATCAATTTCCCACTCAAAAACGTGCTTATTTAGATGGAAATACTCATGTTGCATCATTAATACCAGTAATTGATCATTTACCAGAGGGATTCAGGCCCATTACCATTTATGATGAGCCTGTAACTCCTAAGGCCAATATTTTCCCAGTTCAATCCCTAGAGGTAAAACTGGAGCACCTCAGGTGACTGCTCTAGTTAAAAAGGTCAATCTGAAGAAACCTTTGCCTCAGTCCTCCTCCAAGGAACCTTTTGTTCCAAAGAAGAAGAATGTCTCCCTACCTAAGCCTAGAGTCCAGTCAACTGGAAGGCTCAGGTGTCATCTGATGAAAGTATTTTGTTAAGGTTAGAGAGCCAGTTTCAATTACTGACTCGTCAATTTCAAAGTTGTAATGCAAGATTAAACAATTTTGAGGGTACTTCATCTGGCCCTAGACAAAATACCAAACCTTTTTCAAAGAAAGATAAATATATTTCTCCAGTTGAGAAAAAGAAAAAGGTTTCAAAACTATCAACCCCAGTGGTCTTTTCAACTAAGACTACTGTTGAAGAAAGTGAACTCAACCAGATACCTCCAAGGACCTATAAGGGAGGGTCCAGTGAACCCATCAGTCGATGGGTTCCCAAATCTAACTGATATATCTGGTGGATGTGCAGGGCGATCGAAAGAAGTTTATCTGGTATCTTGACAGTGCAGCTGGCAGGACAATGACCGGACGTAAGACCCTGCTGGAGGAGTTCATAATTTTTGATGGACCCTCCATTACTTTTGGAAATGATGGTTGTGGAAAAACTGAGGGGTATGGTGTTCTGAACAATGGACAAGTCAAATTCAGACGAGTTGCATTTGTGAATGGTTTGAAATATAACCTGATCAGTGTCAGTCAACTGTGTGATGATGGCTATCAAGTTCTGTTCAATATTGTTCATGGAATCGTATTCAACAAGGACTGGAAGGTAGTATTGATTGCTCCCAGAAGAGGGAATGTGTATGTGATGGATATGGAAACCTCTCCTTCAGAGCAGTGTTTCTATACTCAAGCTGATGAAGACACAAATTGGTTATGGCACAAAAGGTTATCCCATTTAAATTTCAAAAATATTAATAAGTTGTCTAGAAAACAACTGGCAGATGGGATACCTTCAGTTTCCTTCAAAAAGGAAAGGCCATGTCCAGATGTGAGATGGGTAAGCAGAAACGTACCAGTTTCAAGACCAAGCAGAATTTCAGCATATCTGAACCACTTCATATTCGGTCCAGTGAATGTTCAGACTCGTGCTGGTAAAAGATACCTCTGAAATTATTATTGGATCAGATATTCGTACTACTCCCCCAGTATCAGTCCCAGTTGAGACTGAACCAATACTTCAAGAAATGCCTTCAAATGAAGAATTTCATGATGCAAATCGTGATTTAAATGATTCAGATGAAGATGTTGAAGTAGTCTGGCAAGATCCTCCTCCTGAAGCAACACCAGAGGAGACTTAACTGAACTCTTGCACTGATATTGTTGTTTGTAACAATCCTGGTCAATACTCTAGGTGGACAAAAGCTCATCCTATCGATCAGATCATAGGTGACTCCAGTAGAGGGGTTCTGACCAGAAGAGCCTCCAGTGATCAATGCTTATATGTCAGTTTCTTATCACTGATAGAACCAAAGAAGATTGACGAGGCTATGGAAGATCCAAGCTGGGTGATAGCTATGCAAGAAGAGCTTCACCAGTTTGAAAGGAACAAGGTTTGGTACCTGGTTCCTTTCCCAGTTGGAAAGAAAGAACCAATTGGAACCAGATGGGTCTTCAGGAACAAGGTAGATGAAGATGGCCATGTCATCAGAAACAAGGCCAGACTGGTAGCACAAGGGTACTGCCAGTCAGATATCGATTTTGATGAATCATTTGCTCCAGTGGCTAGACTTGAAGCGATCAGAATATTCTTAGCATTTGCTGCTCATCATCAATTCAAGGTCTACCAGATGGACGTTAAAAGTGCATTTTTGAATAGAAAACTTGAAGAAGAAGTTTATGTCAGACAACCACCAGGTTTCATTGATGAAAAACATCCCACTGGGTATATCGTCTGGACAAAGCACTTTATGGTCTCAGACAAGCTCCACGTGCCTGGTATGATACTCTGACTAAACATTTATTAAAACATGGTTTTAAAAGAGGTGCAATTGACAATACCTTATTTATTCTTCATGAAAAAGGTAATCTTCTGATGGTACAAATTTATGTTGATGATATTATTTTTGGGTCTACTGATGACAAAATGTGCAAGAAATTTTCAAAAATAATGTCGACTGAATATGAGATGAGTTTAATGGGTGAATTAACATATTTTCTAGGACTCCAGATTAAACAGACCAGAGATGGTATTTTTATTAATCAAGAGAAATATGTTAGAAATCTTTTAAAGAAATATGATATGAACTCTTCACCATCTAAACCCACTCCAATTTCTGCACCACTAACACTGGACTCAGATCCAGATGGTAAACTAGTGAACACCACTGTCTATAGAGGCATGGTTGGTTCACTGATGTATTTAACTGCCAGTAGACCAGATATTATGTTTCAACATGTTTATGTTCCAGATATCAGTCTAATCCAAAAGAATCTCATATGCTTGCTGTAAAGCGCATACTGAAATACCTTAAGGGTGTCCCCAGTTTGGGTCTTTGGTATCCCAAAGGCCCAGGCAT
Source organism: Erigeron breviscapus (assembly GCA_034093135.1). Lineage (NCBI taxonomy): Eukaryota > Viridiplantae > Streptophyta > Magnoliopsida > Asterales > Asteraceae > Erigeron > Erigeron breviscapus. Next base: position 88,681,685 of record CM067171.1, on the reverse strand, counting down.
GGATCTAATGGGTTATTCAGATTCAGATCATGCAGGTTGTAAGATAGACAGGAAATCCACTACTGGTGGATGTCATTTCCTTGGTGGCAAACTGGTCAGCTGGACCAGTAAGAAGCAAACTTCAGTTTCATTGTCCACTGCTGAAGCTGAATACGTGTCTGCAGCCAATTGTTGTGCTCAGATACTCTGGATGAAGAACCAGTTGCTTGATTATGGTATTAAGTATTCAAAGACCCCAATCTTTTGTGATAATACCAGTGTCATTGCTATCTCGAACAATCCAGTCATGCACTCAAAGACGAAGCACATTGATCTCAGGTATCATTTTATTCGTGATCATATTATGAAAAATAATATTGAACTCCATTTTATTCCCACTGACAAACAACTCGCTGACATTTTTACCAAACCTCTGGATGTTAAAACTTTTGAATATCTTGTTGGTGAGTTGGTAATGTTAAACCCTTAAATCTGGAACCTTGGTATTGAACGCCTTTGTGTACTATCAGGGATCCTTGATTTAAAAGATTTATAAATCTATAACTGCTTAGATATTGAACGCCCTTGTGTACTATCTCTGTATTAATAGATTTCTGGATCAACATTCCAGGGGGAAGACTGAAAGATATATTTTTTGTCCTTAAAATTGTTTTAATTTCAGGGGGAATTTATTAATTTATTTTCTCACTGGACAAAATTTTCTGGAAAATTTTACTGGTACCTTGTAAATGTGTCCCTCTCACTGGTAATTAGATAGGTTGAAGTGCATGTTTGAGGTAACTTTTGTCTCCTTGTAAATGTGTCCCTCTCACTTGTCTGTATTAGTTGATGTGCATGTTTGAGGTTACCAGTCTCTTTCAAATGGTTTTCGTTGGTACTTTACTGGAGTGTCCCTCCAGTGTACCATCAGTGCATGCATCACTGGCCTAATCCACCAGTGATACTGGAGTGTCTAGTCAACCTCCAGATGCATTGAATTAAGTCATGTATGTCAGTTATAATATTTTAATACTTGGTCATTGTGCTTGCCACGTAAGCAAACCATTTGAAAGGACAAGTTACTGTTTGTCCCACGTGGCAATGATATTTTTCAAAAAATGATGGTATTTTTTACCTTGGGAAGACAAAAAATGCAAGTTGGTTACTGTTTGTGGGCTGTAAACCGTCACACATTTATGTGTGATGTGATGTATTTAATGCGGATTTCAAAACCCGATCAAAATTATATTTGATAAATTCAAAAATAACCGTTTGAGTTCCACACTCTCTCTCCTATATAAATACCCACATTCACTTTTATTTTCATTTACTTCGAAAATCATTTACTCCCAATTCTTCAAATTCCTTCATTTACTTCATTTTTCATTCAATTTCCAATCATCAATCTCTCTCATATTTACTTCATAAAATCTTCATAAACCCTAAATTTTCAGTTTCATATCATCTTTCTACCAAATAAAATGGCCCCTCGACAAGCAACTTCTGTCAAAAATCTGCTCGCTGCTGAATATGCTCCCGTTGCCAATATAGTAAAGGCACCTCATATTACTTTAGAGGCAAAGGCGATCAGAATAAACATGAATAATTGGATGGCTAGACTCACTAGCACCACTCATGCTCCTACTTCTCTCATTGGACGACTGAATGCCTTTTTCCTCAGTTGTCCTCTCTACGGTGCTCTTACTCTCAATCCCGGAAAAATGTATCACGATTACTTATGTGAGTTTTGGTACACTGTTGTGTATGTTGAAAACACTCAATCCATCAACTACACATTGAAACAAGGCACCAGGGCCTTCACTCTCACTGTTGACTCTCTTAGAGATATTCTTCAGATGAATTATTTGGCTGAAAATGAGATGGCCATCACTCTCCCTACTGGTCTAAATTACAGGGATGTGTGTAGACTGATGGGACATACTGATATACTGGATGAGCATGGCCAGTTATCAAGAAAAGGCACCATCTACATGAGCAGGCTTTCAGACTCATGGAGATACTTCTTCACTCATATTGTTGAGTGTTTGGGTGGCAGTTCTGGAGGGTTGGACCAGATAAATCAAATGCAACTCCAGATTACTTACTGTCTATGGTTTGGATACAGGGTCGACTTTGCTCAGATTTTCTTCGATGACCTTGTTGAGCGTCAAAAGTGAAAGGTAGAAAACCTCATATTCCATATATTCGTTTTCTGTCACTTGTTTTTCAAAGAGCTCTAGGTGATCAGTATGATTTGATACAAACCATTTTTCTATGTGTGACTATCTGAGGGAGTTAAGTTCATTAAAATCTATAGCTGGTGAGGTTGAAATTCCTGTAAACATGCTAAACCATTTTAGAAATGATGCACTCGACGCATCATCACCAGATGAGCAGGAAGAGGCTCCAGGTGGGAACCAGATTGGTGAAGGACCCTCTGGAGTCAATGCTGAAATAGTGCAACCAGTAACCCAGGTGGCTCCTATTGTTACTCGACCAAGAACTTCCAGACGTCTTAGGAAGGATGGAGTTCAGGTCAATCCTAATAGATCCGAATCGAGCCATCCAGGTGATATCATGAATGAAGATGGGTCTCTGATTGTTGAGCAAGTAGAAAATGTTGTACAGATTGATGAGCAGGTGACTGGTGAGCAAGATGCTCGGTTGGATTTAAATAGAGAAGTGGATGATCAGACAGTTAGGACGGCTCCAGATTGGGATGAGGTAGATTCCCCAATGTCTGAAGGTAATATGTTTGATGTCAACATGAATTTTCTGGGTGATGAAGTAGAAAATGTTGTTACTTCTGTTATTGCTTCAGTCACCCAACCACTTATCTCTACAGAAATGCCACCACCACCTAGATCCATTATTGCACCACCACCACCACCACTTTCAATTCCACTAAACACTCCTTATTTCAATCCATCCTCACTTCAAATTTCACAAAATCAACCCCCACCACTTGAAGCTCCACTTGATTTTCCTGAACACCGTGTGCTGGACTCCACTGTTGTAACATCTGAAACTTCCACTGAAGGGGTCCAGGCACAAGTACCTTTGGTGACCAGGTTGGCTTCTGAACTGACACCTCCCAGTGGTCTCTCCACCTCTTCTTCAGCCGAGGTCCAAGGCCTTTTGACTAAGGTGGCGGATCTGGAGAGATCACTCCAGTCTTCATCCCAGGTTGTTTCTGATTTTAAGTCCTTATTATCAAAATAATCTTGCATCAGAAATGAATGTTTTTGCTGGGAATGAGAAGCTAGTATTTGAGAAGCTTGATGAACTGGTACTGGACACCAATCAAAACACTAAAAATATCAAAGTGGCAGTCCAGGGCTTGGAGGCAAGGCTGGTGAATTCTGTTCAGACTGCAGTGAAAGCTGAAGTTGTTCAACCACTGGCAGGTCTGACAGATGAGGTTCAGAAGTTGATCACCAGGATTAGTAATCTGGAAAGTAGGCCAACCCTTGACCAGAATTCTGTTGTAAGCACCCTCAGTGATGAAGTTGTATGCAAATTTAGAGGTGATATGCTGAAAGAAATTACTTCGGAAATTTCTGGGTCAGTTCTTAGAACCATTCAAGATGGGTTGTTGCCTCAGGTGGTACAGATGATTGAAAATGAAATGCCAAAGCACTTGTCTTCAGAAATTCAAATTATCAAGAAGGAAGTGACTGAGCTAAGGAAGACTGTGAATATCACAACTCCAGTGGCAGGAAGAACATTTAGTGCTTCAGACAGACACATGCTTGAACAGTTATGGAATGCCCACAAGTCTCAAACTGGTGGACATTCCAAGGGGGAAAAGTCTGTTGCCACTGAGTCCGTTCCAGAAGGGTTGGTGATGAAAAAGAAAGAAGTGGTTGTCAGTGCTATCGAAAAGGCCTTTGGCACTGAAGCCATCGTGCAACAAGAAAAGTGACTGGTACTGATGCCAGTGCACAAGAAGTAGTTGGTACTGAAGCCAATGTACAAGAAAAAGAGGCTGCTGGTACTGATGCCAGTGAGCCCCAGTTTGAATCATTCCCAGATATCACAACTACTCTAAAGTCAGTAAAAAGAAAGCAACATGTGGTATCTGGAGGAGAAATTGAAACTGCTGGAAGTTCATCAGAATTTCCTACTGCTGATGATGACACTTCAAAGAGACTGGAGCAAGAGTGCATAATGATTGAAATTTTTAAGAAAAGACAAAAGGATGAACTGCAGGCCCACAAGATGGAAATGGCAAAAATGGGGACCTTTGATGAGTATAATGCTGGCAGGTTGGGCATTCATATTGATGTATACAAAAAGATGAAGGAAGTCCCCAGAGTTCATCAATGTCTGGATGCATTGGATGACGTCTATATTCGCTCCAGGTACTCTTTAGAAGAACAAACTTATGATGCAGTAACTTATGGTGTCAGTGTAGTTGAACTGATCAGACAAAGGACAAGGAACTGGTGAACCTCCAGAAGAAGATCAGAAAGAATGCTGGTGCTCTGGAGATAGAGTACAGAAAGAAGATAAAAGGCTTGCCCAAACTCACTGCCAAACAGTTAAAGGCAATCAGGGATGCAGATCTGAGCACTTTCATTCCCTTGGATACTTCACAAAGAATAAATCGTGAAGAAATCCAGTCTGCCTTGGAACAAGAAAAGGTATCCAGGGAAACTAAAGCATTGATCCAGGCTGCCAAATTGAAAGATAAGTATAATGAACTGATGACGTTCAGGGCTGATGCCAGAAGGATCATAGGTGCAGAGATTAAATTAGCTGAAAACCATGAAGGCATGACCAGGTTTGAAGTAAAGTTGACCAGAGAGGGTAACTTTACTGATGAAAGGAAGAGTGCTTCAGTCCAGTCGTTTGGATGGACTGAACTGAAGGAGATAGGCTTGACTTTCAGGGGAAAACTGATTTAACTCCTGATGTCAAAGCATTTATGAAGAGGATTGAGAAGGTCTGGAAGAGAATACAACAGATGGAAGCTGCTCTGGGTATGCGACCACCAGTTTCTGTACCATCCTCACCATCTCCAAAGAGAAAGGCCACTGAAGACGCTCCAGGACAGACGTCAAAGAGAAGGGCCTGACTCTTCATCATTTACTTGTATTAAAATTGTATTTATTTCCCAAAATTGTAACTTATTTTCTGTTGATGGCTGTAAATATAGTTGCATATTTTGATTCACAAAGTAAGTGATCAGATTTAGTCTAAGTTAGAATTAAAAGATGAAACTGGAACACTGATGATCTATAAAGTGTTTTCTAGTAACTTAAAATTTTTAGACTAAATCAAAACAAGTGTTTTTCAAGCATACAAAATTGTATAGATAGAAGCTTGAAAAACCTTGCATTATTTCTAAACAAATAGGGGGAATTTGTTAGGTCCAGATTTACTGGACTCGCTTCAGACTTGACGACTGGAGCGACACTGAAGATTTGTCCAGAAATAATGGAAGACCAGTGAGCAAAATACTTGTATAGGAAATCTGGAGTCTTCCAGATTTCAGCTCACTGGACTTCACTCCAGTCCAGATCTATTCTACTGAAGACATTCTCACTGAAGTCAAAGACTGAAGTTAGAATAAAGAAGACTGACAAATGGCGGAGTCCACTGGATGTCTTACCAGATCTACGACTGGAGCTTTGTCAGTGTTCTAGACCTTACAAGTCTGAACACTGATTACGAGGAATTGACTTTTTGCCTTTACACACTTTTCAAAGAACATTCCACTTGTCTTTACAAAAGTACTTACGTGTGTAAAGGTGGTTGGTTAAAAGGATAATTAATCATATTGATGTGACTTTATCCTTGTACCTTAACCAATGCATTTAATGACCTTGTCGGTTCATTAAATACATACAACCATATTTGTACGGCACAAATTCACTGGTGAATTTGTTTGCCTATAAATACAAAGTCATTTCCTTGTTAAAATTACTTTTTAGCAATTAGGTGAATTTGTCTAAATACTCTCGATCGTAACAGGTATACTTCACAACTTTAAGTATTTCGATCTAAAGAGTTTATTTAGCAAATATAGATCATTTGTAATTCATAGGTTGTTAGGATACTTACATATTTGTATTATCTTGATTCCGCACAACCTTGTATTTTATTTAACATCATAAATAAAATACACTTGAAAAAATTACATTGTGTTCCACCTTTACTTTATTGCTTTAAGTCTTGTATTACTTTGTTTATATACTTGCATTTATATTCAAGTAATACTAGTCCAAATCTAGTGCATATTAGACTTGTTGTATTTTACACTATTGGGTTAAACCATCAAGTGAGGGACTCTATAGTATTTCATTCTTTTATATTGTTTCTTAACGAATTCTTAAGTATTATCACGTTTTAACGTTATTTATTCAAGATCTTGACACTCTATTTGTTCATTTGTTAAGTTTTATAAGTAGATCTTTACTTTTACAGTCTTATCTTGATAAAAACATTCATTTTAACATTATTTTACGTGATTATTCAATATTTAGCAAATACGTTACATTTTCGCAATTATTTCAACATCTCAGTATGCTAACCTTTCAAGATCTATAAGCACACAACCTCACGAATGAAAGTTTGGTTACATAATTAATCTAGGTCTTCAACGTAGATTATCTTAGGTAAATTTTTGACCAAAACAGGGGAGTACATAAGAATGATTGTTTTTATAATGATTAGTCATAGTTATACATCCTAGTCATAAAATTGAGGGGGAGGTATAAGAATGATGAATCAATTTTATAACTTTTTATTGAGTTTTTACAGATCGGGAAAGCTCATTTCGAGATCGTTTTGGAAAGATTGATCATGGAAAGGTTAAAGAATTTTTTGTAAGTTTATTAACTTTCCAGGTTTAAGACGAAGATCGAGGAAAAGATGAAAATTTGATGTCTATAGGTTTATTCATTCAAATTTTTCATATTTCCAGGAAGTTCGTGATAATCGTTGGTCAGTTATTCAGAAACTTTGACGAAATATTGATTTTAAAGTGTGCAGGAGGTAATTACGACCTCGTAATTGAAGAAGGCAGAATGCGACCCCGTAATTGGTCGATTGGGACTTGTGTCAATACGACCTCGTAATTGGGCTGGTTCAACCCGAAGTCCATTCGGGTCAAGTGGGTATATAAACCCAATTTAGCCCAAATCACGACCTCACAATTAAAAATCAAAATTAGAGCATTACAACCCCGAATATTAAGTTTGCTACCCCGATTTTGATTCGATATATACGATTAGATCCAGAGTTTTTGATTGATATTTTCGTGATCATCTCGAAATACTGAATCTAGGTATACTATCTAATCGTAATATAGTTAACCATGCAACAAGAAAATCAAGAAAATAGGATTCGAAATTTTCGAATTAGGTTTTTCTATTTTCATTCGATTTTGGTGTTTTTGGTTAAAAATAAGGGTTGGGGTATGTTTGTTGTTTGAATACGAGTGTATAGAAACAACTTTTACAAGTTTTGGTTGGGTAAATCTCGAATTCGTGTTGGGGAAGATGAACAGTGCGACGACCTCGCATTTGGGGGTTTGCTAGCCCAGATTTGCGACCTCGCAAATGTCAATTTATTTTGACTTAGTTGACTTTCGAAATACGATGCCGATTTACGACCTGGACTAAATACGATGCCAAATTGGAAAATACGACCTCGTATTTTAGAGTTTGGTTGACTTTAATTTTGACTGTGATTTACGACCTCGTACAGGGATACGACCTCGTAAAAGATTTAACAGATTTTCAAAAGTTTATTTTTTAATAAAATTTGAAAATGAGTTAATTATTTTTAAACTTAATTACAGGGATAATTTAAGTTTAAGTTAATTAAAGTTGCATATGAATTTTAATGTCATATTGGGTAATTAATTGTTTGTTATTGATTACAGAAATGGCAAGAAACTTCATTGCTGGTCATAATTATTTGATGAACTTCGATGATAATCAGGAAGGAACGACATATTATCACGAGATATTTGCCTTCTTCAGAAGATCAAGGATTCATCATGTCTTGACTCACTCACCAGTTATTTATTTAAATTATTTGAGAGATTTTTGGACTAATGCTAATGTTGTTCGTGCCGGAAACGAACATATTTTTCATACCACTGTTGCTTGGCAGATGATACAGTTCACAGTTGCAGATCTTATTGGTATTCTTCCTTTAGGCACAGTTAAACAGGAAGGTGGTGCTACTGGTCTCACCAAGTTCCGTCAGGATTTGATTCAAGGTTCTTTCAGGAAAATGGGGTTTGCTGCTGATCTGACAAGTAAAACCTTGTTCAAGAAAGGTTTTTATGGCAGATGGAGGTATCTAGCTCATGTGTTGCTAGTTAGTTTGAGCAACAAGAAGTCTGGTTATGATACGTTAAACCAGGAAGCCCAAGCACAGATGGTGGGCTTAGTTTTTAACAAGCCATACAGTTTCTCAAAATTCTTCTTTGATGAAATGAGGAAACATATCAGAGCTGCGGGTACTAGGAGATTTTTGATGTATCCTTGAATTGTGATGATCATCAATGCTCGTCTACCAAATTTACCTGCTGTTGGAGACGTGGAGCAAGTGATCTCGATCATCAGACGTGGTTATGATGAGTTTCGTCATAGATATCCAAATGATCCAAATGCTCAAGACGTAGCATTGTTTGGTGCGATCATTAATGCCAACTACGTGGCACTATCTGATGAGGTCATATCAGCATATGAAGGACCACAACCTGAAGATGGTGAAGCTGTTGAGGATGTTGTGATTCCAGAGCAGTTACATGAGGTTGTAGTTGTAGCAGATGCACCAATTGAGCCTGAAAATGTTGTACAGGTTGCAGATGATGTGATTAATCAGCCTGGTGCCAATCCTGAACTTGTTGATGAAATTTTGGAGGAAATGGCTGATCCAAAAGGTGATATTGCACAAGTGCAACGTTACAATCCCAATGCTGAAGACCCAGAGAATGCAGACCTGGACCGAGATATTGATGATTATGTAGCTGGAGCTGCGGTTGGTTCTGAAACAGCTAGAGCTAGTGGGTCTGGTGCTGGTGAAGCCAGTAGGTCAGGAGCTGGTCAGGCTAATGGATCAGGTGTGGATGCAGGAGATAGAGGAAAGGCTGTTGCTGACATTGAACAAGATAGAGAGCCTTCAGCACATTCTGATGATGATTCTAGCAGTGACGGTGATGATGATCCTTGTAGATCACATGCATTTATCAGAGTTGGATCCAGAATGGTTCCTAGATCTACTGTTGCCACTCAGGGAAGAAGAAGAATGAGAGAGACTGATGAAGATTGGGTGCCAGAGCAGCCTATGCCTAAGAGAAATCAAGATGTAAGGGAGAAACCTGAGATCTACACTCAGGGAAGAAGAAGAATGAGAGAGACTGATGAACATTGGGTGCCAGAGCAGCCTATGCCTAAGAGAAGAACACTTATCAGGGAACAAGAGACTTATGCTGCTGCTGGTGGATCAGAAAGAGTGCCAGAGACTGTTCCTGAGACTACACAGCCACAGCCACAGACAAGTGAAGAGGCTAGTTTGAGCCTTGCTGATCTGCAGAGACAGATGTCTGAGCAGAGGGAACAACATGAAAAGTCCATGAATGAGATGAGAGGTCTGATCACTCGTTTGGTTGAAGATTTTAAGGTTGTAAGTGACAAGAACAAGTTTCTTGAAGACAAGTTGGGCAAGGCTGAGGTAGTAGTGTCCAGCATGTACAAGAAGTATTTGGCTCTAGATGAAAAAGTTGCCAAACTGGCAGATGCATTGAAGAAGGGAGTCAAGATCCCTGATGAGAAGATGCATGAGCTAATTGACAACTATATGAAGTTGAGAGCTGAGAGAGATAGCTCAGGCTGCAAGGGTGATGAGTTAGCTAAGGTAAGGCATGACGATGATCATAATGAAGATCCAGATGCTGCCAAAGCTACACAGAAGCTAGAAGGAAGTTCTGTTTTGGTAACAGAGACTCAAGGGGGGTCTAGCCAGGCTGGTGTTGCTGGCAAGACAACTTCTGAAGCTCCACAGGCTCAAGAACAGGTGTCTACAGATATAAACATAGTTGTTGAGCCTGAGGCACCACAAACCAAACCCTTTACAGAAGATGTTGACATTGATCGATTAGAAAAGGGTAAGGGTTTGGCAGAGCAGTCTGTTGTTGTTGCTCCTGAAGCTGAAAATGCTAGTGCTCAGGATAGTGAGTCTACCGAGACCGACTCTACCAATAATACTTCTACCGGGTCAGATTTGCATCCTATAATTGTTAGGAGACTGGAGAAGCATGAGGGATATGATCCAGAAGCTCACATGAGAGCTAGAGCAGAGATCGGGGATTATGTTGATCTAGGATCTATGAGGGATCAAGAGAAGAGGAGGTTAGGTATTACTCATACTCCTTCAGAGTCAGAATCAGAGTCAGATTTTGAGACTGAGGAATTGAAGAGCAAGAAGAAGAAGCAGAAGAAGTAGATTTATGACGAATACTAGACGAAGACAATTTTATTTTAACGTCTAGAAGCTATTGCCAAGGGGGAGTCTGTAAGTGCACGTCTATGTCAATAACAGTCTAGATTGTTTGGTCTTATATTGTAATATGTCTTTGTAAAGTAATTGTCATTAATGAACTTCATATTATGCATAGAATACTAGATTAAGTTTGAGTATTGAATGTGTAATATCTGCTAAGTGTGAATTGCGACATCGCAATTCACAGAGACAATGCGACCTCGTAATTGCAGGGTCAATTACTAGGCTAGAGCAGGAATGCGACCTCGCAATTGAGTCGAGCTGGGCTTGAAATGCGAGGCCGACGTGTTGAATCCCATGTCGAGTTGTTCTCTATAAATACCGAACCCTAACAGAGATTAGGGTTGAACATTTGTCGAAATTTCGAGCATATTTGCAGGTTAAGTCGTCAAGTATTGTTCCGCTAGGCCTAGAGAAGATCTGCGAGGCAGCAGATAATCTGGAGGCTTGTTTTTCATTGTTGTGAATCACCAAGTTATAGTGAGGGATTCCGCACCTCAAGATAACTAGAGCAAGCTATTAACGATCCGTTTACAGGGGACTTACAATAACTAAAAAAACGACAATTTTGTTAAAGATTTTATAAATTAAAAATTTTAGAGGATAGTAAGTATAAAGATGAAAAAAAAATTAAAAACAAAATAATAATACGAACACAATTAAAACATAAATGTCCAAAATCATTAGAAAATAGAAAGTTAACGGAAAAATAATAAGTATCACAAATTAATCTTTTAGAGATGATCGGGAGTACATGTCTGAAGCATACTCACTACCGTTACATGAGAATATATAATGTAGTACTCACACAAAAAGATTAATATAATAGAAATAACATATAAATATAATAAAAAAGTATGTATAAAAAAATTAAATATTATATATTGTTTGATCCAAGAATCGCACGGACCTTCGATCGGGAACAAGGAGGGGTTTTCTTCGATTTATTGGCGATTCCCTACTGGTGTAAAGCTTTGAGAAGCTTAACGCCATTGTATCGGAGGTGTTTGTGTTGGCGGTGGAGACTTCTCCATAATAGAGAAGCCGACCACCTTAGGTGTTTTGGGGGTGAAGAGAACATGTCTCCATCCAATGATGAGAACCTCTATTTATAAGGGGAACTCATCTTGGGGAATAAGTTAGGTCATTAGGGTTTTACCCTAGAGTTTAGGAAGGGATTTGGGTAGATCCCTTTTCTTTGGGAGGAAGAAATAAGAGATTTCATCCATATTTGGCGGAGCTCCGTTCTGACGGGGTGCTCTGTAATAGGATCTTGGACATTCTGAGGTGAGCTCCGTTCTGACAGAGGTGAGCTTGTATTTCTACCGG
>CM067171.1:88653466-88668853 GCA_034093135.1 Erigeron breviscapus | reverse complement strand
ATGTCAACCAGAAGACATAGTGGTACTATTAATGGTGTCAATGTTACAATCAAGCCAGGCACCAAGGTTTTTCAAATCGAAGTTAAGTATACTGGTGGGCCACTGGTTAGAACTGATGATCCTGGTGCTATGCAGTATGGGTTCAGCGAATGGGTGGAGATGGTGAATGTTTTGGATTCTAAGGCACAAAAGAATAGGTTCGAGAAAGCATGGGTTAACTTTCTAAGGGGGAAGATTCAACATAAAGAAAATCTTGAGCAAAAGTTGAATATTGACCCTGAAGATACTCAGCCTATCTCTTCAGTGCCAAGAGAAGAAGAACTGGCGAAGGGCCATCTCATTAAGTTCTTTCTTCAGTTTATCTACTTGTAATTTGTATTTACATTCTGTAACTTGTATAAATTTCATTCCCTTGTATAAATGAAGTTACCGGTTTGTAACCACAAGGTAGATAATAGATTAAAATCTAACAAACCTAAAAGAAAAACCTAAGGCATTTATTGATCTATAAAAATGCCTTAGATAACTTAAATAGATTTAAATCGAACAAGTCTCTATAGTTCACACTTGTATAGATACAAGAACTAGAAAAGACTTAGACTATATTTCTAGACAAATAGGGGGAATTTGTTAGGACCAGTTCACCTAGAACTGGCCAGTCACCAGTTCATACTTGTCAGTCACCAGTTGCATCTGGAGACTAGTGAAACTGGTGACCAAGATGATTTGTCGAGAAATATATTGAAGTCCAGTTGCACCGTACAGTTAACGCAACTGAAGACTTCCTCCAGTTGAGAACTGACCAAGTTGAAGAAACATTCCAGTTGAAGTCGAAGACAACAAATGGAAGATAGAGAATGGCAATGGCAGCGAAGCCCAGTTGACATTCTAGTCAATTACAAACTGGAGACCATCAGTGGAAAGCCCTTACAAAGCTTTACACTGATTACGAGGAATTGACTTGTATGCTTTATGTACCTTTACCCGGAAAATAAGCCTTATCTTATTATTTAAGTATTAAAAGGTACATAAAGGTGGTTATGTAAAGTCACTTTAACATGCGACTTTACACTGCTTTTTAAGGAATTAAATGCTATTCGTTAAATGCTCCCAACCACATTTGTACGGCTAAAGTTAACATCCCAATGTTAACTTTGCCTATAAATACAAGTCATTGCACCACCAAGAATTCAAGTATTCGATCTCACAAAGTTATTTCACAAAGTCGAATAACTTCACACTTTGCAAACCTGCAATATTCTTGGTGAACTTGTGCAATCTTCTCAATCGCTAAAAGGAACATTCCACAACTTTAAGTGTTTCGATTGTCTTGAGAAATTCCGAGTATAGATCAATTGTATTTCATAGGTTGTTAGGATATTTACATTCGTGATTATCTTGGTTCCGCATCAACCTTGTAATTTGTTTAATATCAATAAATAAATTACACATTGAAAAATACATATTGTCTCATCAAGTTATCTTACAAGTTATTTGTATTATTGCATTGTTCTTTACTTATTGTCTTTCATATAAGTAATCTATCTAGAACTTGGTATATACACACTGCAACTGGTCGTCTCCAGTTCAGTGCATATATTGCAAAGTAACTCCACCATCGACATAGAGGTGTCTTCAGTAGAACCATCTAACGAGTTGGGACTTACAGGTTCCTTCTACCGTACTTCTCCCGGAGCTTCCTAGGTCACTTCAGAATCTATGTATCCCTTTTATAGCTATTTCCAAACTTATTTCCCTTATAGTGGGTCTAAGCCGGTTATAAAGCTATTTTATTTGTAACTCGTTGGGATCGAATAGGATGCTTCTTTATGTTGCCCAAGTGTCTGTTGTATGCCATATCCGTAGGTGATGAAGAAGCTTTTAATCTCATATGTGAACGCAATGTTTTCCTTAGTTGCATCACTTTTTCTTGGGAAGTTTCGGATGGTGGGTCGGTGATGCTGTGATGTAGTATATAGCTTCGGCTCTACTGTTGGTGAAAAAGGTCTTCAATTTAGTGGATGGATAATCGGTTCTTGAGCTGCGTAATTATTTAGGATTTTTGCGTATATATCTGGCTTGTGTGACGCTAGTAGGGTGGATGTTGAGGCAGGGTTGATCCGGGATCTTGTTGCTGAAGGTAGTATTGCTCTTAACGGTTTTCTTGTAACTGCGTTCTCCTTCGCAGAAAATTTGTTTAGGCGACATATCAATGTTGAATCATCGTCCAAAATATGTTTGAATTTTACTCCACCGTTATCTTTATCGGATCATATCAATGCACAATAAAATTGCTTGTGCATATTTCGCCGTGTGTAGACTGTGTAATCTGACCATCATCTGAGGCCGTAGGTTGTTCCGGAAATTCCTGAGTGCTCGGGGAGCTTATCTGTTGGCATAGGATGCAAAGACAAACTTGGGTCCTTCAGATTCTTCAATGTGTTGATGTGTAAAGGCTGAGCTGAAATTGTCTTCGTTTGTTGAAGTCTTTGATGCTTGTCATTCAGCCTTCAGGAAGGTTTTAAAAATATTCCTTCGATTAACATGCTCTATTCTCTCTGCAGCTGCTTCGTAATAAGTGTCGTGCTAGAAAGTTTCAGCATGGTCTTGTATTTTTGTTCAAATGGCTCTCTATCTTTTGCTTTTCACACCTCGACAGCTTCGCATATAGCCATTACGAATTTTTCTTAAAAACTTTTTACAAAGTTTCTAAGAGCTGTCGATTTGGATCGGCTAAGATTTAAGAGGCGCTCATTCGTAATAATCGGTTACTTCAAATCGGATTCTGTTGTGGGTTATATGTCTCCCTTATCTGTATCTCTGGAGGTCTGTGTCTTGAGTTGTGTCTTCCTTGGTAGCTTCGATGAGTAACCTTCTTCTTGAATTTTTTATGTGATTTGCATTGGGATTATCTATTGGCGTTTGCCTTTTAAAGATGCTGATCAGGCTATCTATTGGCTTTTGCCTTTGCAAGACTATTCCACAATGCTCATATTTGCACAAGATTTGCCCTATTGACTTTTTGTCGCCAAGGCTTTATCTGTGATATATACTGGGCTTTTATCTTAATTAAGATTTATCCACAGTGTCGTTGGATTTTATGGGCGTCCCTTACTCCAACTTAATTAGTTAATTGTACGTACTTATTTATAATATTTGCGAAGGGTAGCGACCCAACTTCGCTTATGTTAGCAGAGTTCAGTAAGCATCTGGCACTGAGTTATCTGCTTGGTGCCCACGTAGGGTCTTATAATTGTGACAGAGATTTGTACCTTTCAAGCAGCTTTGTGGTCGGAAGGTTTTGGCTCCGTCGTCTTTTGATGTGATCGTTGGTTGCGGTTGTTGTGGCTATCCGCTGATTGAATGCTCCTCCTTCGGCGTGCTTTGTAAATGTTGTGCCAATTGCTTGATATAGTCTTCTGGGTGCTTCAGAGATCATAATATAGTCTTCGTTATGCGCAGAGCTATGTCAGAATATCGGAGAGTAAGTGTGATATGGTCGTCCGCCTTTGGTGTTACGACTGTCTTTGTAAACGTATTGCCTTCGGTCTGTGCCTTTGAAGATGACATCTTTCTTGCAGATATGATATGTTTCGGCTGGAGGTAGGAGATCAAGATAAATATTGTGGTCTTCTGGATGTTGTAGTGTGCTTGCGAAGGATCGTATGTGCGTCATCGAATATCCATTCTTCTTAGTATCTTCCATTTGCTTCATAGTAGAAAATCACTTTCTCTCCTTTTTCCGTTATCTCTGGCAAGCTTGGGTAGGTTGAATACATCAATTTCTCCAACGATCTCTTATTTTAATCATCGCGATATATTATCTAGCGATGCCATCGGGGACAAATTCCTTAACGATGGACTCTAGGGCTTGGGGGTCCCAATGCGAGTTTTAATAATTCCATATGCGCGTCTTGCGAGCATCTTCGTTATAGGAGCTTTTCTTTGTCTCCGTAATATCTGCCAGGTATTGGCCTCGTTGTATGGTACAACTATCTCGTGTCCGTTGATGAGATGCTTCACTTTTGACGAGTTTTGCGAGTAGTGTGCCAACTATTGATCAATTTGTGTCTTCGGGAGCATCGGAGATCATAAATATAGCCTTCGTAACTTGTGGAGCTATAGCGGGACACCGGAGGGCACTCGCTGTGTTGTTCTCTGGTTTAGTGCCACGAGCATCTTGTAGAAGTATTGACTCTAATAAATACACCATTATTATTCTGTGCTCCACCGTCTTGTGCTTTGTAGGAAATCCATGTTTGGCTTACCAAAAAATTGTGAGTGTGGATTACTTTTGTTGTGTATATAGTAAAATCGGTTATGGTATTATTACTGCCTTCAATATGCACAAGGTCACCATATGCCATACGTATCGGTTATGGTATTATTACTGCCTTCAATATGCACAAGGTCACCATATGCCATACGTATCGGTTATGGTATTATTACTGCCTTCAATATGCACAAGGTCACCATATGCCATACGTCCGCAAACCTTTGTACTTGTTCCTTTCTTTAACGTTATTAAAGGTGGCTTCTATCGTATGAGGGGACATTGTATCCACGTTCTCATCCAACTCGTTAACCTCTCGTGATAGCATCTTTCGAAAATTCTGAGCTCGTGGTGTTGGATTCTACTATTGTGATGCTTTCTTCTCCTTGTAATAAATGTGCATAATTATTTTTAGGCTAGGCGACATAATCACCTAAATGATACGGAGTATTGAATTTGATCCCATGCCATGCACCATATTCTTTATGTAAAGTCCCCTTAATGGTGAAATTTAGTTGGAGATCTTGTGTCTTCCTTCCAGTTTCGTTTGGATTCTGTACCTTGCTGGGGTCTGCTAACCGCCCCATGTAGGTTTTGATGGAGGTCAGCGGTCGCCAGCCTGATGGTGGCAAGTGGTGGCTGAGTGGCGTGTTACCGCTTTCCAGGTTTTTTGATACGATCACTTGTATAGTCCACTCCTAACTATTTCTTTACAACTCTTGCATGATTCTTCATTGTTGATCGGCCTTATAGACGCTTCTCCATGGCCCAGATACACCACCATGCGGTTTATTGTGAGTTTTTTCATAAGCTTTTTGGTATATATTGCCTAGCTTCCAAATCTTCTTCTTGGTTAAGATCTGATATAATGAGTATTACGTACCCCATCTTATTTGACGATGTATCCCTCCGAACCATGATACAAAGGCCACCTAGCACGAAGCCCGAAGATGTTAATAATAAATAAATGGTTGGGGATAAGCCTAAATCCTTTCCTAAAATATAGCAAATCATATCCCAATTATAAAGGGATAATGATGGCAAGCAAATCGGATAAACATGGCAATGATATCCGAAACCCTAAAGGAGGCTAAAACCCTAGCTTTCCATTCAAGTTACCCTCTCCTATATAAGGAGAGGGAATTCTCCCTCAAAGGCACGAAAACTCTAACATAAGTCGAAAACCTTCAACAATTACAAAACACACATAGTTGGCGTAAAGGAGCACCGCTCCTACCTTCGGGGAATCGCCAACAAACTCTTAAACCTCAACCTCCTCTCCACGGACGAAGCTCCTTTCTGGAGTCATCATCAACTATGCGGTTTGGTGCACAATCATTTGGCGTCATCCGTGGGACCACACCGATTCATATCACAAAAACCCACCATTAAACCACACCATGATCGAATCCAAGATTCGTCATACCAAACTAAAAACTTGATAAGTCGCCGCAAGGAAAAACCCCGACGAATGGAAGATTTCTTTCTCTTATAATTCTGTAATCCAAAAACAGATCTGTACGCGGACACCTAATTTATTCCATCGCATGCATGCAGAAGGTACGATACTTCGAAGACATAAACTAGAGCACATATATTAATTAATATAAGCTGCTTAGTCGAGAATCCTTTATTATCTCCTTTACATGTGATATATGAAGCATAATATATTACAACATAATTAAGGCTGATGGAACAATCATGTGTCAGATCAAAACACAAGCTACTTAAAAAGTCTTTTGTTTTGAGTTTCATAGAACCCTTACATTAATCGTTAATATTATACATATATTAGTATGGCGGCAAATCACCGAATAGATTTTATGATCGGCATATGCATTTATGGAGATATATTTACCATAGAGAAAACCACTCTAATGGTACGAAACAAAATCCTATAATAAAGAAGAAGATCAAGACGAAGAGCCTACTCCACAACCTTACCAGATCTAGACAAAAGGCTCGCTCTAGAGCTCTCTATGTAACATATCCAGATAGAGGACCAAACCCGAAGCCTCCGACAAGCTTCGGACACCTCCGATAGCATTCAGCAAGCTTCGGAAACCTCCGACAGCTTCAGAAGCTTCGGAACCTCCGACAGCATTCAGCGAGCTTCGGAGACCTCCGGTAGCATTCAGCAAGCTTCAAAAACCTCCGACAGCCTTCGACGAGCTTCGGAAACTTCCGACAGCCTTCGACAAGCTTCGGAAACCTCCGATAGCCTTCGACGAGCTTCGGAAACCTCCGACAGCCATCAGACGAGCTTCGGAAACCTCCGACAGCCATCGACTAGCTTCGGAAACCTCCGACAGCCTTCGACGAGCTTCGGAAACCTCCGACAGCCATTCGCAAGCTTCGGAAACCTCCGACAGCCATCGACTAGCTTCGGAAACCTCCGACAGCTTCGGACACCTCCGATAGCATACAGTGACCTTCAGGAACTCTCAACAGCCTTCGGAGACCTTCCGGTAGCATTCAGCAAGCTTCGGAAACCTCCGACAGCCTTCGACGAGCTTCGGAAACCTCCGACAGCCTTCGACGAGCTTCGGAAACCTCAGAAAGCTTCGGACACCTCCGATAGCATTCAGCAAGCCTCGGACACTTTCAGCAGCCTCCGACGAGCTTTGGAAATCTCATAGCATACAGTGACCTTCAGGAATCTTCAACAGCCTTCGAAAACCTTCGACAGCCTCCAGAAAGCCTCCACTCCGATAGCATACAGTGACCTTCAGGAACTCTCAGCAGCCTTCGGTACTCTCTTTTATCGAAGTAAATTCGATGCAATAACTCGTGAAATTGGCGAACAAGGAGTACAGTCTAAAATCACGACCCTAGCAGTCCATAATATTAGACTGGGGGCTAATGATGATATATACCCCACCTTCGATGATGAGGCGCGACCAAATTCACAAATCTTTCTGACACTTTCTCCACCCTAAAAGGTCACACCTGCAATCTCCCTCTACAAAGCTCAAGACGTGAGGTAAAAACTCTCCAACCAAACTATATGGGCATTAAAATCCCAAGGTATGCACTAAAACCATGATCTTTTACATTTTGCCTAAAGGTGTATATAGCTTGTATAATGGTCACCTACGTGATAGTTTAAACCATATACCACAGCTCACCCACGGCTCAATTCGTAAGGCATAAGCCTCATAAATTACCAACCCCTAAAAGTATTGACATACTGAAATATTCCCGTCAAGATAAAGCCACGGACATGGTTTCCTACTCTTCGTAGATCATACAACCTCCGTAGAGCAAAATCATCGGGTATAATACTTTCCCTTCATAACGCTTCCATAGAGTAAAACTCCGAAAGTAGGTTACCCCCTACACGGTTTATTACCCAAAAATCAATCTATGCATCCTAGAATAGCATACCTAATATATACCCATACAACCTAGATAAATGCCAAGCGCATAAAACTCATATACTCTGGGGAAAACCCGAAACCAAAATATATCAGAGGCCACGAGCCTACGATCTTGTATAAAAAGTCTTATTTAAGCCTAAGAAGGTTAAGACTACTATCACTCATACTTCTATCCCATAAACCTTTTAAATAACCCCCCTCCGCAAGCACGAAGGTCAACAAATACACGTTTCATCACTACCCTTAAGCCTGAGAGGCTTGACAATCCACCTCCCCGTAAATTCGGAAGGTCATACATAGCCTGCCGCGATAATTTCCTTACAACATCCGAATATCCAAAGTTTTACCCATTACCAACAATCCTCTCTACAAAGAAGTCCTCGTCTCACTCTTGTTGACACAACTAGAGACTCAGACAATATCCTCCAATGCCTTTTACTAGAAAAGCTTACTCAAAATCGTTACCTAGGCCTTAGCCTCGTAACTAAACATCAATTTCCACTCCCAAAAACTTAAAGAAATCCAAGTATAATAAAGAACGCTCAAATAGCATATAAATTAGAGCCACGAGGATACAATCCTGAGGTTATAGCATGCAGCCCTTTGGGCAACCAAAAATATGAGACATGGAACCCCGCGGGTGGTTGCCTTCGGAACCATGCACTGATATTCCTAAACCTATAGAAACGTAGAACACCGAAAAAGAACAAACTTCAGAGTCATAAAACGAAGGGGATACCCCTTCGAGAAAACAAAATTAAACACTTCAAAGGAATATTATATTCAACACAAAAATGTACCCTTCACTCAATACAGAGAATACCTCATAAATAATAATAAATAATAAATAAAGAGGCCAACGAAAAATCGGAAGGCATTGCCCTCCGTAATTGGCCAAACATTGGTCCTATTAAGACCACAACGTTTTATATTATTCCTAAACTGAAAAATGGTGCAACCTAGCAACCATATAAGTCTTTATTAGATATTATGCTAACTCTTTGATCTCAGCTCACATTTGACAGTTGTTTAAATGGCGTAATGGCTTAACTACAAAGTTTAGACAAGCTTCGTAATGGCTAATTTATGGAGTTGCTCATATGTGAGTACTAAGGTTTAAAGAAGGCATGATATAAAGGTTCCACCCTCGAAGGGACCATTCCACAAAAATCACGAATATACGACCTAACAAAGGTTTGAATTATTTTGTATACGACGAAGAGACTTATATGTCCTACGTCGTAAAACCCATGACCCGAATAAGGTCAGAAAGTGGTGAACACACCCTCATCTTTAATCATTACGAAGGGTCACTCCCTATCGTATTACCTATCTTACCACGTACGTATCCATTTATCAATAAAAGACATGCTACTAAGGCTCAATGTATGATAGGGACGCCTACATAACATATAGCCAAATCGTAACTGGAAGAGCAAAACTTCCATAACGAAGCATGCACCAACGAAAAGACATGTAAAATACGAAGGTGATTGCCTTCGATACCATACAGACCGTAAGCAAATGTGACACACGGAATAATCGAATGGTGGTACCCTTGATACCGTGCATATACACAAGAAAAGACCTTCAAATTTCCAGCAAACTTCTACGTGACCATACGGAGGCCATATATGTGCCCCCGAAGGTCCAAAGACAACTCTCAAAGCAATAAAAAGGTAGCTCGGCATGATGATCCATTCGTAATATATCTTCGAAGCTTAAAGAAAGGACTTCTGAATATATAAAGAATAATTCATCACCCGAAGCCCATAAAAAAGCTTGAAAGAGTTAACAAAGGATGGCAGCCTACATAACCACTACCAAAGTCAGAATATAGAAGCTGAGGATTCCTCGGGAACTTTGAAGAAACCTCCCATAACAACAAGGAGGATACCTCTAGCACCTTCGTAGATAATTACAAGAAGAGAATAGTCATCCAAAGACATCAGAATCAACAATAAATGAAGAACATATCACACGTTACTCTGAAACATCAGCGATGTCTTCTCCACATCATGAGAATCAGAATTCTTAAAGTTTGCAACACCTGCCCTACATCAAAAGGACAGAGTCATAAGAAGATAACCATGTGGTCTACGGAACAAGGACACAACCACATGACAAGCAAAAGTAATGGTACATTAAGTTCATCAACGCACGAAGTTACTCAACAAAGCGACACACGTAAAAGTCTCGTCGAAGTAGAAAAACCTGACACAACGGAAATACGACCTCTGATTTGAAGGATACAACACCGGTTGTTTACATTATGCATAACAAAAAGATGCGAAGATACATCCAAGTTTTATGAGGTAGACCGATAAGAAGAAAATCTCTTCATGCCACCACGACATTACTACGCCTAGCTTTATTCACCGCGCAAGACGCTCATGTCTCCCGCATCAACCTATCTACAAATAATAAATGGCAAACGACCTCGAGATAGCCTTCGCTCAAAGGGACTATACCCTACGAAGCAAGCGCATTACCTTACTAAGGATACCATGACACCACCGAATCAGAAGCATAACACTTCATGATTACCCATACTATAAATATATTCCCAATTTCCTCTGTTACAAGACTCACTGATCTCCGTAAATCCACGACCGCGCAAAATTTCATCGCAAAAAGTGAGATTCAAAGATCAAAGGTCCACAAAAAAGAAACAACCGATTCCTAGTAAAGACCATATCAAGAGCCTTCGTGAAAGTACCTTACAAAGATCGCCCACTACCTTATCTCATTTGACAAAAGTCACCATTCGCAAATCACTTTCATGCAAAGAAAGAAAAGTTACTTGGGCAAGTAGCGATCAACAATGGCGAAAAAATCTTTAAA
Organism: Erigeron breviscapus; assembly: GCA_034093135.1. Classification (NCBI taxonomy): domain Eukaryota; kingdom Viridiplantae; phylum Streptophyta; class Magnoliopsida; order Asterales; family Asteraceae; genus Erigeron; species Erigeron breviscapus. Next base: position 88,658,356 of record CM067171.1, on the reverse strand, counting down.
GGTATAATAGCACGAATAACGAAGCCTCGTCCCAACCGTTTGATCAACTATTACCACTTACAGCATCAAGAAAAAGTCATTCGCCTTCGGTCCCTGTGATCTATCAAAATTAAGCATCCTTTAGTTCTCCGAGCAAAACTTTTAGCAAAGCTTGGAAGGACAAAATTGTATGAAGACCAGAGCGTTAGAAGACGAAGAAGTGAAGTCTAAAATCACAGCCTTGGCAGCCTCTAATATTAGACTGGGGGGCTTGACGATGTATCCCTCCGAACCATGATACGAAGGCCACCTAGCACGAAGCCCGAAGATGTTAATAATAAATAAATGGTTGGGGATAAGCCTAAATCCTTTCCTAAAATATAGCAAATCATATCCCAATTATAAAGGGATAATGATGGCAAGCAAATCGGATAAACATGGCAATGATATCCGAAACCCTAAAGGAGGCTAAAACCCTAGCTTTCCCTTCAAGTTACCCTCTCCTATATAAGGAGAGGGAATTCTCCCTCAAAGGCACGATGACAAATCGGCCGAAAACCCTAACATAAGTCGAAAACCTTCGACAATTACAAAACACACATAGTTGGCGTAAAGGAGCACCGCTCCTACCTTCGGGGAATCGCCAACAAACTCTTAAACCTCAACCTCCTCTCCACGGACGAAGCTCCTTGCCGGAGTCATCATCAACTATGCGGTTTGGTGCACAATCATTATTCATCTGATCTTGCATTTTTACGTCATCCCATTGATCTCCGACGGCCCGTGATTAAGGCTATTTGAAAGCGGTGGCCGTTTCTGGAGTTGATTATAATCAGAGCTCTTTCGCAGCGGTGAGTTGATTAAATATTGAGCCGGTATATTAGATAAGCAGAAAGTGATGGTGGTGGAGATGGTGAGAGAGGAATTAAGGAAAAAACGATATGATGATATTCGTTTTGTACCATATATCTTTTCCATCTTCCTTTTTTGCATCTCTTTTTTTTTACTATATTACATGGGATTTTTTGGTGATAATATATGGTATCTGATGTGACCGTCGTGCGTGTGGAAAGAATTTTAACGGTGTGAAGAAAAAGTCGATTAGATAAAAAATAAAGTGGGTAGCGGTTTACGGGTTTTATTGAAAATTGAGGTGTATAGTCGAACTTGGATCATGGGATTTGGTTCTGGAGTTGACTTCATCACAAGCATGATGAATTGATTTTTGATGTAAAGGTTTTGAATTGATTTCAGATCTACTCATTTAGAAATTAGATAAAGAATTTGATTGGCTAAGGCTATTATCATATAATAATCCAGAGTGAATTTGGATTTATAAATAGCGGCTGGAGTTTTGTATTTCTGGATAAAGAATAGAAAAGGATTTTGGCAGATCCGTAAAAAAGTTGTACAGATCTAACCCGGTGGCAGAGATGGAACGTATAGTAATTAGTCTCACGGATGACGCCAATTTGTTTGATCCAAGAATCGCGCGGACCTTCGATCGGGAACAAGGAGGGGTTTTCTTCGATTTATTGGCGATTCCCTACTGGTGTAAAGCTTTGAGAAGCTTAACGCCATTGTATCGGAGGTGTTTGTGTTGGCGGTGGAGACTTCTCCATAATAGAGAAGCCGACCACCTTAGGTGTTTTGGGGGTGAAGAGAACATGTCTCCATCCAATGATGAGAACCTCTATTTATAAGGGGAACTCATCTTGGGGAATAAGTTAGGTCATTAGGGTTTTACCCTAGAGTTTAGGAAGGGATTTGGGTAGATCCCTTTTCTTTAGGAGGAAGAAATAAGAGATTTCCTCCATATTTGGCGGAGCTCCATTCTGACGGAGTGCTCCGTAATAGGATCTTGGACATTCTGAGGTGAGGCTCCGTTCTGACGGGTGAGCTCTGTTCTGACGGAGGTGAGCTCCGTATTTCTGCCAGGAAACATCCTTAAGCAGCCTTCGTAATAGCAGATTTACATACGGAGGTAGGGCTCCGTATAGGGTATATCATCATATATAAAAGTAAAAATAAAAATAAAAGCTAAAACCAAAGCCCAAATGAACACATAATAACATTACTAAAAGTTTTACGTAAAAAAAGACATAGTAACTTTATACAATTACTTTTACAAAGTAAATGACAAATAAAGACACACACTATATAATAAAGTGGCAAAAAGAACTGGAATGATATATGTCAGTCCCAACTCAATAGATGGCACTACCTGAAGACACCTCAATGTCGATGGTGGAGTTACTTTGCAATATAAGCCCTGAACTGGAGACGACCAGTTACAGAGAGTATATACCAAGTTCTAAATAGATTACTTATTTAAGTGACAATAAGTAAAGAACAATGCAATAATACAAATAACTTGTCAAGTAAATTGGTGAGACAATATGTAATTTTCAAGTGTAATTTATTTATTAACTTTAAATAAATTACAAGGTTGTTGCGGAACCAAGATAATACAAGAATGTAAATATCCTAAAAACCTATGAACTACAATTGATCTACACTCGGAATTTCTCTAAACAATCGAAACATTTAAAGTTGTGAAATGTTCCTTTTTACGATTGAGAGAATATTGCACAAGTTCACCAAGAATATTGCAGGTATGCAAAGTGTGAAGTGTTTTCACTATGTGATTTCACTTGTTATTCTTGTTGTGCAATGACTTGTATTTATAGGCAAAGTTAACATTGGGATGTTAACTTTGGCCGTACAAAAGTGGTTGAGAGCATTTAAGGAATAGCATTTAATTCCTTAAAATGCAGTGTAAAGTTGTAGCATAAAGCAACTTTATTCAACCAGCTTTATGTACCTTTTATTACTTAAATAATAAGATGAATCTTATTATCCGGGTAAAGGCACATAAAGCATAAAAGTCAATTCCTCGTAATCAGTGTAAAGCTTTGTAAGAGCTTTCCACTGATGGTCTCCAGTTTGTAACTGACTAGAATGTCAATTGGGCTTCGCTGCCATTGTCATTCTCTATCTTCCACTTGTTGTCTTCGACTTCAACTGGAAGGATTCTTCAACTGGTCAGTTCTCAACTGGAGGAAGTCTTCAGTTGCGTTGACTGTACGGTGCAACTGGACTTCAATATATTTCTGGACAAATCTTCTGGGTCTCCAGGTTTACTGGGTCTCCAGGTGCAACTAGAGACTGGCCAGTTTACCAGTAAACTGGTCCTAACAAATTCCCCCTATTTGTCTAGAAATATTGGCAAGTCTTTTTCAGTCCTTATATCTGTACAAGTGTGAACTGGAGAGACTTGTTCGATTAAATCTATCTAAGTTCTCCAAGGCATTTTTATAGATCAATAAATGCCTTGGGTTTTTTTTCTTTTAAGTTTGTTAGATCTAATCTATTATCTACCTTGTGGTTACAAACTGGTAACTTCATTTATACAAGGAAATGAAATTTATACAAGTTACAGAATGTAAATAAAATACAAGTAGATAACTGAAAAGAGAACTTAATGAGATGGCCCTTCGCCAGTTCTTCTTCTCTTGGTCACTGAAGAGATAGGCTGAGAGTCTTCAGGATCAATATTCAACTTTAGCTCCAGATTTTCTTTGTGTTGAATCTTGCCCCTTAAGAAGTTCACCCATGCTTTCTCAAACCTATTCTTTTGTGCCTTTGCATCCAAAACATTCACCATTTCAACCCATTCACTGAACCCATACTGCATTGCACCAGGATTGTCAGTTTTAACCAGTGGTCCTCTGGTATAACTAACTTCAACTTGAAAGTGCTTGGTGCCTGGCTTAATTGTTACATTTACATCATTGATAGTCCCATTATGTCTTCTGGTTGCCATGATCTGGGAGTAATAGCTTCTTGCTTCAGATTCATTTGTTATTTTAATACTCCCAGCTCCAGCAGCCAGTACAGCAGACTTGATGTCATTATTTGATACCTCGCCAGTTGGTTCAACAAACGTGCTAAGGTCAGCATCTCTGGTCAGTGGTCTTCTTGGTTGAGAGATCCTTCTTGGTGGATTCAAAACCCTTTTCACAACCTTCTTAACATGTTCAATTCTTTTTAGAATCCCACTGGCCCTGTTCTCCTTCGCCTTCTCCACTGATATGTTCAAATTTCTGGCATCAAATTCAGCTTCATCCTCAGGATAGTGTCTGTCCAGTTCAACATCAAGCATTTCTTTCAACTGGTCAACTATCTTGGGATCATTCTTAACTCTGGCATACTCCTCCTTAGTGATTCCCAAAAGATGAGCATCACTCATATCAAGCAACTTAATCTGTGCAAGATGTGCTCTGGCTTCAGCTTGGTTTCTTTGTTTCATCTTCTTTCTTTCTATAATATCATTCCCAAGTCTAGCCAATCTTCTACTATCACTATCTGAAACTGGAGGAAGTACATCAGCATTGCCAGTTTCTAACATTGGTACATCAGTGGCCGGCTGGGCAGATACATCAGATGCCAAACCTTTGCCCTTGTCAACAACATTCCCCCTATCACCTACATCACCAGTTTCACCAACTCTTTGCTCACCAGCTTCAGTACTGGCAGCCACAATCAATTCTCTTCCAGGTGCAACTGGTGCAAGGACTGCACTTCTTTCCCCCTTGGCAGCATCTAGACCTGCCCTAATAGCTTCCCATTCAGAAAGGTGAGATGGCAACCAGTCAAGAGGCTGCCATGTTTGCATGTCCTTGCACTCCTTGAAAATTCCACACGTCATCCTGAAAGACCTCCACAGATGGTTGGTCTCCTTTGACTGGGTCAAAACATTTGCTGTAACCTGTTCTTGACCAGTTTTCAATTCATTTAAAATCTTGGAATCTTCATCCAGACCAGAAACCACCTTGTCTTTTACCTCTTCATCCTTCTTCTTCAGACTTTCCACTTCAGTTGTCAGTTTATCCAAAGACTGAGCATGAA
>CM067171.1:88641608-88652466 GCA_034093135.1 Erigeron breviscapus | reverse complement strand
TTTGTGTTTTATAGGATCAGATTCACAAAAGACAATTGGAGTTACTGGGGAGTGTCAAGGGCTGGCTTCTTGTTGATTACAGCATTTGATTCATCAAATGTGACATGAATTGACTCATGGACCTTCTCCAGTCTCTTGTTGTAGACTCTGAAGGCCTTGCGAATGGGTGAATAGCCTAAGAAATACCCTTCATCAGCTTTGGCATCAAATTTGCCTAACTGACTGGAGTCGTTCAGGATGTAAACTGGACATCCAAAAACGTGAAAATAACCAATATTTGGTTTTCTATTTCTTAAGACTTCATAGGCTGTCTTTTTTGTGTCTTTTGATGTACACTGATCGATTCTGGGTGTGGCAAGCAGTTGCAATTGCTTCCGCCCAGAAACTGGTAGATAGACCAGATTCAGCAAGCATACTCCTGGCAGCTTCTATCAGCGTTCGATTCTTCCTTTCCACCACTCCATTTGTTCTGGAGAGCGGGCTGATGAGAAATTCTGGGAGATGCCAGTGTCAGTACAGAATGACTCCAGAGTTGCATTCTGGAATTCTGTTCCATTGTTACTTCTTAACTGACACACTTTTCGACTGTACTTGAGCTCAATTTGCTTGATAAGACTGATGATTTCAGCAGCAGCTTCACTTTTAGACCTAAGAAAGATCATCCAACAATATCTGGAGAATTCATCTACGATCACCAGGGTGTATCTTTTACCAGCACGAGTCTGAACGTTCACTGGACCAAAGAGGTCCATATGAAGCATATGAAGAGGTTCAGAAATGCTGAAATTCTGTTTGGTCTTGAAACTGGTATGTTTTTGCTTACCCATCTCACATCCTGGACATGGCCTTTCCTTTTTGAAGGAAACTGAAGGTATCCCATCTGCAAGTTGTTTTCTGGACAACTTTTAATATTCTTGAAATTTAAATGGGATAACCTTTTATGCCATAACCAGTTTGTGTCTTCATCAGCTTGAGTATAGAAACACTGCTCTGAAGGAGAGCTTTCCATATCCATCACGTACACATTCCCTTTTCTGGGAGCAATCAACACTACCTTCCAGTCCTTGTTGAATACGATACCCTGAGCAATATTGAATAAGACTTGATAGCCATCATCACATAGTTGGCTTACACTGATCAAGTTATATTTCAAACCATTCACAAATGCAACACGTGTGAACTTGACTTGTCCATTGTTCAGAACACCATATCCCTCAGTCTTTCCACAACCATCATTTCCAAAAGTAATGGAGGGTTCATCAGAAATGGTGAACTCCTCCAGTAGGGTCTTACATCCGGTCATCGTCCTGCCAGCTGCACTGTCAAGATACCAGATATATTTCTTTCGATCGCCCTTTTTGATAACAATGTCCACCCATCGTCCAGATGTGACATCTTTCTTCACCAGGAGCTCTTCGTCTGCCAGAGCCATGTAACAGCAATCTCTTTCTTCTTCTTCATCAGCAGATGATTCATCAGAAGGAACCCACTTCTCTTCAGTTGTTGCAATCATGCACTTATTATTTTCCATTTTTTGTCATTTGTTATTATTATTTGTTTCCATTTGTTGTGCCATGAGAGCAATTTGGGCCTTAAGCTTTTTATATTTCAATTTATAACTATCATCAGGCTTATTATTAGAAGAGAATGGACCAGGCTTGGATGCAAACTGGTTGGACCTGCACTCTTTCATGAAATGACCCTTTTTGCCACACTTAAAGCATGTCAAATTGTTCTTGTCAGTGGAAGAACTGGATGCAAATTGTCCAGATGGCCTATTTGCTCTTGCTTTGAAACGGTTAAACGTTTTAGCAATCATTGCAATAAGGTCATCATCTTCAGTTTCATCACAACAATCTGGAGAGACTTGACTGGATTCTCCAGAATCCATGAGTTCAGACACCATCTTCTTCATAGAAAATACATTCTCAGAAGATATCAGTGCTGTACTTTGTGGTTCAGTATGACTGATCACATTAGGACTACTGGAGGCATGGTTAAAGGCATCTTGTTCTGCCACTAGTCTCTGAGCTTGATTTTCTTCAGTGTACCTGAAAGCTCCATAAAGAGTTGAGAGAGTGTGTGTGTGCAGAGTTTTTCCTTATCGTAAGACTAGGATCATGTGAGACCATTTGGTGGGTAGAATGTCACAAAATTTCTCCAGAAGTATATCCTTGTCCTTCTCAACCCCAAGACCTCTCAATTGGTTTATGATACTCATAAATCTAGTGTAAGTACCAGTGAGAGACTCATTAGGTTGAGCAAAAAATGACTCATACCTCTTGTTTAAGGAGACCTTTCTGGTGACAATGGTGTCATCTCCTCCTTCATGTTGGTTTAAAAGTTCATCCCACATGGTTTTAGCACTAGGAAAAAGAACTAGTGTGGGAATTAGGGTTTCTGGAACAGCCCCGAGGATCATGTTTTTGAGAAGGGTGTCTAGATTCACCAATCTCCTCTCCTCTTCTGACCAATGTTCCTCCCTCTTTTCCCTTCCTCTTCTAGATCCAGAAGGATCAAGAAGGGGATTGAGAGGTGATGTAGGGACATAAGGACCTTCGTTTAAAATTTTCATCATGTTCCTCTCAATACCAGTGACATGCAAAACCATCCTAGCCTTCCACGTACCAAATTCATCACTGTTCCCACTGAATTTAGGAACAGGATTATTTGAGTAGTGCACATGCACGTGTGGAGAAGCAGGAGTAGGAGGAGGAGGTAGATTAGTGTTATTAACAATTGGTGGTTCATTTTGATCATTAATATTTGCATTAGGATCGGGACCAAGACTAAAACCTTGTGTATTTTCTTGGTTAGCCATCAAGAAACAGATCTAGGCAATGATTAGCCTTCTACTTTGATACCAAATGTGAGTCCCTTAAGTTCGATGGTTAACCAGGAAAGTGCAAAATACAACAAGTCTAATAAGCACTAGATTGGACTAGTATTACTTTAATATAAATGCAAGTATATAAATAAAGTAATACAAGACTTAAAGCAATAAACAAGTAAAGTGGAACATTATGTATTTTTCATGGGTATTTTATTTATGATGTTAAATAAAATACAAGGTTGTTGCGGAATCAAGATAATACAATTAAGTATGTATCCTAACAACCTATGAGTTACAAATGATCTATATTTGTCAAATAACTCTTTAGGATCGAGATACTTAAAGTTGTGAAGTATCCCAGTTTAAGATCGAGAGTATTTGGACAAATTCACTTCAATGCAAAATGAATGCTTAAAAGTATTTATGTCAAGGAAATGACTTCCTATTTATAGGCAACAAAATTCACCAGTGAATTTTGTGCCGTACAAATATGGTTGCATACATTTAATGATCCGACAAGAACATTAAATGTATTGGATAAGGAATAAGGATAAAGTCGCATCAAATGCAAGTGTATCCTTTTATCCAACCACCTTTACACACGTATACTTTGGTAAAGAACAAGTGGATTGTTCTTTGGAAAGTGTGTAAAGGGAAAAGTCAATCCTTGATATCAGTGTCCAGACTTGTAGGATCTAGAACACTGACAATCCTCCAGTGTACAGATCTGGTAAGACTTTCCAGTGGACTCCGCCATTTGTTAAGTCTTCTTTCTTCAGACTTCAGTCTTTGACTTCAGTCAGAATGTCTTCAGTAGAGTTGATCTGGACTTGGGTGAAGTCCAGTGAGCTCATCTGGAGAATACTCCAGATTTCCTATACAAGTATTTGCTCACTGGTCTTCAATTATTTCTGGACAAATCTTCAGAGGGACTCCAGATTCCAAGTCTGGAGTAGGTCCAGTAGAACACGATTCTGGTCAGATTTTCAGTGAGGCTCCAGTAGTCGCGTCTGGAGCGAGTCCAGTAAATCTGGACTAAATCTGGACCTAACAGGATGCCTTACACCTCAATTACTGGAGAGAGGGTGAATCTCCAGTCGTCTTACCCTCAAATGTTAATTTTCGCCAAGTCCTCCTTGAAATGGGACACAAGGAGTGCTTGGAGAATGGGGTTTTGAAGACGAAGGGTGCGATGACCATGAAGGGTCTTACACCTTCATGGAGGTATTTTTTCATCCACCTGGTGGAGAGTATGGGTGGGAGTTCTGGTGGTCTTGACCAGATTAACTCCTCACAAGCAGAAATGGCTTACTGCTTGTGGAATGGATTGAGAGTAGACTTTGCAGACATCTTGTTTAGAAGCCTGGTACAAAAGCTGAAGGGCACAAGGGTGTTTGTATCCCCTTCTCAAGGTTTCTCTCTCTCTGTTTTAAACATATTCTGGGCAGAGAAGCATACTTAAGTACAGATTCACCGTACACTGCTCCAGATATGTTGAGGAATTTAGACTCTCTGGTATCTGAAGCTGGAGAGGTCGAGATTCCAGAACGAATGCAACTGCATTCGCTTCAACTGATGCACCAATTGAAGGTGAGTCAGAAAGGAAACTGGGCGGGCCTCAAAATAATGAGGGACCCTCCAGTTCGTCTAATGTTGTGGTTGAGGATAGAGCAACCATAACTGAAGCAACTCCAATCACATCTATCCCTGGTGAAGATACTTCGGTATCTGATCCTCCAACAGATGCACCCATCCAGGAAACTTGGGAAGGTCATCTGGAGACTGACCCTTCTGGTCAGCCCTCAGTTACATTCATGGATCTGGACATGAATGTTAATGACGAGGAAATCCTGATAGAGTCTTCGGATTCTGAAGGAACTGAAACAGACTTGGAGATTTTTGAGGCTTCTGTACAAGCTCAAAACCCTTCATCTCCAGTCTCGCTCCCAGATGCATCAATTTCACTTTCACCACCACAAGAAAATGTGCCTACTGATATATCTTTCCAAACTTATACCGCTCCTTCACCAACTGGGCAATTCTCACTTGCTCGAGAAATGCCACCCCCACCGCCGCCGTTGTTCACACCTGAGCATTCTCAGCATGAACAACACATTGTTTTTCCAGTCCTTTCTTCTACCACCACTCCTATTATTTCTTCAACTGCTGGCATGACAACTGGGGAGACTTCCTTAAGTTTGCCTCCTCCAGTTCCTCCAGTAGTAACTGCTGCTGGTCCAGTGACACCTTCTCCTTTGTCACTGGACAGTCAAGTTGTCTCACTACAAGCCGATCTCCAAAACCTTCTTACCAGGGTGGAGGAGATTCAAAAGACACTTGACAAAAACACCAAGTCTTTCTCCAGATACCACAAGGATCACTTGACAAACATTAAAGTGGTTGATCTTGGATAAACAAGTTTTCATCAAATGAAGACTTGGTGTTCAATAAGCTAAATGAGTTGGTCACTGGCTGCAATAATCTGGCAACATCTTTGAAGGAAGCCTTTGATCTTACTCAGTCCAAGGTCACAACGTCAATCTCCAATCTACTTGGCAACACTGTAAGAACATCTGAAGTAGATTTGAGGAGATTGAAAGGCAGGTAAAGGAATTAATTGAAAAACCTGGCCTAAATGTGACTGAACTTGGAGAGCAGTTGATGACTTCAGTTGGTCAGAAGATAGAGGATACGCTGGGTGCAAGAGAAGCACAAATGATTGAAAGGGTGATGTCTGAGATCACCAAGCTGGCCACTCCTCAGGTTGATCTGGCCCCACTCACCAGTGAGATCAACCAGTTGAGAGGCAGCATTGAGAATTTAAACACCCAGGTATCTCTACATGCTCAATCTTTAGATAAACTGACAACTGAAGTAGAGAATTTGAAGAAGAAGGATGATGAAGTAAAGGATAAGGTTGTCTCTGGTTTGGATGAAGACTCCAGGATCTTAAATGAATTAAAAACTGGTCAAGAACAGGTTACTGCAAATGTTTTGACCCAGTCAAAGGAGACCAACCATTTGTGGTAAACTGGCCAGTCTCAGTTGCATCTGGAGACCCAGTGAAACTGTCCAGTGAAACTGGAGACCTAGATGATTTGTCGAGAAATATATTGAAGTCCAGTTGCACCGTACAGTCAACGCAACTGAAGACTTCCTCCAGTTGAGAACTGGCCAAGTTGAAGAATCATTCCAGTTGAAGTCGAAGACAACAAATGGAAGATAGAGAATGGCAATGGCAGCGAAGCCCAGTTGACATTCTAGTCAGTTACAAAACTGGAGACCATCAGTGGAAAGCTCTTACAAAGCTTTACACTGATTACGAGGAATTGACTTTTATGCTTTATGTACCTTTACCCGGATAATAAGATTTATCTTATTATTTAATTGCAAAAAGGTACATAAAGGTGGTTGAGTAAAGTTGCTTTATCATGCGACTTTACACTGCTTTTTAAAGAATTAAATGCTATTCCTTAAATGCTCTCAACCACATTTGTACGGCCAAAGTTAACATCCCAATGTTAACTTTGCCTATAAATACAAGTCATTGCACAACCAAGAATACAAGTTGAATAACTTCACACTTTGCAAACCTGCAATATTCTTGGTGAACTTGTGCAATATTCTCTCAATCGCTAAAAGGAACATTTCACAACTTTAAGTGTTTCGATTGTTTAGAGAAATTCCGAGTGTAGATCAATTGTAGTTCATAGGTTGTTAGGATATTTACATTCTTGTATTATCTTGGTTCCGCAACAACCTTATAATTTATTTAACATCAATAAATAAATTACACTTGAAAATTACATATTGTCTCACCAATTTATTTTACAAGTATTTTGTATTATTGCATTGTTCTTTACTTATTGTCTTTTAAATAAGTAATCTATCTAGAACTTGGTATATACACACTGCAACTGGTCGTCTCCAGTTCAGTGCATATATTGCAAAGTAACTCCACCATCGACATAGAGGTGTCTTCAGGTAGTGCCATCTATTGAGTTGGGACTTACAATAAGTATCGAAATAAAAGAACTAATGATAAATATTGCTAATCAAAGTAAAGATCTAATAAATAATGCTTGAAAAGTAAAGAGTAAAGAGCAAGAACACCGAGATTTGTTAACGAGGAAAAGCCCTTAATCCTTTAAGGATCGCCGGCATAAAACCCCCGGGAGGAAGCAATCGTCCCTGCCTTTGTTCTTTTATTAATGGTTGTTAAAATGTTTACAATGGTGGAATTCGGTTGATCGATGTATCTAAGTGTGTGAATGAAAGTAGCAAGAACAGTGTGTGTGAATACAAGTGAGTAGTATGTTGTGAATAAAAAATACGATATCCTAAGATCGATCAGCCTCCTTCATTATATAGACCTAGGATTTAACTAACTATGCGAGTTTGTAGGGATCTTCCAGGTCTTCGTTGATTTGAACGTTGGAGCATATCTTGACCAGTCTTGTGAACGTTGAAGCTTTTCTCCTCATGCTGAAATCAACTTGAAGTCCGAATATCTTGGCAGACTAAGTCTTCTTTGCGTGTTGAAGTTTAATCCCATGTGTGAAATCCTTTCTTTACTATCGAATATTCTGGAATCTGCATGCTTATCTCATGTAGAAATGATAATAATAGTTGAAACATAACGTTAGCAAAATATTAATAAGTAATCAGAATATTCAACTATGTCAAGATCCTAGTATGTCAAGATCTTGGACCTTCAGGATATTGGTACTTGAAATTTCACCCATAACAATTGTCCCCAAAGTTATTTTAATAAAATCTATTTTGTTGAAATAACTTTGAATCTTCTAGAGAAAGCTTTGACCGAAGTCAACTAGTAAATTTTGAAACTATATTAAAGATAAAACACGTGGACTCCGGATAACTAAGAGTTTCTTTAAGCATTATAGGTAAACAGTTCCGATTTAGATTCTACTCATATTCTTTTTAGAAATCTCAGATAGTTTTCCATATCCTCTCAAGATGTCTAATGAGTTTCCTATCCTAGAGGTATCATATTTCATAAATTTAGTCCAACTTGATAGATGGTACTACTGAAGACACCTCTATGTCGATGGTGGAGTTACTTTGCAATATATGCACTGAACTGGAGACGACCAGTTGCAGTGTGTATATACCAAGTTCTAGATAGATTACTTATTTAAATGACAATAAGTAAAGAACAATGCAATAATACAAAATACTTGTAAGATAACTTGATGAGACAATATGTAGTTTTCAAGTGTAATTTATTTATTGATGTTAAACAAATTACAAGGTTGTTGCAGAACCAAGATAATACAAAGAATGTAAATATTCTAACAACCTATGAAATACAATTGATCTACACTCGGAATTTCTCAAGACAATCGAAACACTTAAAGTTGTGAAATGTTCCTTTTAGCGATTGAGAGAATATTGCACAAGTTCACCAAGAATATTGCAGGTTTGCAAAGTGTGAAGTGTTGTATGTTTTTCACTTAGTATTCTTGTTGTGCAATGACTTGTATTTATAGGCAAAGTTAACATTTGGGATGTTAACTTTAGCCGTACAAATGTGGTTGAGATCATTTAAGGAATAACATTTAATTCCTTAAAAGGCAGTGTAAAGTCGCATGTTAAAGCAACTTTACTCAACCACCTTTATGTACCTTTTATTACTTAAATAATAAGATAAAGCTTATTATCCGGGTAAAGGTACATAAAGCATAAAAGTCAATTCCTCGTAATCAGTGTAAAGCTTGTAAGAGCTTTCCACTGATGGTCTCCAGTTTGTAACTGACTAGAATGTCAACTGGGCTTCGCTGCCATTGTCATTCTCTATCTTCCATTTGTTGTCTTCGACTTCAACTGGAATGATTCTTCAATTTGGTCAGTTCTCAACTGGAGGAAGTCTTCAGTTGCGTTGACTGTACGGTGCAACTGGACTTCAATATATTTCTCGACAAATCATCTAGGTCTCCAGTTTCACTGGACAGTTTCACTGGGTCTCCAGATACAACTGGAGACTGGCCAGTTTACCAGGTGAACTGGTCCTAACAAATTCCCCCTATTTGTCTAGAAATATTGGCAAGTCTTTTTCTAGTTCTTGTATCTATACAAGTGTGAACTGAAGAGACTTGTTCGATTTAAATCTATCTAAGTTTCCCAAGGCATTTTTATAGATCAATAAATGCCTTAGGTTTTTCTTTTAGGTTTGTTAGATTTTAATCTATTATCTACCTTGTGGTTACAAACTGGTAACTTCATTTATACAAGGAAATGAAATTTATACAAGTTACAGAATGTAAAACAAAATACAAGTAGATAACTGAAAAGAAAGAACTTAATTAGATGGCCCTTCGCCAGTTCTTCTTCTCTTGGTCACCAAAGAAATAGGTTGTGAGTCTTCAGGGTCAATATTCAGCTTTTGCTCCAGGTTTTCTTTATGTTGAATCTTGCCCCTTAAGAAGTTCACCCAAGCTTTCTCAAACCTATTCTTTTGTGCCTTCGCATCCAACACATTCACCATTTCCACCCATTCGCTGAACCCATATTGCATAGCACCAGGATTGTCAGTTTTAACCAGTGGCCCTCTGGTGTAACTAACTTCAACTTGAAAAACTTTTGTGCCTGGCTTGATTGTCACATTTACACCATTGATAGTACCACTATGTCTTCTGGTTGACATGATCTGGGAGTAATAGCTTCTAGCTTCAGATTCATTTGTTATTTTTATACTCCCAGCACCAGCAGCCAGTACAGCGGACTTGATGTCTTCATTGGATACCTCGCCAGTTGGTTCAACAAATGTGCTAAGGTCAGCATCTCTTGACAGTGGTCTTCTTGGTTGTGGAATCCTTCTTGGTGGATTCAAAACCTTCTTCACAACCTTCTTAACATTTGCAATTCGTTTAAGAATCCCACTGGCCCTATTCTCCTTAGCCTTCTCCACTAAAATGTTCAAACTCTTGGCATCAAATTCAGCTTCATCCTCAGGATAGTGTCTGTCCAGTTCTACATCCAGCATTTCTTTCAACTGGTCAACTATCCTGGGATCATTCTTGATCCTGACATACTCCTCCTTAGTGATACCCAAAAGATTGGCATCACTCATATCAAGTAACTTGATTTGTGCAAGATGTGCCCTGGCTTCAGCTTGGTTTCTTTGTTTTATCTTCTTTCTTTCTTTAATATCATTACCAAGTCTGGACAGTCTTCTGCTATCACTATCTGAAACTGGAGGAAGTATATCAGCATTGCCAGTTTCTAACATTACATCAGTGGTCGGCTGGGCAGATGCATCAACAGCTAAACCTTTTCCCTTATCCAACACATTCCCCCTATCACCTTGCTCACCAGCTTCAGTACTGGTAGCTACAACCATTTCTCTTCCAGGTGCAACTGGTGCAAGACTTCTTTCCCCCTTGCCAGCATCTAGACCTGCCCTAATTCTTCCCATTCAGAGGGGTGAGATGGCAACCGGTCAAGAGGCTGCCATGTTTGCATGTCCTTGCACTCTTTGAAAATTCCACACATCATCCTAAAGGACCTCCAAAGTGGTTGGTCTCCTTTGACTGGGTCAAGACATTTGCACTAACTTGTTCTTGACCAGTTTTCAATTCGTTAGATCTTAGAATCTTCATATATACCAGAGACAACCTTTTCCTTCATTTCATCATCCTTCTTTTTCAGATTCTCTACTTCAGTTGTCAGTTTTTCTAAGATTCAGCATGTAGAGATACTTGGGTGCTCAAATCTTCAATGCTGCCTCTCAACTGGTTGATCTCACTGGTGAGTGGGGCCAGATCAACCTGATGAGTGGCCAGCTTGGTGATCTCAGATATCACCCTTTCAACCAATTGTGCTTCTCTAGCACCCAGCGTATCCTCTATCTTCTGACCAACTGAAGTCATCAACTGCTGTCCAAGTTCAGTTACATCTAGGCCAGGTTTTTCAATCAACTCCTTCACCTGCCTTTTAATCTCCCTCAAATCTACTTCAGTTGTTCTTACAGTATTGCCAAGCAGATTAGAGATTGAGTTGTAA
>CM067171.1:88633916-88640608 GCA_034093135.1 Erigeron breviscapus | reverse complement strand
CTTTTTAAGGTGGATATATAATTGGCAAACACCTTCTATATTGGTGGCGCCACCTAGGTTCAATTTCTTGCTATGCACCCCATAGGGTCCGCTCTCTTAGTCCTTAGTGGTATAGCATTTTATAAGACCCTTTCAACTAAATTTACATTTGAACAGGATTCGAACTCTCATAAAAAAAACCATTAGTGGAAAACTTCATAGCATTCTAAACACAATGGCTGCATCAACAATACACGCTGTAACACCCCAACAAGGCAGAATCATGGGGTATCACAAGAAAAGCACAGCATGACATGGAAATTATGTAGAGTAAATCTAAATGCATAAAAAGGATCAAGTAATCCATACGAACCATTCCATAGTGCAAGTAACCGGATCACACATAAGTCCCCTTGAAATGGGACACAAGGAGTGCTTGGAAAATGGAGTTTTGAAGACGAAGGGTGCGATGACCATGAAGGGTCTTACACCTTCATGGAGGTACTTTTTCATCCACCTGGTGGAGAGTATGGGTGGGAGTTCTGGTGGTCTTGACTAGATTAACTCCTCACAAGCAGAGATGGCTTACTGCTTGTGGAATGGATTGAGAGTAGACTTTGCAGATATCATTAGTAGCAAGCCTAGTACAAAAGCTGAAGGGCACAAGGGGTGTTTGTATCCCCTTCTTAAGGTTTCTCTCTCTCTGTTTTAAACATATTCTGGGCAGAGAAGCATACTTAAGTACAGATTCACCGTACACTGCTCCAGATATGTTGAGGAATTTAGACTCTCTGGTATCTGAAGCTGGAGAGGTCGAAATTCCAGAACGAATGCAACTGGTATTCGCTTCAACTGATGCACCAATTGAAGGTGAGTCAGAAAGACAACTGGGTGGGCCTCAAAATAATGAGGGACCCTCCAGTTCGTCTAATGTTATGGTTGAGGATAGAGCAACCATAACTGAAGCAACTCCAATCATATCTATCCCTGGTGAAGATACATCGGTATCTGATCCTCCAACAGATGCACCCATCCAGGAAACTAGGGAAGGTCATCTGGAGACTGACCCTTCTGGTCAGCCCTCAGTTACATTCATGGATCTGGACATGAATGTTAATGACGAGGAAATCCTAATAGAGTCTTCGGATTCTGAAGGAACTGAAACAGACTTGGAGATTTTTGAGGCTTCTGTACAAGCTCAAAACCCTTCATCTCCAGTCTCACTTCCAGATGCATCAATTTCACTTTCACCATCCCAACAAAATGTGCCTACTGATATATTCCAAACTGGGCAATTCTCACTTGCTCGAGAAATGCCACCCCCACCGCCGCCGTTGTTCACACCTGAGCATTCTCAGCATGAACAACACATTGTTTTTCCAGTCCTTTCTTCTTCCACCACTCCTAATATTTCTTCAACTGCTGGTATGACAACTGGGGAGACTTCTTAGTTTGCCTCCTCCAGTTGCTCCAGTAGTAACTGTTGCTGGTCCAGTGACACCTTCTCCTTCGTCACTGGACAGTCAAGTTGTCTCTTTGCAAGCCGATCTCCAAAACCTTCTTACCAGGGTGGAGGAGATTCAGAAGACACTTGACAAAAACACCAAGTCTTTCTCCAGATACCACAAGGATTACTTGACAAACATTAAAGTGGTTGATCTGGGGATTAACAAGTTTTCATCAAATGAAGACTTGGTGTTCAATAAGCTAAATGAGTTGGTCACTGGCTGCAATAATCTGGCAACATCTTTGAAGGAAGCCTTTGATCTTACTCAGTCCAAGGTCACAACGTCAATCTCCAATCTGCTTGGCAACACTGTAAGAACATCTGAAGTAGATTTGAGGGAGATTGAAAGGCAGGTAAAGGAATTAGTTGAAAAAACCTGGCCTAAATGTGACTGAACTTGGAGAGCAGTTGATGACTTCAGTTGGTCAGAAGATAGAGGATACGCTGGGTGCTAGAGAAGCACAATTGATTGAAAGGGTGATGTCTGAGATCACCAAGCTGGCCACTCCTCAGGTTGATCTGGCCCCACTCACCAGTGAGATCAACCAGTTGAGAGGCAGCATTGAGAATTTGAACACCCAGGTATCTCTACATGCTCAATCTTTAGATAAACTGACAACTGAAGTAGAGAATTTGAAGAAGAAGGATGATGAAAAGGAAAAGGTTGTCTATGGTTTGGATGAAGACTCCAAGATCTTAAATGAATTAAAAACTGGTCAATAACAGGTTACTGCAAATGTTTTGACCCAGTCAAAGGAGACCAACCATTTGTGGAGGTCTTTCAGGATGATGTGTGGGATTTTCAAGGAGTGCAAGGACATGCAAACATGGCAGCCTCTTGACCGATTGCCATCTCACCCTTCTGAATGGGAAGTTATTAGGGCAGGTCTAGATGCTGCCAAGGGGGAAAGAAGTGCAGTCCTTCCACCAGTTGCACCTGGAAGAACTTCATCTGGAAGACAAGCTGGTATGGAAATGGTTGTAGCTACCAGTATTGAAGCTGGTGAGCAAACTGGTGATATGGGTGATAGGGGGAATGTGTTGGATAAGGGAAAAGGTTTAGCTGTTGATGCATCTGCCCAGCTGGCCACTGATGTAATGTTAGAAACTGGCAATGCTGATATACTTCCTCCAGTTTCAGATAGTGATAGCAGAAGACTGGCTAGACTTGGCAATGATATTAAAGAAAGAAAGAAGATGAAACAAAGAAACCAAGTTGAAGCCAGGGCACATCTTGCACAGATCAAACTACTTGATATGAGTGATGCCAATCTTTTGGGAATCACTAAGGAGGAGTATGCCAAGTTAAGAATGATCCCAGGATAGTTGACCAGTTGAAAGAAATGCTGGATGTAGAACTGGACAGACACTATCATGTGATGAAGCTGAATTCGATGTCAGAAGTTTGAACATATCAGTGGAGAAGGCTAAGGAGAATAGGGCCAGTGGGATTCTAAAACGAATTGCAAATGTTAAGAAGGTTGTGAAGAAGGTATTGAATCCACCAAGAAGGATTCCTCAACCAAGAAACCACTGACAAGAGATGCTGACCTTAGCATTTGTTGAACCAACTGGCGAGGTATCTAATGAAGACATCAAGTCCGCTGTACTGGCTGCTGGTGCTGGAAGTATAAAAATAACAAATGAATCTGAAGCAAGAAGCTATTACTCCCAGATCATGTCAACCAGAAGACATAGTGGTACTATCAATGGTGTCAATGTAACAATTAAGCCAGGCACCAAAGTTTTTCAAGTTGAAGTTAGTTATACCAGAGGGCCACTGGTTAAAACTGACAATCCTGGTGCAATGCAGTATGGGTTCAGTGAATGGGTTGAAATGGTGAATGTGTTGGATGCGAAGGCACAAAAGAATAGGTTTGAGAAAAGCTTGGGTGAACTTCTTAAGGGGCAAGATTCAACATAAAGAAAACCTGGAGCAAAAGCTGAATATTGACCCTGAAGACTCACAACCTATTTCTTCAGTGACCAAGAGAAGAAGAACTGGCGAAGGGCCATCTCATTAAGTTCTTTCTTTTCAGTTATCTACTTGTATTTGTTTTACATTCTGTAACTTGTATAAATTTCATTTCCTTGTATAAATGAAGTTACCAGTTTGTAACACAAGGTAGATAATAGATTAAAATCTAACAAACCTAAAAGAAAAACCTAAGGCATTTATTGATCTATAAAAATGCCTTGGAAAACTTAGATAGATTTAAATCGAACAAGTCTCTTCAGTTCACACTTGTATAGATACAAGAACTAGAAAAAGACTTGGCAATATTTCTAGACAAATAGGGGGAATTTGTTAGGACCAGTTCACCTGGTAAACTGGCAGTCTCCAGTTGCATCTGGAGACCCAGTGAAACTGTCCAGTGAAACTGGAGACCTAGATGATTTGTCAAGAAATATATTGAAGTCCAGTTGCACCGTACAGTCAACGCAACTGAAGACTTCCTCTAGTTGAGAACTGACCAAGTTGAAGAATCATTCCAGTTGAAGTCGAAGACAACAAATGGAAGATAGAGAATGGCAATGGCAGCGAAGCCCAGTTGACATTCTAGTCAGTTACAAACTGGAGACCATCAGTGGAAAGCTCTTACAAAGCTTTACACTGATTACGAGGAATTGACTTTTATGCTTTATGTACCTTTACCCGGATAATAAGATTTATCTTATTATTTAAATTACAAAAAGGTACATAAAGGTGGTTGAGTAAAGTTGCTTTATCATGCGACTTTACACTGCTTTTTAAGGAATTAAATGTTATTCCTTAAATGATCTCAACCACATTTGTACAGCCAAAGTTAACATCCCAATGTTAACTTTGCCTATAAATACAAGTCATTGCACAACAAGAATATTCAAGTGAAAACACACTTTAGACTTCTTCGAATACACTTCGATAGAATTCACACTTTGCAAACCTGCAATATTCTTGGTGAACTTGTGCAATATTCTCTCAATCGATAAAAGGAACATTTCACAACTTTAAGTGTTTCGATTGTTTAGAGAAATTCCGAGTGTAGATCAATTGTAGTTCATAGGTTGTTAGGATATTTACATTCTTTGTATTATCTTGGTTCCGCAACAACCTTGTAATTTATTTAACATCAATAAATAAATTACACTTGAAAATTACATATTGTCTCATCAATTTATTTTACAAGTATTTGTATTATTGCATTGTTCTTTACTTATTGTCTATTTAAATAAGTAATCTATCTAGAACTTGGTATATACACACTGCAACTGGTCGTCTCCAGTTCAGTGCACATATTGCAAAGTAACTCCACCATCGACATAGAGGTGTCTTCAGTAGTACCATCTATTGAGTTGGGTCAATAATATTGTTGATAATGTTTCTTATGTATTTGTTATGTCAATTATCTGACCAAAATTTATTGTAGATAAGAAGAACTCAATATAATCATGGACGCATGGCAAAACCCGATGATTGGTACTAGTGAATGGGGAACATCAATCGATGATTTTTGCCAAGACTGGCTTCTCCAAAATACAGTACCAACATCACAGTTAGAACCCCCAACAGAAAATGTCAGTGCATCGTTCCCAACTCTTGTTGATGCAGTACATCATGGAGTTTCATCTCCAATCCCAGTGAACCCTTTATATCAAAACTTCTCTTTCGATACACCAGAAGCAACATTCCAGTTGAAATCAACATTCCAACCGAAACCATCATTCCAACCAGAATTCTGAGGAGGGTAACAGGGCACCAGGAAAACGACCAATGTCAGACTCGCCCACACTATACCCCAATCCAATTAGTGACACATATTATGAGGTTCTCAACCTCGAACAGGGTGGAACCGGTTGATACGATAATGAATCATGGACCCGAGTTTGAGAGGCTTGTAGAAGACTCATGGGCTTATATTTGCAAGCTTTATAGCCGTAAGAAAAAGTCCGCAGAAGTATCATTCTTGAAAACCCAAAGAAATGTAAGGCCAAGAAGGTTTTACCAGTTTGTGAAACATAATACTACTTTGGTAGTATTTGGGGAAGAAATGGACATATCGGAGATGCCAACACCGATATGCTCATGTACAGGGACACCTAGGACCTGTCGCGGGTGGACTACAGAGGGATGGACCTCCACTTGTTGTACAACTGCTCTTTCCATGTATCCGTTGCCAACATATGTCGGGCCAAGTCGTATTGTAAGGTTGCCGGGGAGAAGAATGGGTGGTGGTACATTCACAAAGGTCATAGAGGAATTGTTGTTAGCAGGGTACGATCTCGATTATCCAATTGACTTGAAGGATCATTGGGTTAAACATGGGACTAACAAGTATGCAGTGAATAAATAAATATGTGATCTTTTGTATTCACTGATTGGTAGTTATGTTATAAAGTAGAATTGCTCATTATCCCTAAGAAACAACTATTACCGGGATGTATGCATTTTTATTTTATTTTTATTATGATTATTATTTTTCTTATACCAGAGATTCACTTTCTAACTACCCAATCTAATCCTGTCTGTAGTCAACACTATATTGTTGCCTAAATCAATAATATTATGTAAACAGCTTTATTATGTCAAAATTATTCTTCGTCGGTCATTTTGAAAATTTGACATCATCGCTTACGTTATCTAAGCAAATAGGACATTGCAGTAAATTCATTTTACCATCAAAGTACAAAATCATTTATTCCAGACATTTTCTGTAGTCATAGAATATATGTATATTATAATATCAATTAAACCCAGGTATGCAAACGATGTGTATATATATATACATATTCTTAGCATGTATAATCATAATATTAATTCTAAGTCTTTACACTAGCATACTTCCATATTTAACGCACTTAACTTAAGATATTCTAATATACGATTATAATAATGCTGCAGTCATTATTATGATTATATATTACAACACCTTGAGTTAAATTCGTTAAACATTTTCATATGCTACTATAAAGCACCCTATATCAAGTAGTCAGGTAAAAATTATAACAAGTAGGATTATGCAAATGATAGGGTTATAGTCTAGGTCCGTCAATTTGCAACCTAGTTCACTATAACTTGGGCTCTGATACCAATCTGTCACACCCGCCCTAGACGGGGCGCGACGTACATGGATTCACAACGCAAGATATAATGAACGACACAAAACGTTGTCGTTTTCAAAATACATTTATAAATTACATTGTTAAAAATCTATATTTCAAGATT
>CM067171.1:88601053-88627916 GCA_034093135.1 Erigeron breviscapus | reverse complement strand
GAAGTAAACTTTAAAAGTTCAAACCACAGAATCTGTTTGATTCTTTTATTAGTTGGTGTTAATAGCCATATCATCAAAATAAGCTTAATTGGAAACCCATCGGTTACCCAACATAAAGTACAACCGACTATACTATAAATACAAATCATAAATATCTAAACATAAATCAATGTCTAAGGCGAGCAGCCACTATGGGTAAACTACAGCCAGCTTCAAGATCATCTACCCATGCCTCACATCTTCTCACATCTACCTGCTCACTAATGTTGGACCTGAGGGCACAACACATTTAAAAGAGCAAGTGTTAGCTAACGAATTAGCTAAGTAAGATAACACATAGTTTATAAAGCTTTTGTCCATTTAAAACATTATATAAAAGTCATATTAAATCGTTAAGGCACATATCACATCAACATCACATCATCCATAACATATCATCGCATCAAACATCATCATAATAGGTTGAATCACCCTAGATGTGCCTAGTCATCTTTTACTTCACATATAACATATAAGCATCATCGTATAGCGTGACATAAGTCACTTACGTTAGGCGTGACATAAGTCACTCATCACATATATCATATACATCTTTATAAGTGTGACATAAGTCACACCCGACTAGATGGACAAACCTTACGGCTGTACATCAATGTCGTTAAGGAATGGCAAGCCAATCCCGGAGTAATCCGTATGTTCAAGACAAGTGGGGTTGGTAAGACCTCCCGTATTACTCTTCACGTTGTACCTCGTTGCAAGGTGCCACCCAAGCAACCACATCAAACGTACTACCCTGGCAAAGGCACGTACGGGTTAAGCTTAACACTTTCATCTCTGTAAAATAGCTCGAGCATTAGCACATATCACATCACATCAATTTACATTAACGTTTGGGCCCTTAAACGTGCATTGTGTCATGGCAACTTAGTAAGTCTAGTGAACTAGATGAACAAGTCATACAAATATGCACATTTCAATACATCTCATAGCATTACAAATCATCACATATCACATCATTTCATTTCATATCATAGGGACTGCATATCAGGCCTCATTGGTCATTTATATAGCCCGTATCACCTCCCATATAACCCCAAATACCCATAAGCAATTCAAGATATCAATTGGGAAGTTATTATATGAAAACCATGTTTTTGTTGAACCCTCAGCGTGTCAAAGTAGTGTATCTTACCTCGAAGAAGCGCACGACAAATGATAACTACGTTACCGTGCAAAGCAAGTATTCCTGACCTCCTATAATCATTAAGCGATCATTAGACAAGCTAATACCCACATCATTAAGGTCATAACTCAGACCTAAACACCTATAAACATGACCCATGACAATGCTTTATGCATTGGAGGTTTGATTAATACATTAGGACTCATAGAATCTGACGAAACTCGACCTTCACTCACTAATTCAACCTTTCAGGAACTTGACATCAAGATCATCTTTTAAAAGCATTACCATTAGAAAATAGACTCTCTCACGATTCTGTGGATAGCTTATTTGTCAAAAACGGAGTTACGGTTCAAAAGTTATGGCCATTTGAAAATTCAGTCGCTGTTGCGCCGCAATGACTCATTGAGCCGCAACTTATCTCTCTGGAATCCAATTGCGCCGCAACTATGTAGTTGCGCCACAACTGGCTACGAATCAGCACAGCAATCATCTTTTAACCTCCAAAACTTAACCAAACACACCCCAAACCTTATGAACGACTTTTGTACCTCAAAATTCATCATATTAAGACCATAATGATGCAATGAAATCTTTGATTAACCTTTACTTGGTTTGCATCACAAAAACAATTGTTAATTACCAAATCGATCAAAACACATGTTTTTGACATCAAACAACCCTCCAATGACTTAGATCTGATATTGAATGAATCAAAGGATTGGAATGACATGAAATCAAAGTAATAATACATGTAGATTGCAAAAGGAATGCTAAAACTTGATTAAAACACCCTTAACCCCACCAAATAATGATGAAATTGATCGAAAGGATGCTATGGGGGCTAAGGATCGGCTAGGGCTTGATAAAAAGGAAGAAGAAACTGATTTGTGATGTTAATTAGGGTCTAATAAACCCCTAATCCCGTTTTTAAGATTGGCCATATGTCAAAATTAGTCCCTAGACTTCTTTATGACTCATATTAGGCTAAAATCACCTATTAGGGAATACTTACAACACATAAACACTTCAAGCACCTCTAAGGCATATAAAATACACCTTAAACACATTAATACATCCATCATTAAGGCATTCACTCTCACATCAAGCACATTAATAACATATAATCATTAAATCTCCTAGAGACTTAACGGACACGAGTGTTGAATTAACGACTCAAGTCAACCGTTAATTAAAAATTGGGATGTTACAATTACCTCCCCTTAAGAGGATTCCGTCCTCGGAATCACTTCAGCATAAAAATAGGTGAGGTTAATTTCCGAATCTACTTTCACCATAAATATGATTCCATCCCACTTGCACAAGCTCAATTAACTTCTTATGAAGCTTCTTTTACTTTTGGCCAAGGATCTCAACCAGGCCAACTACAAACACTCCTTAACATCAATACTCATATCTCTCCACGGATTCCCTTGGGTTGTTCTTTAACTTAGCATAGCCAAACTCATTTAGCTTCTTACATAGTCTTTTCTACTTTCACTTTACATTTCAACCGTTTCGTCATTTCTTTGGTTCCATCTTTAAATCAAAACAAGTAATCACCTCATTTCTTCAACCTTCATAAGTAGTACACACATTACATTCAGCGAAGACTATTCATTTGGCGGATAAGACCTTCCGACACATATCCTTATTAACTTGCTACTATGACTCACATGATTCATTGAACAAAGGGTCGACTCGCCATAACTTTTGATGCATAACATATCCCTCCATAGAGTCTTATGGTTAGACCATAATACCCACTTTGTTCGTAATAAGCTTTCTTTGCTCACCACAAAACCTTCAGTCACTTTTGAGCTAATCAGAACACTTCTTTAACGATCCCAACTTTATGAACTATTATCTTCATGACCTTTGGCTCTACAACTTTCCTTTCAATAACATGTCGTATCATGAAGAGACATCCAACGCCTATGGCATAACCATGGTTGCATATGAACACAACAATAAATCTCGATGCACCATTGCACAATCATATGATTTTTCCTGAGTTTCTAAATCATTCTTCTGTTAGGCCAGATTTAGTCCAGATTTACTGGACTCGCTCAGACTCGACTACTGGAGCCTCACTGAAGATCTGACCAGAATTGTGTTCTACTGGACCTACTCCAGACTTGGAATCTGGAGTCCCTCTGAAGATTTGTTCAGAAATAATAGAAGACCAGTGAGCAAATACTTGTATAGGAAATCTGGAGTATTCTCCAGATGAGCTCACTGGACGTCACCCCAGTCCAGATCAACTCTACTGAAGACATTCTGACTGAAGTCAAAGACTGAAGTCTGAAGAAAGAAGACTTAACAAATGGCGGAGTCCACTGGAAAGTCTTACCAGATCTGTACACTGGAGGATTGTCAGTGTTCTAGATCCTACAAGTCTGAACACTGATATCAAGGATTGACTTTTCCCTTTACACACTTTCCAAAGAACAATCCACTTGTTCTTTACCAAAGTATACGTGTGTAAAGGTGGTTGGATAAAAGGATACACTTGCATTTGATGTGACTTTATCCTTATTCCTTATCCAATACATTTAATGTTCTTGTCGGATCATTAAATGTATGCAACCATATTTGTACGGCACAAAATTCACTGGTGAATTTTGTTGCCTATAAATACAAAGTCATTTCCTTGACATAAATAATTTTAAGCATTCATTTTGCATTGAAGTGAATTTGTCCAAATACTCTCGATCTTAAACTGGGATACTTCACAACTTTAAGTATCTCGATCCTAAAGAGTTATTTGACAAATATAGATCATTTGTAACTTAGAGGTTGTTAGGATACATACTTAATTGTATTATCTTGATTCCGCAACAACCTTGTGTTTTATTTAACATCATAAATAAAATACCCATGAAAAATACATAATGTTCCACTTTATTTGTTTATTGCTTTAAGTTGTATTACTTTATTATATACTTGCATTTATATTAAAGTAATACTAGTCCATTCTAGTGCTTATTAGACTTGTTGTATTTTGCACTTTCCTGTGTCCAATGAAACGGTGCAATAGTTCACCAATGAAATAGCATTTTTGGACAACTTGCCTACTAATTGCTCATGTCATATCATTACCTTTAACTTCCCACGCAACTTTGTCTCTTATTCCAAGGAGACGTGACCACTCACTTCCGTCAGAGGACCATTAAACTCTTTGTATTGCCACCAAACTTTCGGTGTCTAGCCTTGGCTTTTAACCCAATCACACGTCAACATATAAAATTTACTACACCTCGTATCATAATAGGTCGTATCACACTTCAGGCAGCATCCAAATGAGCATGTCACCACGGTTCATAAACTTCCTCAAGTACAACTTTTGGTCATTTCGTTCTCGGATACCGAAATCTTACTTTTAGACTTATAGTTCCACGCTGGTTATTTATGAATTTTCAGAATCCACTCACATAATACCAACATCTTCGTCTCTAGAAACATCACCTTTGACTGGCTCATTGTACACAAATGCTTACCATAACCTTATAGTCATGAAATTAAACATTAAATGGAACCTTGTTCCTTTCAATTCTACGCGTCAGCTTCCACTTTAACTTTTACTCACTTTGGGCGAATTTAAAATTAGGCCTCTACTTGTAGAAAATCATAGTAACGTTCCTTACACAGCATGATGTTCTTCATCATACTTAGAATAGGTAAGATTGTCATCACTAAACGTAATGACTGAACGATCTAGAGAAAACTTTAAACTTTATCCCTTAAGTTCATGACATGGTAAGGACCCTTCATTTACATGCAGGTACTTCGAGAAACTCAATAGGGTCGTAATGAGGGTAGTAATAACTTTAGCGGGATTTTCATCATCAACAAATGGTAGCAACAATCGTAAATCTATCTTATAGAAAGACATACATCCCACAATCGAAAACATTAACTTCTTCCTATAAGTGAGAACAAAACGAAAGGTGTCTTTGAATAAAAGTAGCACTCGTCACACATCAATAGAAGGTTCGACCTCACGATCGCAACGAAACCGAGAACATTAATAGAACATCTCGAAACTACAGGTGGCCTCGACTTTAGAAGTATAATCTTTGCCTTTCCTAAGTAGATCACATAGGCGAGAAACATGATCAATTCAGAACCGAATGCTCCTGAAAACTTCTACTTCTTGTGATTTAAGTATCCATAGTTAACTCCGTCATCCAACCTCTTAACTTTTCATGCGTTTGCACATGCCCCGCATAAACTTAAAAACTCAGAATATGCGTCGCATACCATCTATGACCAGGAAAGATAATTTCAAACAAAATCTAAGCGTCTTCCTTACACCCAAGCACAACCTTAAGACTTCGTTAGAAATATAATATGTAGTAGTTGATTTGTGTACTTTATGTTGTTTTGTACTTAGAATGTAAACATGTTAGAATGGAAGGGGGCATAGTGTAAATAGATCATATGTATATAAACCCCCTCCATAAGTGAATATGTAACCTTTTACCATATAATACAAGCTAATCTTTCCCTGACATCTCTCTACTCTCTCTCTACTTTCTCTCACTAGAAACCTCCATTAACACACACTAAAACACACACTAAAGCTCAAATTCTAGACTTAACAATTGGTATCAGAGCACAATCAGAGTTGCTGAACGATCCAAAAGCTTATTACAAGCTTAAATTGTGCTTAATTTCAGAATTTGAGTAATTTTTCTGAAAGGTTCATTTGCAGAGCTCACTGTTTCAGTGATTCCTGCAAATTAAGTGTGTTTTTGTTAATTTTGTTCACCGATCGATTTCATATCAGTATATCTTCCTTCGCTATCAATTTCAGAGGCTAATTTCATCATTTGAAGTGTTTTCGATCGAGCTCTACAAATCGCATGTTCGTGAGGGTTTGAGTTCCAGTTGAAATTAGCATCTAATTTGTTTGAGGATTTGTGCGCATTGATTTTCTGAACATTTTGGTATAAAATTCGAGTTCTAACTCGCAAAAATGAAGAAGATATCGAAGATTTCCAG
This sequence comes from Erigeron breviscapus, assembly GCA_034093135.1. Taxonomy (NCBI): domain Eukaryota; kingdom Viridiplantae; phylum Streptophyta; class Magnoliopsida; order Asterales; family Asteraceae; genus Erigeron; species Erigeron breviscapus. The sequence continues at coordinate 88,621,726 of CM067171.1, read as the reverse complement.
TCTTCTCTGCAAATAAGGGGTTGGCTGAACATAGAAGATAACCTAACCGACTATTTTGTCGTGTTGTGGTTACTCGCATTTGCAGAAGTCGTTGGCTAAGTGGTGTTCTTACTTGTACTATTTGCAGAGCTTCTTGCTCGGCAAATACGTATTTCAGAAATTTGGCTAAGTACTGGAACTTCACTTGTTCTATTTGCAGAGCATTTTGCTCGGCAAATAGTTGTTTTTGAGAATTGAGAATTCTTGATTTGAGACTAGTGCTACTTGCATTGTTTGCAGAATTTTAGCTCGGCAAACAAGTGGTTTTGGGTGGTGTGACTAAGTACAAGTTCTATTTGTACTGTTTGCAGAGTTATTTGCTCGGCAAATAGTTGAAATTGATTCTTCGACCAAGTGACTTTATAAGTTGTACTGTTTGCAGAGATTTAAGCTCGGCATTCAGTTGTTTTTAAGAATTTGGTCACTTACACTATTTGCAGAGAACTAAGCTCGGCATTTAGTTGTTTTTAAGAACTTGATCAATTACACCATTTGCAGAGCATTTAGCTCGGCACTTAGTTGTTTTTAAGAATCTCAAATCAAAATTTTCCAAGAAAATTTCTCAAAACCATTTTTCATCGATATTCTTCGTCTGGGAAGGAAAATCAAAATTTTCAAAATTTTCAATATTCTTACTTGTTCTATTTGCAGAGGTTTAAGCTCTGCATTTAGTTGAATTTGAAAATTCACAAGTTTTTTTAAAAAGACTTTTAATTGATTGATATGGCGTCAAGGGAAGCTCTAGCTCTTGGTTCTGAAGGAAGACCACCTGTCTTATTTAGAGGATCTTATCCTCAATGGAAGAAGAGATTTTTGAACTGGATAGACAGGCAAAAGAATGGAAAACTGCTAAGGAAATCATACAAAGAAGGTCCTGAAATTCCAAAGAACCCAGTGAATGGAGAAGTGTTACCTGAGGAGAGTTGGAACACAGATCAAAGAAGCAGAGTTGAGGCTGACCAAAGTGCAATTGCCTTTCTTTACCAAGCACTTCCTGATGACATTTACTGCAATGTGGATTCCTATGAAACAGGAAAAGACATTTGGGATGAAGTGGAGAAGCAGATGGAAGGATCAGATGTATCAAACACCATTAGGTTGTCAACTGTTCTGAACATGTATGAAACATTCAGACAACAAAAAGGTGAACCACTGAATGAGGTATACATCAGATTCTGTAATGTCATCAATGAGCTGAGAAAGAATGATGTTAAAAGAACCAATATGGAACTGAACATCAAATTCATCAAGAATTTGGAAGAAGAATGGCAAGTGTATGGAACTCAACTCAACCAACAATCAGATTTTGCAAAGCTCACAATTCATACTCTGTTTGAAAAGCTACAACTGAATGTGGAAGATGTTAAAAGAATTCAGAAGAAGAAAGAAGAGAATGTACATTCAGATCCATTGGCTTTGGTTGCTGAAAAGAAGACTCCTAGAATGTCAAGACACAGTTTTGTTGAAGTTCAAACTGATTCTGATTCGAGTGATATGAGTGATTCTGATCTGGATGACAACCAAAAACAGATGTACAAAGAACTCGCTTATTTCACCAAGGCTTTCAAGAAGAAATTCTTCAAAAAGAAACCAACAAACAATCAGCTTAGGACTTTGTCAGTTTCTTCTTATGCTAAAAATGCAAATGCTCCTAAGTTTGATCAGAAGAAAGAGTTTGTTGGAGGTGATAAGAAATATGAAAATCAGAGGAAGTTTGAGAAGAAGGTAATGGAGAGAAGGAATGAAGAAAAGAAGTGCTATAACTGTGGCTTGACTGGACATTTTGCAATCAACTGCACCAAACCTCGACAGAAGAACTCCGAGTACTACAAGTACAAACTTTTGCTGGCAAGACAAGAGGAAAGCGGAATTGCTCTTCTCGCTGAGGATGACAAGTGGTTACATCTTTCTGACGAGGAAACAGACGAACTTGCAGCAAATGTGTGCTTCATGACAAAGATCAAGAAGTCAAAGGAGTTGGAGGAAAAAATGAAAGTGTTTCTGAAGTCGAGGATGAGGTAATCTCTTTTCCCAAATCTGTGTTGAAATATTATATGGATATGGCTGAGACAGCAAGGAAAGACTGCAGGGAGTTGAGTAAAAAGAATCTAAAATTAAAGAAAGATTTGGAGGACAAGAAAAAGATTTTCAAATTAAAATTGATACATTTCAAAAAGAATTTGAAAATTTGAAATCTGAAAAAGCAGCAGCCTCTTTTACTCAAAACTCCAAACTGCATCTTGAGAAACAAGAACTTGAGACCAAAGTTCTTGAACTGAGCAAGATTGTACGACAACTTCAAGTTGAGAAGACCAATGAGATGTTTCGAGCAAATGCTTTGGCTGAAGACATTGAGTCTTTGAATGTCAAGATGAAAGAATCTATCCCTGATGTGACGGAATTTGAAAATAAAATTTCTGACCTAAAATATGAATGTTGTATAAAAGATTCTCTTAAACAAAAACTTGATAAAGAAAATGATGAGTTGAAAGCTGAAATCAAGTCCTATCAAGAAAAGTTGTATAAGATAAATCGTTCATATCAACAAGTCTATTTAAACAGGCCCAGAAATTCAGAAACAATTTTCATATCAGGGTTGGGTTATAATAATCCAAAATGTTTGCTCGAAGCACAAAAAGAAGTCCCATCGTTATACAACGAATCTTATCTAAGATGTGGGATGACAGACCAATTTGTGAGACCGACCAATAGTGATTATGAGGCTGATGATTTTCTAGAAAAGGGTGCAAAAGTCTATTTTAACTATGAGTTAATGGATGAGTCATATGATTTTTTCGCTAACTCTACACACAACACAATCAAAGACAATCATGAGGCTGTCATACCGGAAATTCTTGAGTGTTTTACAGAAAAATCTTTGGAAAATCCTATTCCTATTCCAAAACCTGCAATTTTGAGACCTTATGTTCCACAGATAGTTTTGGAAAAGGTAATTGAAAATCTGGAAAAGTCACTTAATGAAAAGCAATCTTTGATAGATAATCTACAACCTCAAAATCACTATGTCATTGACCCACTCAAGAATCATGAAAATGAGTGTGACCACCCCAATTGTCCTGTTTGTGAAGTTATGGCCACTCCATCTCCATCAACCAAATCTGTCTGTCAAAATAAGACAACTTCACAAAATACATGTTCTATAAGTGAAATCATGAATGCATCTGTGAAAACTGAGAGTCAAGTTATCCATGTTTCTGTTCAAACTGATGGTGATTTAGATGATGTTCATGATATTGATGATTATTTTTTCCCAATTACCTCTGAAATTAAGACTTTCACCAAATTTTCTGAAGGAACTCAATCTTACTTGAATGAAATTGATGCTTTCAAACAAAAGTTTGAAAAAGAAAGAAAACAGAGATTAAATGTGCTAAAGAAACTTAATGATTTAAAAGTTGAATCCCAACTTCAGAAAATAGCACTTCAATTTCATAAAGAAAATGAAAAAGCATCAATTTCACTCAAGCAAAGTCCATGTCCAATGAAGAAAAGTGACATCAGTGTGAAGTTGGAAACTAATGAAATGTCAACATATTTGGAAGACAATCATGATTTTGATCCTGAGTTTGAAAAACATTTTGTTAAAAAGGAAGAAAAACTTGATTTTCATCTAAAGAAGATTCCAAAGTCACACTCTTCACAATCTTTATCAATCAATAAGTTCCAAAGACCAAAGACCACCCAACAATCAAAGTCCAACCCATTACCAAAGACTGCTTCAAAACCAAATACCAAACCAATACCCAAGACTGCTTCAAAACCAAATACCAAACCAATACCCAAGACTGCTTCAAAACCAAATACCAAACCAATACCCAAGACTGCTTCAAAACCAAATAACAAACCAATACCAAAGACTGTTGCAAAACCCAAGACTAACCAATCACTTGAGACTATTTCAAGACCAAAACCAAAGAAAGGTCCCAATGTGACCTCTAGGCAAACACAGATGTACAAGGTCAAATCTGAACCTAAATCACAGAAAGAAGTCAAAACAAGCAGTGGTCCAAAGATTGTTAAGATTGAAACTTTCTCATTAGGTAACAAACAACCTCAGCAGGTTAGGTATTCTAGTTTTCCTAGGTACTCTCAGAAGAATCTAAGTGCACTTTACATAGGGTTAGAGATACTGTTACAGGCATGACTAAATACAAAGACCAGTATGGATGGTTGTCACCTAATAACATTAAGAAAGTGAAGAAGACCACAGAACCCATCAAGAAGAAACCTGTTAAGAACATAAATGCAAAATTAGTTGCTAATTCTAAGAATGTTCGTGTTTCAGGTGACTTGTGCATGAAAAGTAGCAGTAAATGGATTCCAAAAGATAAATTCTTGCATGCTACTAGAAAAGTTAAACTTGATGGACACACTACCCATGTCAAACAAGTGTGGATTATCCGTAGATCATCTACATTAGATAATGCATCTAAATCTAGGACTAGTCCTGCTTGTACCAAATCATGTGTATAAACTTTTACATTCCCATGCTTGTAATTCGTATTTGTGTTTTGAACAATTCTGTGTGCTTGTGTGTTATTTCAATAAAATGTTTGTTTGTTTGTCATATTGCTTGATGTTTATTTTGCTTGATTTTTTTTATGTGTACTTGCATGTTATCCACCTAACCTGCAAGGACCCAATCTACATGGGTACCTAAACCATATTCCCTGTCCTTGCAGGAATATCTCATTTGTGTATGGTATGTTGACTTGGGATGTTCTCGCCATATGACTGGAACCAAATCAATTCTTTCGAACTTTGTTGAAAAGTTTATGGGAACTGTAAGATTCGGAAACGATCATATCGCTCCTATTATTGGTTATGGAGACATTGTCAAAAATGGAGTTACTATCAAGAGAGTTTCCTATGTTGAAGGACTTGGACACAATCTCTTTAGTGTTGGTCAATTTTGTGACAATGATCTTCAAGTATTATTTAGGAGATATGAATGCAAAGTGCAGACTGAAGATGGTGTGGATATTCTGACTGGAACAAGAGACAATAATTTGTTCACAATTGATCTCAACAACATCACATCCAATTCTTCAGAAATTTGTCTTCTTTCGAAAGCAACTGCACAAAACTCTTGGTTATGGCATCGCCGACTTTCTCATCTTAACTTTCAAACAATTAATACACTCGTGGATAAACAACTTGTTGAAGGTCTTCCGGACTACAAGTATGAAAGTAAACATGTTTGTCCAGCTTGTGCAATTGGAAAGATGAAGAAAGCTTCACACAAACCAAAGAAGCACTTAAGTACAGAAGGTCCTTTGCACCTTATTCATATGGATTTGTGTGGCCCAATGAAAGTTCAAAGTATCCATGGGAAGCGATACATTCTAGTGATTGTAGATGATTATTCTCGTTACACTTGGGTATTCTTTATTCATGCAAAGAGTGAAACTCCACAAGTGATTATTGATTTCATCAAGAAGACCCAAGTCAATCTTAATCATCTGTTAGAATTGTTCGCTCAGACAATGGCACTGAATTCAAGAATTCAACAATTGATTCTTTCTTCAAGTCCATGGGTATTTCACACCAATTTTCTGCTGTCAGAACACCTCAACAGAATGGAGTAGTTGAACGTCGAAATCGAACTCTTGTTGAAGCAGCTAGAACAATGCTTGTCTATTCGAAGCTGCCACCAAATCTATGGGCTGAAGCTGTTGCTACTGCTTGTTTTACACAAAACAGATCCATCATAAACAAGAGGTTTGATAAAACTCCATATGAGGTGATCAACAAAAGAAAGCCCAATGTGAACTTTTTTGCACATTTTTGGATGTGTATGTTATGTTCTCAATGATCGAGAAAATCTGGGCAAATTTGAACCAAAAGGCGATGAGGCATATTTCATCGGTTATTCAAGAGAATCCATTGCATATCGTGTATATAACCGAAGAACCAAGAGAATCGAAGAGAGTATGAATGTTAAATTTGATGAACTCTCGGGGATGGTTCTTGAACAACACAGTTCAAGACCCGAACTTCAATGTCCACAAGCTTCCACAACTAAGACTGCATCAAATGTCAAATCATTCTCTACTCCGACTTCACAAGATTTGGATATCTTGTTTGAAGAATTTTTCCACGTTCCTAAGAAAGTGTCTGAATCTGATGAGAATTCAAATGAACCATCAAGTTCAAATTCGAAAGAGATGGATCCAAATGAGTCTTCACCATCACAATCATCAGATGTTAGTTCATCATCTGATTCTCCTCACCTACTGATTATTCAGAGTTGCATACTCAACCTCATGTTATCTCTCAAGTGACAAATCCATCAACCAATCCAGCAGATTATGATCAAGATAACTTTGTTGAACCAATTGCTACTTCACTTGAACAATTGACAGAACAACATACTCCTGATTTTATTGATTCTGAAGAATCTGGTGATCCAATTGACCCAATTCCACACACAACCAAATGGACTAGAGCTCATCCGATTTCTCAAGTCATTGGAAATCCAACAACTGGAGTTCAGACAAGATCCGCTTCCGCGAATGAATGTCTGTTTGTGAATTTTCTAAGCATTGTTGAACCAAAGACAGTGAATGAAGCTCTAAGTTGTCCAGATTGGGTGAAAGCGATGCAAGAGGAACTGAATCAATTTGAAAGACTTGAGGTGTAGAAATTGGTTCCAAATCCTTACAAGAACAAGGAGCCAATTAAAACCAAGTGGATCTTCAAGAATAAAAAGGATGAAAATGGAGTAGTTGTACGCAACAAAGCACGATTGGTTGCAAAGGGATATTGCCAACAAGATGGAATTGACTACGATGAGACATTCGCACCAGTTGCACGAATTGAGGCTATTCGGATGTTTCTTGCCTATGCTGCCTACAAGAACTTCACAGTCTACCAGATGGATGTTAAAACTGCCTTCTTGAATGGAATTCTCAAAGAAGAAGTGTACGTTGAACAACCAGAAGGTTTTGTGAGTTCCAAACATCCAAACTACGTTTACAGGTTAGACAAGGCATTATATGGTCTGAAACAAGCGCCTCGTGCATGGTATGATGCTCTATCTTCTTATCTTGTGAAATCTGGCTTTAGCAAAGGTTCGATTGACACTACCTTGTTTATAAAACGACAAGGAAGTGACATCATTCTAATCCAGATTTATGTTGACGACATAATTTCGGGTCAACTAACCCTAAATACTGCAAGAATTTCTCTGCTTTAATGATCAAGAAATTTGAAATGAGCATGATGGGTGAATTAAATTTTTCCTTGGTCTACAAGTAAAACAGTTGTCAAATGGTACTTTTATTTGTCAATCTAAGTACATTCTTGACATGTTGAAAAAGTTTGATATGATGGATTGTCAAACAATTGGAACACCCATGGAAGCTCGAACAAAGATAAATGCTGACTTAAATGGAAAATCTTTTGATCAAAAGAAATATCGCAGTATGATAGGGTCACTCATGTACTTAACTGCAAGTCGCCCGGATATTATGTTCGCCACATGCATGTGTGCCAGGTACCAGGCCAATCCCAGGAAAGTCATTTCCAGGCCGTTAAACGGATCTTCCGATACCTGAAAGGCACAGTGAACCTTGGTCTCTGGTATCCTAGGGATATCGGATTTCAGTTAATTGCATATTCGGATGCTGACCATGCAGGTTGTAAGCTTGATCGAAAGAGTACTTCTGGGAGTGTACAGTTTCTAGGGGACAGATTGGTCAGTTGGTCTTCAAAGAAACAGAATTGTGTATCCACATCTACTGCAGAAGCTGAATACGTAGCTGCAGCAAGCTGTTGTTCACAAGTTCTTTGGATGAAGACACAGTTGACTGATTATGGATTTCAGTTTAACAGGATTCCCATCTACTGTGACTCTAAAAGTGCTATTGCTATTTCTTGCAATCCTGTACAACACACCAAGACCAAGCACATAGATGTTCGGTACCATTTTCTTAAAGATCATGTCAAGAAAGGTAACATCGAACTCTATTTTGTCCCAACAGACTACCAACTTGCAGACCTTTTTACCAAGCCTTTGGATGAAAACAGGTTCAATTTTCTGAAAACCAAGTTGGGAATGCTTGATTTACAAACTTAAATGCTTTAATGCCATGTATTCTATGTTTATTTTCTATTTCAAACATTGATGTGTTTTACTTGGTATTGCATGCAATGTTTGAGGGGGAGAAAAAGGGTAGAATGCATGAGTTTAGGGGGAGTTTGTAAATTTAGTATAGTCTAAAATGCTTAATTTGAGGGGGAGTGTGCAAATGCATGTGAATAATTGTTTGTTCTATATGCATTAAAATTTATTTTACTATTGTTATGTGTGTTTGTTTTTAAAATTGAAAAACCAAATACAAAATTAGAAAACTTTAAAAAGTTAAAAATATTTTTTTAGTTGTTAAAATTTTTTTTGTAAGTGTTTTAGTTTATTTTTATTTTTTATTTTATTTGTTTATTTTCTCTTAGTTTTATTTTGTTTATATATTTTTTTGTGAAAAATCTGTTTGAGCTCAACATTAATAAACAGCCCAAAACAAAAGTGTGTTTTTAAGCCCAACTGGTTTCAGCCCAAACTTGTTTGCAGACGGGTTGACACGCGGGTCAAACCAATACCCGCGACCCAAACTTGTGTTATATATACAAAAATGGGCGGGCCAAAACTAATCACCTTAAATTTTTTAAAATCAAAATATCTTAATCTTTCTCTCAAACCGATCAAAACATCACATCAATCAATCACAATTTTATTTGTTTCATAATAATCCAAGTGGGTGTAAACTGGAGATCATATTTGTAGCCTAAATCATCGTCTATCTTCATTCGATCATTGTTTTTGAGGTAAGGTTACTCGTTTTCTTTATAAACACCAACTGTTTGATTAAATGCCAAGTTGAACTTTTTGATTTTTTTTATGCTCATTTTGGTGTTTTGATTCATGTTTTGATGATCGTAGATGCATGTTTAGGGTTTATATTTGTTGTTAATCTGTACTGAATGGTTTAATCTGCTTATGTTTGAGTTTTTCTGGATTTGATGGGTTGAAGGGCTGGGTAAAATGTTGTTTTTGATGAAAAGTATCATTTGCAGAGCATTTTGCTCGGCAAATGGGTACTTTGTTCTTGATCATCTTCAAATCATCATAAAGTTTGTTTAACATGTACTTGGTAATCTCAAACAAATTTTTGGATCAAAAGTGCCATTTGCAGAGCTTTTTGCTCGGCAAATACTTGTTTTTATCAAACCAAATTTGTTTTTCCACCAAGTCCTAAAACAACATAATGCAGAGCATTTTGCTCGGCATTCATGCCATTTTGATTTCCAAATTTTTTCCAAGTATGAAATCAACTGTTTGCAGAGCAATTTGCTCGGCAAACAGTGCATTTTGTTCAAAATGGATTCAAGTCTTAAATTCAACTGTTTGCAGAGCTTTGAGCTCGGCAAACAGTACAAAGTGAAAATTTTAACCTAAGTTTTCAAATTCAACTGTTTGCAGAGCATTTTGCTCGGCAAACAGTACAAAGTGAAAATTTTAACCTAAGTTTTCAAATTCAACTGTTTGCAGAGCTCATTGCTCGGCAAACAGTGCTTTTTTGTCCAAATTTTTGTTCCAAGTCTTAGAACAACTGTTTGCAGAGCATTTTGCTCGGCAAACAGTACAAATTGGATTTTTTATTTTGTCAAGACTTGAACCATCCATTTGCAGAGCATGTGCTCGGCAAATACTTGAAAATTCTTCACTTAGTCTTAAAACAACTGTTTGCAGAGCATTTTGCTCGGCAAACAGTACAAAGTGAAAATTTTAACCTAAGTTTTCAAATTCAACTGTTTGCAGAGCTTTTTGCTCGGCAAACAGAACAAAATGAAAATTTTTCACAAAGTTCTTAAATTCAACTGTTTGCAGAGCTTTTTGCTCGGCAAATACTTGTTTTTATCAAACCAAATTTGTTTTTCCACCAAGTCCTAAAACAACATAATGCAGAGCATTTTGCTCGGCATTCATGCCATTTTGATTTCCAAATTTTTTCCAAGTATGAAATCAACTGTTTGCAGAGCAATTTGCTCGGCAAACAGTGCATTTTGTTCAAAATGGATCCAAGTCTTAAATTCAACTGTTTGCAGAGCTTTGAGCTCGGCAAACAGGCATTTTTGATTTCCAAGTCTTTCAAGCCTTAAAAACCACTGTTTGCAGAGCTCATTGCTCGGCAAACAGTGCTTTTTTGTCCAAATTTTTGTTCCAAGTCTTAGAACAACTGTTTGCAGAGCATTTTGCTCGGCAAACAGTACAAATTGGATTTTTTATTTTGTCAAGACTTGAACCATCCATTTGCAGAGCATGTGCTCGGCAAATACTTGAAAATTCTTCACTTAGTCTTAAAACAACTGTTTGCAGAGCATTTTGCTCGGCAAACAGTACAAAGTGAAAATTTTAACCTAAGTTTTCAAATTCAACTGTTTGCAGAGCTTTTTGCTCGGCAAACAGAACAAAATGAAAATTTTTCACAAAGTTCTTAAATTCAACTGTTTGCAGAGCTTTTTGCTCGGCAAACAGTACAAAATGAGAATTTTCTCAAAGTTTTTAAAATCAACTGTTTGCAGAGCATTTTGCTCGGCAAACAGTACAAAATGAAAATTTTTCACAAAGTCTTAAATTCAACTGTTTGCAGAGCATTTTGCTCGGCAAACAGTACAAATTGAAATTTCCTCATTGAAATTGTTCTTTATCAATTGACAACATTTTTGTTGTTCAATATAAGAAAATTTCATACATTTCAAAGGAGTGAATCTGAACAGCTCATTTGCAGAGCTTTGAGCTCTGCATTTACATGTTTCAACTCCAATACAAATTAGAATTTCAAATTTTTTTTATTCTTTATTTTATTCTATGTTTCTTTTATTATTATTTGTGCTGTGTTTTAAAATGTTTATTTGTATATGTGTATTGTGTATGTAAATATATAGTATTTCATAAGTGTTTAGAGTGAGAGGCAAGGTATCGAACGCCTTGTGTACTACCTTGTTTTCTTATCTTTTAATACTTATGTGATTCTATATATTGTCATGTTTTGTATATATATTTGGGTGAGATGCAAGGTATCGAACGCCTTTGTGTACTACTTGTTCTCTCATTTTTAATATATATGCAAAACATTGTCTGTGTAATAAATGTGTTTCTTAAAAGTTGGTATATTTTGTTATTTTTTCTGTGTTTAACATGTCTTTTCTGGTCAAAAACTTTGGTCAGTTTGTCTTGAACAGAAAAAAAAAAATAATAAAGTATCCAGATGGCAATGTTCAGAGAAGGAGATTCAATGAAAATGCAAGCTAATCAAGCATTACATATTCCTTTTGCTTGCAAATTTCCTATCATTCCAGAGATTCTCAGCTATCATCCACTAAATAATGCTTTAACTGGAGGTGCACTTGTACCTGAGAAGTATGTCTTCGAGCTGTGGGAATCAATTGAATATGTGCAAGGAAGTAAAAGGCACAACACAGCAGAATACTTCAAATTCTCACTAGAATCAGAAGCTGAAATCTTCAACTGTAGATTAACTCTGGATGAATTTAGAACAATTATTGGATTTCCCTTTCTAGAAGAATACGAAGAACTCCCATCTGTAGAAGAAATGTTGGCAGGAGTTCATTCGTTGGGGTATGCAGGAGATTTGACAACGATGAGAGACTTCAGAAGAAGTAATGTAGCAACTCTCTGGCATACAATGTACAATATTCTTTCAACCTGCTTGATGCCGTCACAGAAAGGAATTGATCTGATGACAAAAGATTCTTTGGCAATCTATTATGCAGTCAATCACAATGTGCAGTGTGACTTTGCGGCGATAATATGGAAAAAGCTGATTCAAGTTGTTAAGGGAAAGGATAAACAAGACCGAAAGTACATTCCCTTCATCAGATTTTTCACTCTGGTTATCGAAGATGCTCTTGATAATGCAGAAGAAATTTCCAAGGTTGGAAGACAGCTTTAAATGTGTGATTGCTTTATATAAATCCAACTTGAGAGGCACAAGTTGTGAAACCGTAAGACCTTTTCCGATTCCACCGTTTTTGATAAACCTGGTTCCTGCTCAGAGTCCTCACCTTAGGGCTTATCTTGAGTGGTTAGTCTCAGTAATGGGGTCTGAAAGCCGACAGACTCCTACCCAAGCTGTGCATAGGTCGCCAAGTGAGGGTCCTAGTGTGTTAAAAAGAAAAAGAGGGGTTAGTGATGAAGGGGCCTCTAAGCAGAGGAAAAGAAAGTCTAAAAGAGTTATGTTTCAGCAAGATGTTGCTTCACCTGAACCTATTTCATCACCTGTTTCACAATCCACACCAAACATTACATCACAAACATCACCTTCACAATCTACACAATCTACACCAACCGTTCCCCTTTCACAATCTTCACCTTCGCAATCGACACCTTTACCATCCGTTGTTTCACCGAATCCTCCAATTCTAACACCACCTCGATCAATTGCTTCAATACTACCTGATGAACCAACTCCACCACCAGGTAGACGACTTAAAATGTCTGCTAGAAGTGTTCTAAAGCAGACTTCAAAGAAGAAGAAATCAAAAAGAAAACATAAGTTGTCTAGCTCTGCAAGACAAAGACTAGAATCTTCTTCAGCAGATGTGAATGACCAACCTGGTGCCTCAGCGGAGTTTGATGTTGAACAAGCAACAAGAAATGTGCATAATGTTGAATCTGAGATTGAGCCTGAGAATGTTTGCACTGGAGATGATGTTGTGCAGGAGGAACAAGGCGGGACTGAAGGAGGAGTTGAAAATACCAGAGAGGATGTGCGGTCCGGGTTAGGACAAGGGCAAAAAGAAAAACGATGGCCCTCCATTAGTTCAAACAAATGTGTCTAGCCGGGTTGTTTACCCTAGGGTAGAAATCGGGAACTGCCCATTCTCGTATGCACCAACCTCTCCTAGCCATTCTGACTCCTCACAACAGGAGTTAGTCTCAGAAATTCACGGGGAACAGCCACGCTCACCACACTCTCCTCATTTGGAGGATGAGAGTGTTGAAAATTAGAGAGGACCAGCCCCACCTCTCGCCTTCAGTTCATGCACAAGAGTCTAGATCTCCTAGGGACACTGATTCACAAGCCCAGTTGAGTACTGGTGCCGGAACAAGCGGAGAGGGACCCACTTTGTGTGACCCTCAAGGACAGCTTGGAAATCCTGCCTTAGCTAACATCACGCCAGCTTTAGCCGCAGGTAACAGTCCTCAGACCGAGACTGGGAGCAGTATGAACGCCGTAGTGACACTGCTGTTCCTCAGGATCAACCTGAGACTGTATTAACGGGCATTCTCAGTGACCCCGGTGTTGTTAGTGGTGTTGCCCAACAACAAGTCCAGGACAGTTGATTTATCACAGTCTAGGACACCAATTGATTCGGGTTGCAAAGCCCATGAATCTGAAACTGCTGGTGAGGGTATAACCCGAGGATCCGCAGGAAATCCTGAATCAGCATCGCTGAATTTAGGTCACACCACAAGTGTGCCAACAACCCCCGGGTTGGCTACTCCACCTCCTACACAAACACAAAGAACACCAACACCAAATGAAATTCCATCAACCTCAACAAATTTACCTACAAAAAACGCTGCTTGTGAAGTTTTATTGAATATTTTAAGGTCTGAGGGTGATTTGTTGACGGTAACTGAAAGAGGGGTGTTGAATGCTCTTGAGGTGCGAGAAAGAGAAATAGCCACTGAAAGAAGAGTGAAAGAGTTACAAGATCAAGTAGAACGTCAAAAGGCTGAAAATGATGCAAAGCTTGCTGCTTTTGAATTGAGATTGTTGGCGTTAGAGTCTTGCCGACCGGCCTCGGTTCCTTCTCGTCGGGATGATCCCGATTCTGATGATCACCCCGAGGGGGAGAACCAAGGAGAAGGTCAAACAAACATTGATAGTACTTCGGCAAGAGTTGAAGGAAATGTTGGAGATGTGGTGATGGAAGAAAGAGCCGAGGGCGTAAATGTTGAGAATGTTGAGAATGTTGAGGAAACAATAGATGATGTGATTAGAAGAAGGTTAGTTGATGTGTTTGGTGCTGAGTCGGATGTAGAAAGTGAAGAAGAGTTTGGAAATATTGAGGTTAATGAAGAAGAAGGATTTGTGATTGAAAGTGAAGTTATGGAATATGCTGAAGATGATGGAGATATTGAAGCATTGAAAGATAATGTAACATTTGATGAGCCAGAAATAGTTGAGAATCCAACAAATGATGAAGCTGTTAAGGAACCTGTGTTTGAAGACTTCCCAGATCTTGATTATTTTGAAACAGGTTCTTCAAGCAGAAAAGAAGTTGGAGAATCTTCTACTCAGGGTTTCACAACTCCTCAACACTATACTTTTGAAGACTTTAATAGCTTTGATGAATTGAGAAAGACTCCTGAGGCTGCAACTCAGAACTTCAAGAAATCAACTTATAAGCAAGTGTTGAAAGAAGCTATAGTATCCGAGGAAGTTCTCCCTGATTATTTTCCAACTGAATTGACTGATGAACAAAGGAGGTTCATTAATCGGGGATACTTCTTGAGGGATAAAGAAAGAATGGTTGCGCTGGGGGTTAAGCCAAAGGAGGCAGCTAAAAAGTCTAGATTCTTGGAAGAAAGAGCTTTTCCAATCTTTTGTGGTGCTACCAAGGTTACTAAGACTAAAAGACCTGAGTTGGAATCAATGTACAAGTTTAAGGAAGCAACAAATAAGAAGAATACAAAGAGATTCTTAAACTCACCAAGCAATACAATCCAAAGCTTCTTGAAGAACAAAGAAATCACAAGATTTTGGTGCTTATCAGAGTAATGAACTTGCTTCTTATTCTGATGGAACATTGGAGTTTTGTAAAAATGTGTTGCTATGTTTGAAAGAAGATGAGCAAGATGAAAAGAAAAAGGAAGTGCTTGATAAAGTGATCTCCAAAATCAATCAAAGGCTTGAATACCGAGACAGCATTCGAATGATGAGAGAAGCAAAGAATGTTCAGAAGTCGAAGTATGTTGTTCGTCGGAAAGAAGGTTGCTGGATCAAGTACGAGCCTAATCATCTTCCAGGGCCACATAACATTCCTCCAAGAAATTTTGAAGCAAATATGATTGTTCCAGATGACAGACCTGAAGGAGAAAACTGGTTCTGGCATCCAAACAAAGACAGACCAAATACAAGAGCTTGAAGACTGACAAAGACTGGATATTTTTGACAAATCACTACTAAGGGGGAGATTGTTAGAAATATAATTAGTAGTAGTTGATTTGTGTACTTTATGTTGTTTTGTACTTAGAATGTAAACATGTTAGAATGAAAGGGGGCATAGTGTAAATATCATATGTATATAAACCCCCTCCATATGTAAATATGTAACCTTTTACACTATAATACAAGCTAATCTTTCCCTGACATCTCTCTACTCTCTCTCTACTTTCTCTCACTAGAAACCTCCATTAACACACACTAAAACACACACTAAAGCTCAAATTCTAATCTTAACAATTGGTATCAGGTAACCTCACATCATAACATGGTGTTCATAGAATGGAAGAGCTTCATGGTTAAAAGGTTCAATCATCCATAGCGTTATCTTTTTTTTTACTTGCTTCAGCTTCATCATTCTTTAACCCATAGATACACGTCTACTCTTCACGTGGTTAATTATGCCACCAACCAGTGATTCCATCATTCCCATCTTCACTTCAGTCGGATCAACACAGACATAGTCTCACAAACACACACATGTCGTGATACATTTACAATTACGTTCGCGACCGGAATTGTAACTATATCCTTTCATACGTGATATGACCAATTTATAGCATTCGCCCACATCATTATTGGCCTTTTTATTAAGTGTTTTTAGTCGATTTTGTTTGCATGTGGCGCGTTTATGGTGTTTGTTAGTGGTTTCAGGCTCTAAACAGGTTACGTGTTCATTTGACACATTTTCGGATGATTTATCGGCCTAGAAGTTGTTTTGTACGATCGAGAGTTGCTAAGGTGAAAAGATTGGAGATTTTTGCAAGTGTTCAAGAGTTGAAGAGAAGGTTTCGGATCAGAATATTTGCACTGCGCCGCAGTGGAGCTTCCCATGCTCACTGCGCCGCAGTCACTGGAGTGAAGAAGCCACATGGATTCCAGCAAGATTGAGCTGCGCCGCAGTGGGAGTATTCACACCCCACTGCGCCGCAGTCAAGGTGTGCCAAAGCCAAGGCTGTCCAGAGGATTTACACTGCGCCGCAGTGGGAGGAATGTTACCCCACTGCGCCGCAGTCCTTGGTCGATCAAAAGCAAATAATTTCCAGTGGTTTTCCACTGCGCCGCAGTGGGAGCGAACCATGCTCACTGCGGCGCAGTGAGTGCACGGGGAGACCAGGGCTACAGCCCCTTTGCATCAGATTGGGGGAGATATAAAAGGAAAAGAAAACCTAATTTCATATTATCCAAGTTTTTCTTTCTAGGAGCTGTTCTACCAAGGGTCTTTGACGGATCATCGCAGATTTCATCGTTTGATTCATTGAAGATTCAAGAACATCCATCTAGATCGTATCTAATCTTCTGTCTTGCAATTTATATTCAACGATCATTGGTACAATATGTTTTCTTTCAATTTCTTTATTGCAATTCAATTAGTATGATTGGCTAGATTTCTAATCATCCACTTTGATGAAACTTGACGAATGATATGATTGCAATATTTTAATTCAAGAGTTGATTCAATTATCATTGTGTCGTGATCTTTATCAATTAATTCCTTGCGATTTATTCTTTTGATGTTGATGGTTTATGTGTTCATCGTTAGTGGTACTAGGTGAATACGTTTATCGTTTCAATTCGATTGTCTATGGTCGTTTGTCACCGGTTCATGGTATGACGGTGAATGTCAAATATATAATAGGAGTTAATTGGTAAACGTGTTTAGAAACGGTTGGTGGTACCACGTTTTCATTCACATAGGCATAATTGGTAATTGGATAATCAAGCAAACTAATTTTTGGGGAGATTTTCTAGGCATTGGTGGTACCGGCTTGGGTAATTTAACTAACTTAGGTGTTTGGGTTATTTGTGAGCGGTTGGTGGTACCACGCGAGCATTTTATCCTTTCACGATTATCTTGTCAACTCTAAATAATCTGAACTTTATCGTGTGCAATCATAACTGAAGTCAAGTGGATTCGAAGTGGGTGATCTTTATTCATATTGTTTGAACTTTCTTTATTTTCAATTGTCTTGTCATTTCAATTTCTTTAATTTCATATTGTCAAGGTGAGGTAGCAATTCGGCTACGGTTCCATCCTTATCCCAAAATCACTCTATCTGACAACTATTTCAAAACCATTCCCCGTGTTCGATCCTGGACTTACCTTCTAGCTATACTATATACGAACGGGTCCACTGCCCGCATGTGTGTAGTAGTCAGTTTTAGGGTATTTCTTGTTTTAAATTTTTAAACTCGATTTCACACATCAAGTTTTTGGCGCCGCTGCCGGGGAATGTGTGCCGATTTAGTTGTTAATTAGTGGTTTGATCCTTTCTCACGCGTGAGGAAGTTACTTGTTTATTAGTTTAGTTTTCTTTTCTTATCACAGGTGCATTTGACGTGTTTGTGTTAGTTGTGTGTTTGCAGGTATTGTTTTAGTTGATGAACTTGCGTTCTTCGGGATTGCATTTGAATAGGTCTGTGAGTCCCAAATATAAAGACGAATGACTTAAACCCGACTGGCAAGTACAACTAATCTTGATGGACAAGTTTAGTTTACGATCCAGATATGGATAAAAGAAACAAATGACAATATGAATTAATGCAAGAATAAATGGCAGAAACTATATAAAGATATATATAAATATAATCAAGTATGTAGCATTGAGACACGTTGTTTTCTAATGTATTTGATTTATTGATGTATAAACAAATACAAGGATTGTTGCGGAACAAAGATAAACACCCAAGTGTAGATATCTAAACAATCCCGAAATACAAGTGATCAAGATGACTTGGAAATACTCGTAAGTTTGCTTAGAGTATATCTCACAAGTTGCAATGCAATAGTTCTAGCTTTTTGCAAGATGTGAGAAGACTTTGTATTTATAGACAAAGTTCATGATGACATGGACAATGTCGTACAAATGTGGTTGTGAGCATTTAAGGAATTAAACCATAATTCCTTACATGCTGCACAAGGAAGCGTATATAGTCACTTGATGTGACTTATAGTACTAGGTTCCTAACCTATATTTGTACCTTTTATTAATAGATAATTCTATTAACTGGATAAAGGTGTAAAGTAAAAGTCTTCCTCGTAATCAGTGTAAAGTGTTGTAAGTACTTTATCACTGAGATGCTTCAGTCTTCGATCTGGTAGAATCACTCTGATGCTCGCTTCTGAGATGATTCTCTTCTCAGACTTCAGTCTTTGACTTCATTCTGAATGGTATTCTGATACGTAGATCTGAACTGAAGTGAAGCTTCAGTGAAGGAGTTCTGAATTCTGAGGCATCTCAGAATTCTGAAGTATGTCTTCACTAAACTTCAAGCTATTTCTGAACAAATTATACATGGTCGATTCTCGACCTAACAAATTCCCCCTATTTGTTCTGAAATAGTGCATGCATCTCAGACTTCTATCTATACATGTTTGTAAGTCTGAAATGCAAGTTTTTTGTTTAAGTTGTAAAAATTTCTTAAGTACATCTTATAGATCATTGATGTCTCAGAATTTTACTTGTGTTTTTCTAACTTAAACCTATCATCTACTTATTTGTCACAATTTGCAACTTATATATTACACACTGAAATGAAAGTTACAAATGTAAATATTTACAAGTACATGATAATTCTGAATAGAAAACTACTTCTTGGCAGGCCTTGAACCAGAAGGTGCCTCAGTAGGTTTTCTCTTCAGTGGAGCCTGATCCCTTTTGCCAAATAGCCTTGCTTCAATTTCCACCTTGGCTTGCATCTTTTGCTGAATTCTTGCTAACCATGCACCAGTCAAGGCAGACTTAGGCTTTCCTTTAAGAACTTGGATCATCTCCCTGTGCTCAGATATGCCAAACTCATGAACTGAAACCTGAGTGTATTCTTCAGTAGCCCTTCCTTCTCTTTTCACAACCAAATCGAACAGCTTCAATCCATCAGCCTTAATAACTTCAATATCAACAATTCTGGCCTGATGTGATCGATGAGTCATGTAATGATCATACTGGTCCTTCTCATGTTTTCTTTGGAGCTCAGCAGCATCATCAGAAATTGGTTTGATTGAAGTGTGGACAACATCACGAGAATCTTTCTTTGTAGTCCTTGTTCCAGTTCTGGGCTTAGTTGGAGGTCTGAACAACTCCTTTTCCACATACTGAACTCCAGCCAGAATCTCCTTCTTCTTTCTGGCCATTTCCATTTCTCTGTTTTTCACTAAGTCTTGGATGGACATTTTGAAGGTGAGATGGTCCAGCTTTTGTTCCAGTGGAGAGTAGTTCACCCCATACTCATAATCCAACATATCTTTCACAGCCTTCTGCACTCTTGGGTCATGTTTGATTTTCTGAAATCGTTCAAGTGATAGACCCAGAGATGCAGCATCAATATGATCTAGGGTTCCCATGCTTTGGTGCTGAACCCTTTCCCTCTCCTTGTTTTCACTCCACATTATGAATTGGTTAGAGACTTGCTTCTGCAAAGTCTCTAACTTCTTGCTATCAGCATTAGGATCGTGGAGTGGATAACCTTGTTCGTCAACATTTTCTCCAACAACCAGTCCAGTACCCTTAACAACCTTCTTTGGTTCCTCTACTTCCTTGGCCTTGCCTTTTCCTTTATCTTTCTTTTCAGCACCAGAAGTCTGAACTTGTTCCCCCTGAACTGAGGCACTACCAGAAGGTACCTCAGCTTGCTTCTTGGTTGCATGAATCATTTCTTGTGTACTGGCCAGCAACCCAAGAGGCACACCACTTCCCCCTTTGGAAATCTCTGCAGGCATTTTAGCATAAAGATCCAGAGTAGTTTTAAGTGCCTGCAAAGGTTTCCAACTTTGTTGTTCGAGACATTCACAAATGCCTTTAGCCATGGTAGCAAACTGAGCCTTTAGCCTGAATGAAGAGCTAAGGTTCAGTGCCTCTTGATCTTTCAAGTCTTTGAGCATCTTTCTATCTTCATCAGTGAAGGATGCAGGGGGAGGAGGAGCAGTGACAGGTTCTTTCCTCAGAAGAGTTAAGATTTCTTCCAATTGCTTAGACTGATTCTGAACTGCACCTTCAAGCATAGAAACTGAGCTTTTTACTTCATTAACGGCTCTTTCCACTTTATCATTTGTATTTTGGGTCAGTTCAGCAATCATCAACCTAACTTCTTCTCCAACTTTCTGAGATACAGACTCTGAAATCTGAGCAGCAATATTCTGAGATAGCTCAGATTTCAGATCTTCCACAATACTTGCACTGACAGAAGCCCCAAGTTCTTTTTCATTAATGCTTGGCTTCTGAACCAGCTCATGTACTTCATTACCAACAGCCATGACCTCTTGCTTCAACAAATCAACCCCAGATGTTAAGTTTGCAACAACTGAAGCTTGAACATCTCTCTTGGTCAATCTGAAGGCTTCTCTGATTGCAGAGCTCAC
>CM067171.1:88589645-88600053 GCA_034093135.1 Erigeron breviscapus | reverse complement strand
TGTGTACTCCCTAGCTATCTTACTACCAACATTGTTGTTGAAGCAAAACTTTGTGTTTCTTTTTAATTTCGCAAAAACAATTTTTGCTCCACCTTTCTATGAAAACCATTTTTGATATATTCTTGCATAGATTAAGGGGGAGTTTGTGATTTCAAAAATTATCAAACTTCAAATGTGTTTCAAACCTTTTCATTCACACATTTGATGTTTTTCCAATGATTTTTAATCAAATGGAGTTCGGTGATTAGTTTGCACAATGAGCGATAGGTATTATCTCAAAATTTACTCCATGAATTTCATCATCGCCGATGAGTTCTAACCCCGGAGTATTCACTTCTTTCATTAGATAGTGAGGGTATTTTGAGTGATGTTGATTTCGTGCAACTAGAATGGAGGGAGTATAGTCGAAAAGTGAGAGGTTAAGGTGATTTGTTGTGAGAAAAGGGATAAAAGAAATGATACCCTTCCCAAAATTCTCAAAAGCCGGGTAAAACACGTTTCTATCAGATGTCATTTGTTGATATCTTGATATTGAAGAAGTCTTCATGGACCCAGTGAAGCAATGCACATCTCTACCTAACCACTCAAGTGTTTCTTATCAAATACTTGTTTCATTTCTCACGGAGATTTTCACATTTCTATTGACTCTTCTTTTGGAAGATGTTGATATTGAAAAAGGGCGACATTCTGCTCCAGTCCCCGACTTCATTTGATCACATTGTGTCTAGAGCAAATTTGATTGATCATTAAATTGATCATCTTTCATTCTTTTAGGACACACTAGCGTCATATCTTTGTGATATAATTGCTTATCTTTGTGATATAATTGCTTATCTTTGTGATATAGCCGGAACATTCGTAGTGATATCTTAATTGATATTACACGATGATCGAATGGAAATCCTACCAATGCTAACATCTTTTCCAACGTTGAACGTAGGTCTCGTAATTACATTTATGTGATTATTGAGTTAACAAGCAGTCTAAGTGACCTCGGTTTTCCCTAAAAGTCTTTAAGGATAAAATTGTGGTTATCAAATGCTTCGGTAGTGTTAACCATGATTTATATTCTTTGAAGCAATCTTGTGGTTGCAAAGCCGCAGACCGAACTATGTTAGAGATTTGTTTTGTGCATATCTCAATGATACATAGGAAATCCGAAAAATGTTATACATTTCTATCGGTCATTTCATTAATTCTTTTGATTTTTGAACATGCAAACGGATCATTCTAATCCGGTTTCATTTCTCCTCACACAAACACAGAAACCACCAACACCTTGATATAACGTTTGTACCAACAACTTCAATCCTACATTTTAGTCACCCATAGGATTTCTTGGGTTGGGCTACTAGGTTGGGTTGATGTTTTGATGGTTGACATTTCTCCATGTTTTCTTATTCCTTGAGACATTTAATCAATCAAATGTGTACATAATGACATTGGTTCCCATTTTTGTCATTATGAGGGGGAGAAAATATTATGATTGATTCATAGTCTTTGTCAACTGAGCTTTTGTTTCGAAAATGAATTTGGTATTGTCTTCAAATGACAAGAATGGAATGAGAGTCTGTGTTCCATCAATATTTCTATCTCTTTCAAAGGCATAGTTGATGATAGAAATGGAATAAGAGTCTATGTTGAGAAATTTTTGTAAATTGGTTGTTTCAAATGGGTTTAGGCTTATCAAAGCTTGTGTATAGAGGGAGAAAATTGTTCATGATGTGTCTGCATTGACCTTAGAGATTTGAATGAAACCAAAGATGAAAAGATTTTCACTCAAGACGCTTCAAAAAGTTCAAAGATGCTCCAAAATGGTTATACTCATGGATTGAGGGGGAGCATGATTACTTCATAAGAATTTCATTCAAAGTTCATTCAAAGGCTTACTCTCCAAAGTGTTAGAGTTGATATGACAAAGATCAAAGCTTCAAAAAGATTGAAAGAGTTGATTAGAAGATTCAAGTCAAAGAAGTAAAGCTTCAAACGAGACTTCATCAAACATACTTCCTTCAAGATCTTCAAAGTCATACAACAACATTCTGTCAAGAAACTCCAATGCATAAATCAAGGGGGAGAGTTCATATTTCATGAAACTTCATTTCAAAAAGATGAGATTCATTCAAGAATCGAATATTGAAGAATCAAAGCCAAGATTCATCTCTTCCGCACTTCAAAAGACAACTCTGATTCAAGATTCATCA
The DNA here is from genome assembly GCA_034093135.1 of Erigeron breviscapus. Classification (NCBI taxonomy): domain Eukaryota; kingdom Viridiplantae; phylum Streptophyta; class Magnoliopsida; order Asterales; family Asteraceae; genus Erigeron; species Erigeron breviscapus. The sequence goes on along the minus strand of CM067171.1, from coordinate 88,597,849 downwards.
ATTCTCAAAGATTCAAGCCAAACATGCATTCATTATTCTCTGTTCAAAAAGAACATTGAGAATCTTCATATGATTTAACTTCAAGAAGTCCAAGACCAAGACCAAGACTGAATCAAGTTCTCCAAAGACAAAAGAGAAAGCTTTGAAGACTTGTTTCAACACCTCAATTGTCTACACCACCGGGCTCATCAATTTCATACCTTCAAGACAAGATAACACGTATTTCATTCATTACAATAAATCACTAAGGGGGAGAATGTTAGAAATCCAAAAATAGTGATAAATTGTAATTAAGATTAGAAGACATTCTTGTTGTTAAGTCATAGATAGATGATTACTAAGGTTGAGGGGCTAATTGTGATAATTAGCATAGTTGTATTGTTAGACTATAAATAGCCCTCATACCTTAGAAATCATAACAAGAACAGAACCAACAATTCATTCCTTACACAATTAATCCCAAGCTTTCAGTTTACTCGTTAATTCTCTCTCAAAAACACACACACACACACCAAGAACACACACTGAAAACCGCCATTGTTAGATTGAATTCAGAGCTAAAAATTGTGTTATAACAGTCTCAGCCCTTGCAACTCTACCTTCCTTAGTTCCTCTATTCATCCTCTTCTCATTCTTCAAGAACCTTTCATCATCCATAGTTGCATTATCCTTCACCATTTGTTCCAAAATTTCATATCCTTCATTTGGTGTAATCTTGTTGAAACTTCCACCGAAGGCATAACCCAACTCTCTTTTAGATTTCTTATCCAAACCATCAAAGAAAAACTCAACATACTTTTCCTTGGTCAAATCATGGCCTGGACAATTCCTCAACATTTCCTTGAAACGGATCCATGCATCTACAACATCCTCATCAACTTCTTGCACGAAGGACCTAATCAAATTCTCCAACCTTCTTTGAGTTCTAAGTGAGTAAAACTCACCTATGAAAGCTTCCTTTAGTTGGTCCCAAGTAGTGATGGAATTCTCGGGAAGATCATTGAACCAATCTTCAGCATCTCCGGTGATCAAAATGGGAAATGTCTCAAGCTTCACGGCATTCATTTGGTTTTGACCATATTGGTAAAGCCGAGCCAACTTTTCAAACCTATCCAAGTGTTGGTAAGGATCCCATTTTCTTTTTCCATCGAATTTCTGCTCTTCTATGCTCTTTAGATGATTCGCCTTCAAATTGAAAGTATGATCAATACCCGGAGGTCTAATGGCGGAGCCACGGGCCATAGGAATAGTTCGGACCCTATCACCATAGCGAATGTTATTTGGATCTCTTGGTTGTTCATCCCCCATTTCCTCTTGCTTTACTTCTAATTTGAAAAACTCGTCCAAAAAGAACCCTTCCTCGTCCGAATCAGGAGTGGGTTTGGCTATAGGTGAAAATGGTGTCGGTATTGGTGTTGTGGGTTCAGCGAAGTTAAACCTACGCCCTCTTGGTCTTCTCGGGGTAGACAAAGGACTATTCAAAGGGAGACCCGAAGAACGCAAGTTCATCAACTAAAACAATACCTGCAAACACGCAACTAACACAAACACGTCAAATGCACCTGTGATAAGAAAAGAAAACTAAACTAATAAACAAGTAACTTCCTCACGCGTGAGAAAGGATCAAACCACTAATTAACAACTAAATCGGCACACATTCCCCGGCAGCGGTGCCAAAAACTTGATGTGTGAAATCGAGTTTAAAAATTAAAACAAGAAATACCCTAAAACTGACTACTACACACTTGCGGGCAGTGGACCCGTTCGTATATAGTATAGCTAGAAGGTAAGTCCAGGATCGAACACGGGGAATGGTTTTGAAATAGTTGTCAGATAGAGTGGTTTTGGAATAAGGATGGAACCGTAGCCGAATTGCTACCTCACCTTGACAATATGAAATTAAAGAAATTGAAATGACAAGACAATTGAAAAATAAAGAAAGTTCAACCAATATGAATAAAGATCACCCACTTCGAATCCACTTGACTTCAGTTATGATTGCACACGATAAAGTTCAGATTATTTAGAGTTGACAAGATAATCGTGAAAGGATAAAATGCTCGCGTGGTACCACCAACCGCTCACAAATAACCCAAACACCTAAGTTGCCAGTTAAATTACCCAAGCCGGTACCACCAATGCCTAGAAAATCTCCCCAACAATTAGTTTGCTTGATTATCCAATTACCAATTATGCCTATGTGAATGAAAACGTGGTACCACCAACCGTTTCTAAACACGTTTACCAATTAACTCCTATTATAGATTTGACATTCACCGTCATACCATGAACCGGTGACAAACGACCATAGACAATCGAATTGAAACGATAAACGTATTCACCTAGTACCACTAACGATGAACACATAAACCATCAACATCAAAAGAATAAATCGCAAGGAATTAATTGATAAAAATCACAACACAACGATAATTGAATCAACTCTTGAATTAAAATATTGTAATCATATCATTCGTCAAGTTTCATCAAAGTGGATGATTAGAATTCTAGCCAATCATACTAAATTGAATTGCAATAAAGAAATTGAAAGAAAACATATTGTACCAATGATCGTTGAATATAAATTGCAAGACAGAAGATTAGATACGATCTAGATGGATGTTCTTGAATCTTCAATGAATCAAACGATGAAATCTGCGATGATCCATCAAAGACCCTTGGTAGAACAGCTCCTAGAAAGAAAAACTTGGATAATATGAAAATAGGGTTTTTTTTTCTTTTTATATCTCCCCCAATCTGGTGCAAAGGGGCTGTAGCCCTGGTCTCCCCGTGCACTCACTGCGCCGCAGTGGGCTTGGTGCGCTCCCACTGCGGCGCAGTTGAAAGCCCCTGGAATCTTGAACTAGGGTGACTGCGGCGCAGTGGGGCAACATTCCTCACACTGCGGCGCAGTGATAAACCACTGGAAACTATATTATTCTTGATCGACCAAGGACTGCGGCGCAGTGGGGCAACATTCCTCCCACTGCGACGCAGTGTAAAACCTCTGGAAAGCCTTGGCTTTGGCACACCTTGACTGCGGCGCAGTGGGGCGTGAATACCCCCACTGCGGCGCAGCTCAAACTTGCTGGAATCCATGTTGCTTCTTCACCAGTGGCTGCGGCGCAGTGGGTCACCATATCTCCCACTGCGGCGCAGTCAAATCTTGCTGAAATCTTGGTTCTTCTTTATCAACATCTCTCGAACACTCGGATCAACATCTTGGCCTAAAATCGTCAGAAAATGTACCAAATGGACGCACAACCTGCTAAGAACCTGAAAACACTAACAAATACCATAAGCGCACCAAATGCATACAGAATTGACTCAAAACACATACGAAAAAGGCCAATAATGAAGTGGGCGATCTATATAAATTGGTCACATCAAAGGCCAATAATGATGTGGGCGATCTTTATAAATTCGTCTCATCAAATCCCCCCACACTTGAGCGTTGCTTGTTCTCAAGCAAATCTGAAAATTAAGCAAAAGCATTCCTTGGCACGAAGCTATATAAACACATTACGATTATCAAAAAGAAGCCAAACCAAGTATGTCGATGACAAGGACTTGGTGAAGCAGTTTTAATCTTAAATGAAAATCCGAAATGTTTGACAATATCTGAACAATCCACAAGCCTCAATAACACGACTAAGCAAAAGTGAAACAAATGAGCCTATCAAAATCATCCTACTCCAACGAACTTACTATTGGGGTTGAATATATATGAATAATCACTCATTGCACGGTCGTGATGCATATCTTACCATAGGCTTGAACTACTGCGGCGCAGTCAAATCTTGCTGAAATCTTGGTTCTTCTTTATCAACATCTCTCGAACACTCGGATCAACATCTTGGCCTAAAATCGTCAGAAAATGTACCAAATGGACGCACAACCTGCTAAGAACCTGAAAACACTAACAAATACCATAAGCGCACCAAATGCATACAGAATTGACTCAAAACACATACGAAAAAGGCCAATAATGAATGTGGGCGATCTATATAAATTCGTCTCATCAAATCCCCCCACACTTGAGCGTTGCTTGTTCTCAAGCAAATCTGAAAATTAAGCAAAAGCATTCCTTGGCACGAAGCTATATAAACACATTACGATTATCAAAAAGAAGCCAAACCAAGTATGTCGATGACAAGGACTTGGTGAAGCAGTTTTAATCTTAAATGAAAATCCGAAATGTTTGACAATATCTGAACAATCCACAAGCCTCAATAACACGACTAAGCAAAAGTGAAACAAATGAGCCTATCAAAATCATCCTACTCCAACGAACTTACTATTGGGGTTGAATATATATGAATAATCACTCATTGCACGGTCGTGATGCATATCTTACCATAGGCTTGAACTAGGATCATAGCTTCACCGACATGGCGTGAGCACCAAGTACATCATCAAAATATGGCATATAAATCGGTTGTAATGTTAGGCTAAGGGTATTTACAATGGGATTTGGGTAATTTAGGTTAGTGATAGGAAATAACAAAAGTATAAGTTATGTACAAAATAGTCTAATCAAATCCTTACCATTGATTGCCACCAACCCATAAGATGTTATCCCATGAACACACCTCAAAAGTAACAAGCAAAACCCGACACCATTGTGGTGTATCAACTTCAAACAACTCAGGAACAACCAAATCTTCCATTCTATTCGTGAACCACATGATACAACAATTCTTTTGACATATAAAAATGAGACGTACCTACTAGTAGCCCAAGTTCTTTTCTTTCTTTTTTTTTCTTTTTTTCATTTTTTCTCTTTTTTTTTATTTTTCTGTTTTTCACTTTTTTCTTCTTATTGAACCATTTTTACTCTACTAGTAGGCACCCTCTTACAATGATGAACAATGTCTATAACAATATACTTCCTTTGAACAATCCAATACATTCCCCAATAACTTGACCAATCGTCGTATTCCCATAGACCAAGAATATTCCAACTGACAACCCACTGAAGCTTTCCCAAACCGCCCAAACAAACCAATGACAATCAATGGCCCCCCAAAATTAGACTATCGGTATGGCGAGGTAAAGTTTAAATATTTAAGTGGATTTATACAAAGGAAAAGGCTAAGTTCAAAAAGGGTGTCTAAATGTATCTTGCACTAAAGATGAGTGCAACAAAGGTTTACAAAGAAAGGAAAATCACTGACCAGAGTAGCCAGCAACACAAAAATGTATGTACATGTATAAAAGTATGTATACTAAAGGTTAAAAAATATACATAAGCAAGGGGTGAATAGAAAAAAAATACGGGTCAAACCTAGTATGCCAATTCGTCATCCAATGTACTTACATCACAAAAGTGATCTCACTGCGGTCTCGTAATGATCACCAGGCCAAGTTCTAGCTCAACACATCACCGGCACACTCATATCAAAGAAAAGAACCCGAAAATGGAATAGATTAACCTCAAATTTGCACATCTTAGTGCAGAGTTCGAAATGGAACCCTTACTCCCGAATAAATCCAAGAGCCTAAGAGAGGGACAAATTTACAAGGCAATCAAACCAAAATCGTCAACACCTAGCACATCTATAAATGAATGATGAATCTCACAACCTTTAGGTGTTTGGGATATTTGAGTATGCAAGTAATGTTATCAATCCACAAGGATTAGCCCAATAATCGTTCAGAACACATTTTGCCGATTAAATTTGTACCAAGGAAAAAACTTTGTAGTAAAATTGCTCATTAAGTTATTATGAATTAAGTGACAAAAGCAATTTACCACAAGGACAAGCTCAACACAAGTTTCAAATCATATCGTTTTCTGTCATCCTACCAAATCGAAACAACCATTCTCAAACATGCACATCATAATTCAGAGTTCAAGATAGAACCCTTACTCCTGGATAAAATCCAAAAGCCTACGAGAGGGACACATCTACAAGAACGGTTAAATCTCAATGGCAAAACAACAAAAGAGATATATCCGGTTGCTTAAACCTATTTGCCACCCCCCCACACTTAACATGGACAATGCCCTCAATGTCCAACACTCGGTCAAAACAAGGGTAAATAGGGGTAAGCAAGATAGATAGATAGAATGAGAACACATACCGGATTAAGGACACATTCCGTTTCAAAACAAGTAAGTCGACCCAGCACCACAAATTGCTCTTCCTAAAAAGGAAGTCCAATTTGCTTGACGGGAGAAACAGACTAGCCCAAAACGGAATGTGCGAGAGCTGTGTGCGAAACAATGTCAGTAAAGATGCCAATTAAAAATGTTGCGCTGAACTTACTGCCAGCATATGCATGTGACATCATAGTGAGCTACTAACACAATCACACAATCAAACAATTCGATGCCACAGAATGTAGGTGAGAATGAGAATCCAACGGGTCCTCCCCCACACTTGGGTTGTACAATAGGTATGGCCATCCATTCGGATCAAACCTGCTCAATTACACATCACAAGAACACTTCCAAACTATCCATACAAAGTGCAAACTAAAAAGAGTGTTGTAACACCCGACGTTTAAAAATATGGGTTTTCAAAAAATCTTTCACCTAACGGTGTTAAAATTGCGGAAGTAAAGACTGTAAAAGTCAAAACCGATAAAAACATTTCGGTTTCTGCATTTAGTTGGTGTTACACGCCATATCAAACAATAGTTCAAATGAAAACCCAACGGTTGCCCAACATTAAACAACCGTTCACACATTATTACATATATTCGACATCAAATGAAATGTAATCAAAAGTCTCCATAATAAGCAACTAGGGGTAGCTAAGGAATCTGCATGCTTTTTACCCACGCTCTCACGTCCTGCACCTACAAGTCCTTCAAGCTAAACCTGAGGGAACAACCACATTAAAGAAACAAGTGTTAGCTATAAGAATAGCTAAGTAAGATCACACTTAATTTAAAAGCAATTGTCCATTTAAAACATTTCTTCGTTAATAGACAAACTCATTAGGCACAACACACAACACACATATCTGCATAACAACTTCATATCAATTAGGATAATCATCCTAAATGTGCCTATCCTGCATTAGTTCACACATTGTCACACATATCTTCGTTTACTGCATATAAGTGTGCCCTGCATCACACCTGACTGGATGATCAACCAAAGGCTAATCATCGTATGTCGTTAAGGAATGGCAAGCCAATCCAAGAGTAATCCGTACATGGAGGTTGGTCAAACCCCTCGTATTACTCGCCCTGCATTATAAAGACCATGTTGCAAGGAGCCACCCAAGCAACAACTACGTCAACGTACTCGTCCGGCTAAGACTTGTACGGGTTAAGCTTAACACTTTCCCTGCATTATATTTACGAGCTCGATTTCACACATAATAGTTTAGGCAACACACATAACCTAAACATAATCACACATTACCTTCATTTCGTTTGGGCCCTTAAACGTGCAAGTGACATGGCAACCTACCAAGTTTAGTGAGCTAGGTGTACAAGCCATGTAGTATGCATATGTCACACATTAACTCCATTTCTACATTTCACACATAATAAGATACTTCGTAATTCTACATAAACTACATATCAATACACTACATTAAATAATACTTCGTTTCACTACATTAGGGTCTGCATTTCAGGTCTCATGGTCAACTACATATCCCATAGTACCTCCCGTGTAACCCGAGATACCCACATATATCATATGTTACCTTTAAGGAAGTTATAAGTATGAAACCTTTGCTTGTTGAACCCTCAGCGTGACAAAAGTAGTGTATCTTACCTTGATACAGCTTAACAACAAGCTACAAGCACAATACAACGATGACTAGGTGTCTCCAATAACCTAGAACAAGTATAGGATCGAAATATAAGCTAAACGACACCTTTTGTAAAATCTGGGCAGGTGGTGCGCCGCACCTGCCAAGTGGTGCGTTGCACCAATCCTCCAGAAATTTCCTATCAACAATAGGTGCGCCGCACCTACCCTTTGGTGCGTCGCATATCGGGCTCCCATCAAAAACCAAAAACCTAAACTGGGCAGTGGTGCGCCGCACCACTCCCTTGGTGCGCCGCACCTGGGGTGCAGATCAGCAACTCAATTTTGTTCTTTGATCAAACGAATTCCATACGAACCCATACCCTAAATCCAACCTGGGGACTTAAAATTAACCCTTTTAATTGCACTTTCATCATCTTTAACCATCCTATTAATCCTTTAATCCTTTACATCATAAATCAATCAT
>CM067171.1:88559786-88588645 GCA_034093135.1 Erigeron breviscapus | reverse complement strand
TTTATGGACCATTACTACGAACTCACCAACCTTGTGTTGACTATGCTTAGTACACTTTTCAGGTTATCAGGTTATTCCAGGGCGTGGAGTTTGATTGTTTGCTTACTGCTAAACCCGGACTTGGACTTATATGGATCAAGGATTCATTTGCCTTCTTTTGCATTGTAATTAGGACTTTTAGCCATCTTTTGATGTTCTTTTGTTATCTTTTATGGTTATGTACTCTTTATGTATTTTGATACTTGTTTATATTATTGTATGGATTCACTGGATCCTTTATTTGCATTTAGTTCATGTTCTACATTAATTCCACCTTGTGCTATATGATTTCCGTAATATTTTGTGCCTTGGCTTGGGGTGTTACAAGGAATCTTGGGCTTGTACGGCTTTACTTCAGGTTCCTTGATTGGTGTAGCTTTAGGAACCGAAGTGGTCACCACCGGCGGTGACTCCATCTCTACCTCTTCATCAACATCTTCTTCAAACTGCCCAACTCGAGGAGAAACATTAAAATTACAAGAATTATCAATAGGAGGAGTACTTACCTTCCCGGACCGTGTGGTTATGGCATTGACGGTTTCATTCTGGTGTTTGGGTGCTTTGTACTTGTCATCCCCATTTCTCCATGATCCTCCTTGGCCTTGATTCGGGTTTTGTTGGGTATTGCTCGGAAGAGTACCCGGTTGCCTTTCTTGGTTTCCCATTCTATCAATCCTCTTTTCCAAGTTGGAGATCAAAGCATGGTTGTTGCGGTTGCTAATGTCTAACTTGTCATGCAACCCTCCAATCTTGTCATTCAAAAGCTTGGAGTAATTCTCCATTGAAGCATTTCGCTTCTCTTGAGCCTCCTCCCTCTTGTCTTGTTTATCGAGAAACTTGGCCATCATGGCCATGAGAGGTGATCCTTCCTCTTGATTTTCTTCTTTCCTTGGAGGTGATGGTGGTTGTTTGTTGAACTTTCATAGGACCAAGAAGATACGAGGGAATGCACAATGCCCCAAAGAATCTGTAAGCTTTCGATATTATGGTTGCAGATTATGTTTTCACCTTATTTTGAATTAGTCTCTATTTAGATTTCGTAAAAAGGTGGGTCTTCTATTCAAGTTATGACTTTTTAAGTATGTGCCATTTTAGACGTTCCATTATCGAGTTAACTTTTACCATTTGAGCACTTATATTTTTGCATAATTTAGACTGTATATTGAAAAGTATGTTTGAGTTTTGAAGTAAAAGCTAAATCTCAAAAAATTTTGTTGATAGATTTTGAGTTTGGTTGGATCATGATGGTGGCAGTGAGGTGTTTTTCATTTGCATGACAATTTTCTCAAGTTGGATGGTTTGCTTCACTTCAACTATTAAAATTTGGGCCATTGTAAACTTTTCTCATTCACTTAATACTATTTTTACATGTCTGATACAATTTCAACGTATATACATGGGTAAAAATTTATGCGGTAGCTTTATTTTGGACTTCTTTATATTGTTTTAGAAAGAATTTATTGGCATTTGGAAGCGAATGGGCTGGCTTACTTTCATATTCCATTGTCTGAATATGCAATGTTTGACTCCTCAAATGGTTACAGGTGAGAAATAAGAAGAGATGAGTTCTGCTTCTGTTAATTTGGGCTTTTTCAGGACACTTTTTGTGGTGAACTGATTGGAACTCATTTCTGCTATGCTGGAGGAGTTGGGTATCTTGCATATGGGAAGGCTGGATGGTCAGGGTTCGTTGCTGTTTCTTTAGATAACATATGTATTTTTTTTAGCTATGTTTGTTGACACTAAGCAATAAGCATGATTGATTATCTACACAATATATATAAAGGGTAGTCAAGATTTCGAGGGGAAATCTTGATATTTTCCACTTCTAATGATACGCACATGATAGTCCATTTTCCACTTTTAATCATGATAGCCCATTTGGTAATTTTTTGTCTGCATTTTTTTTTGTCATAACCCTTCGGTAAGACAAATGATTTGGGCCAATTATGGAATTGTGATAAAACGTGATAAGATGAAATTTGCGCCAACTAATTTCTATATTTCCCATTTTGCAGATAAAAAAGTTATTGTGTGGAGTTCCCATTTAATACGATCTGGTTCTTCTCCTATAAATGGGTTCGTCATCTGTATATTAGGTGCCATGGATCTTTTATTTCGTTGAACTTGATGATGATGATCATGATTCTTTCTGGTCTTGACAATGGTGAATCGTCACAAAATGGTTTATGAGGTATGATGATAAGGTCCAAGTTCGATTGCTTTAATGTGGTATTATCTTTATCTAATAGAAAGACTTTAGTAGGTTGGTTGATCCACCTAAATTTAAACCAATATAGGCAAGTAGTTGTGATGGTAAAAACATGATTCAGGAATGCAACAAGTTATCAATACATGCGAATAGCTTTGACAGAGAAGGATGGTTTCCATTACCAAAGTTGACCTATAATAAAGAGATGAGTAGATGACCATATTGACCCATCTACTTATGACTCTCATTTTATATTATGTTTGATGTCACTTGGCTATAGATAATCTGATTTGCAAAACTTGGCATTTAATTTGTAGTTATATACTTGCAGGCTTGGCAAAGGAAGCTTGATCCAATAATGAGCCTTTCAAAGTCGTCTTTAATTTGAAGCTTAGGAATGGTTAGTAAAGTTATTGCCCCACTTGATATAAAGTATTGCTTCTTCATGTGACTTGATAAAATTAGAGGTTTAAACTCAAACAATAGTGAGGTAAATTACATAAGTACACATGGTATGTTGCAAGTATCCCATTCAAAAGAAGTAAGCATGCTCAAACTTATATTTGTTTTTCTGGATTTTAGCAAGCCGAATAGAAAGTATGGCGAGAGGTCGTGACCAAATGTAACATCCCAAATCTTATTTTCGTCTTCGTTGTCTTGTGTCGGTAAGATGCTTCGTGATCACTTCGTATGTGTATAATTAATGTGTAGTAATTAATATGTGATTAATTGTGATAAGTAATATGTGTTACATGTGTAATGATATATTATAAGAATTTGTCATAATAATTATGATATAAGATAGCTAGTGGTGCTTCATGACATAATTAGGGCCTTAAAGTGTGATATTAGGACTTGAAGGGCTAGGAGTGTCAAGTGGGCAAACTAATAGCTGGAGTATTAGGTTAAATCAGGTCATAATAACCTTATTTCCTCCCTTAATCACGAAATTATGCAGCCCCCGATTCTCCTAATCCCTCCTTGCAATCTAGAGCCATTTCGGTAGAGAGATTTGCCTTCTGGTTGTGAATTTATCATCCATTGAGTGAGTCCAGACCTAAGGTAATGTTTCTATAGCATTATTGTATCACTTTCAAGTATTTTAATGATTGTATCTGTGGACTTGGGTCTAGAGTTTGCATAATTGATTCTATAATCGAGAACTAACGTTTTAGGGTTATATTGTTGGTAAATTGAGTCCTAATACCCAAGAGTGTTTGATGGCCGATTTTTTGGCATCATTATGGCCTAATCTAAGCATGTTTATGACCTGGAAACAATGGGGTTTGGTTTGGGTCGTTTTGAAGTCAAATTAATATTGAAAACCAACGGTTTCGGGGATCTGAAATTTCAGTCATGTTGTAAAAATCGTAGTAAATACATATGAACGAGATAGCTGATGAATCTTATGTTTTTTAAAAGGTCTATGTGTCGGCTAAATCCGTCTAGAACAATGTGTTTGTTGATTTTGAATAGAAATGGTTCGAAAATATCGATTTTCATAAAGGGTCAGATTTTGGACGAAAGCTGATAGGGCTGGGTATGATAGACCTTTTGAGCAAGTTAAAGTTATTCAAAATTTCTGGAAACATTCAAGAATTCTCTTAAGATGTAGTGTTATATGGTGTAAAAAGCTCATGGCTTGAATCACTTACGATCCACATTAAAAAGGCTCTTAAAGAGAGCGTAATTTTCTGAAATGTGTCTTTAAGTTGCTGAATCTTAGTCGCTGACCTGGTCACTGGCCTGGTCGCTGACCCAGTCGCTGCTGAGTCAAATCCGTTGCTAATCAGTCCTAACTTGGTCGCTGAGCTGAACCATTGTTCTCATTAATCAGCGACTCTTTTGATCGGTCGCTAAACTAGTCGCTGATTACTTGGTTGATTGTCTAACATAAGATGGTACATTTTATTCATAGGTTGTGAAAACATCCAACAAGCTCTATAATCATCGTTTGTGTATTTCTAAGCATCATTTGAGGTAAGATATCGGATTTCCCCTGTGAGACATAATCAAAATGTATTTTCCTATTAAATGTGAATCAGATAATTGAACCCTAGTGTCCTTGAGTTGATGAGCAATGTTGGGAGGGTACTGGTGGGTTTAATTGACAGGGAAACTTATGATGTGACGACTGAATGGGAAAGATTTGAGTTCTTTTCCCTTACCATATATCATCATGTCCGTAGTTGATAGTGATTGCATGTATGTTGTACCCTTATGTCCAATTGGTGTTTGGCTTATGTGGGAGGGTACTAAAGAGAAATAATGGTTATGAAAGTATGCAGGATTGTGTTTGATATGCATGTGTGGTGTGAGTTTGATAGTTGCCCATCTTATTGCTTTGATTCACCTTATGTTCAATTGTGGGTATTGAACTATGACAGGAGGGTGATGGTATTTGCTTGATATGCATAGTGTACTTGGGATTTGTTGTGTTATCCCATAAATTGTGTTATTATGACACATATACTGACATTGATCGTGTAATTGCATGTCATTGAGCTTTGTTGATCGATTTAGTTGTTTGTCGTGACACAAGTAACCATATGGTTGTCGTGATCACTTGTGCACGTGATACGGCCCCTGAAATGTGTATAGGTAGCTTGTATTATTGCTAGTCTATAGAACTAGTGATTACATGAGAATAAATAGTGTATCGTGTAATAGGCACTGCGTTATCCCATAGTGTATCGTGTAATTGACACTATGTCATTCCATAATGTATCGTGTAAGTGACACTTTCTTATCCCATAGTGTATCGTGTAATTGACACTGTGCTCTATTGTGATGCAATGGAGATAGGATTCCTTGCGGGTAGGAACCCTTATGAGCTAAAATGCTAGGCACATTGATAGGATTTGTGGGCTAATCCTATATGTTGTATATGTGTTAATGATTTGTTGCAGGTTATAATTGTTGGAGTAACCTAATGTGTGATATGGTAGGTACATACATCGGATTTGCGGGTTATCCTATATGTGGTATATGTGTTGTTGACTTGGCTGCAGGTTACTTACGGGGTGATAACCCATTGTGATATAATAGAGGCACAAACATAGGATTTTGGGTGCTAATTCTATGTGTCGTGTACGTGCTAATGATTGATTGCAGGTTATAACTATTGAGATAACCCGAGGTAATGTGCGTGTGATAAACATATATAGGATTGAGTGTTGATCTTATTCGGGGTTTGTGTACTGTTGATTTGAGTGGGTTGCTTGAGTTAGGGTAACCTATGGTGAAATATATAATTGTAGCCGTTTTCAATAAACTGTTTTTGGGAATATATTTATATAATGCCTTTATCTTACTGTGACAACTCGTAATTAATTAACATCGGGTTAGTCCTAATCTCAATTAGACAGTCATTTGACGTGGAACTTATTAGACTTTTGGACTTTTGGACTTAGTCAAATTAGACGTATCTTGATGACGTAGACTATTAGCTATCTAGACGAATGCCGAGTCTTTAAAATAACTTTAAATTAATATTTAAAGGTTATGTCTTGTACAAGATAATTAGACTGTCTAGACTTAATATTATAAAGTTCCCTTTGACGAAACTTTATTTGCTTGTCTTGACTAAAATGAGACGAGGGAAAATACCTTTACTTTAAATTATAACCTTTTGGTCAAACGGTATTTAATCGTAAGCATTTTACCAAATTAAGGGTATTGGAAATATCCCAAAAAGGGGCCACATGGGCCAAAATAATTGATGTGGCTGTGAATTAAACAACAAGTAAACAACCAACCTTTCCCTCCTTTTCTTTCCTTGTTCTGTCGACAAAACACACACAGAACACACACACATTTCATTTTTCACTCTAAATCATTTTGGCAAGGAGAATTCAAAGGGGAATCAAAGAAATTAATCATCTTTCAAATAATAATTAAGGTTTTGGAAGCATCATTATCATCACCATCTTCATCTTTACCTCAAGAAACCCAAATTTTGGTAAGTAACCATTTTTCTCAAACTTTTGATTCGATTTAATTCATTTAAAGGTTTGTTTTAGTTTTGTAAACGGAATTAGAGGCTTTAAATTGTTATGTAAATTAGGGTTTCTGAAATTTAATTAGGTTTTGGCTTAGAATTTGGTTTTGATATCAAAATGTTTGAAATGGCGAAATGGTTGGCGAAATGTAATGTTTCCAGGTCTATTGCACTTGTTGAAACTTGTTTTAATGAAAGGAATTTAGTCGGAAAACGATTTGGGCTTCTCTGCATAATTGCACCTGCTGGTGCTGGCTGCAGAATGAGGCCACTGCGGCGCAGTGGCCTGGGCTTAGCCCCACTGCGGCGCAGTGGCTAGGGCTGGTTGTGCATTTTTAGTTCACTGCGACGCAGTGAGCTTGGCGATGGACACTGCGGCGCAGTGTCTTTTCTCGGCCCTTTTGTTCACTTAGCCCACTGCGGCGCAGTGAGCATAGTTCTGGCTCACTGCGGCGCAGTGGTAACTGGCTGGAACTTTTGACTTTTTATTCAAATTTAGTAATAAAAGACGAACTTGAGTCAAATAATATTAAACGTCGAATCACATTCTCGGTAACGGCATTCTAGGATTGATAGCTAAGTAGTTGTACGTAGGATACTTGTCGTCGTGAGATTTGATCCTCACCATTGGTACTCTTATCCTAGGTTTTGGATAGACGTGGAGACTAGACTGCTCATATTCTCGGACTACTCATTCTTTAGCTCGTAGACTGCTAAGGTGAGTTTATGGCGCCCTTTTTCCTTTACTTTGGGCCTGAAAGCATGTACTGTATACACGACTACTTTGTAAATGATTTGTCTTTGTCTACGCCATGAGATTTGGTAAATGAAATCATTTGTCTTATATTTGCCATGAGACGGCTGTCTAAAAATGTGTATACATGTCTTATGAAAATTGATCTATATGTCTTGACTTGCCATGTTGTCGGCTGACTAAACTGTTTCTTGTGTTTTGACAAATTAAAATGATCCCCCCCCCTTTGTTGTATTATTTAGGTTAGACTTCGGTCTGAACCGTCTTGTCATATTATTTAGGTTAGACTTCGGTCTGAACCGTCTTGTCATATGATTTAGGTTAGACTTCGGTCTGAACCGTCTTGGCATATATATTTAGGTTAGACTTCGGTCTGAACCGTCATGCATTAAATAACTACAACAAACGACGATTGATCTTTTAGTCAAACACACTGTAAACTCACCAACTATTTCGATAGTTGATCCTCTCAAATTTCATGCTTTTCAGGTGACCATCAGTAAGTCTTGGAATCGTCTTTGGCATTATAGGGCCAATCTTTTGACTTTGGACGTACAATTAGCATCAGACATTGAGGACTCTCATGCTTTTGGCTTTAATTGTATTTGACTGTCCAATTTTTATAACTTGTATTTCTGTGGGCCCAGTTCCAAATGAGGATGGCTTGTATCCGTATTTTGGGGTCCACACTTGGAACGATTGTACTTGTTTTGACTTGTATTGGTATAAATAGATGTAATTTCTATTAACCTTCTGATTAGTATGCAATTCTTTGTTAACCCTGTATTTCCGCTACAACGGGGTGTGACAAAAATTGGTATCAGAGAGCGGTAGGTCTAATCAACTGGCTAGAAAGCATAGAGGCGGTGCTTCATATTAGTCGTTGTGCCAAAGAGCACAAAGTGGAATATGCTTCCACTCAACTTCAAAAGCACGCTCTATCATGGTGGAACGAACAGGTTAGGACCCGAGGTCGAGACCAAGCTAATCGGATACCTTGGTTTGATTTTAAAAGTATGTTGATGGAGAAATACTGTCCTAGGGAGGAAGTACAGAAAATGGAAGGCGAATTTTGGAATCATAATATGGTCGGGCTAGACAACGAGAAATACACTACTCGTTTTCATGAGCTGACAAGACTAGTTCCTCGTATGGTAGATACGGAGGAGAAATTGATCGAGAGGTACTGTTATGGCTTGTCACCTGATGTCCGAAGATTGGTAGCCGCTTTTAATCCTATGACTCTTCAAGCGGCAGTTAGTGCAACCAACCGGATGGTGATAGACTTGAAAAGAACCACTGGTTCTTCTGTTGGAACTGATGTGGTCAAGAGAAGGAGTGATCATGCCTCAGGTAGTGGTTATGGTGGCGGTGGAAATGGCAAGAGGTTTAAGACTGCCAGAAACTTTGCGGTAGCTACTCAGGACGTCACGAGGTACACCGGCACAGATCCTAAGTGTAATAGGTGTAATCTCCATCACAGAGGAAATTGTCCTATTTGTCGCCGTTGTAAAAGGGCGGGACATCTGGAAAAGTATTGTAAGGGCAAGACACAGGCTCAATGCTACGAATGTGGGAGCGAAACCCATCTGCGACCTGCATGTCCAAGACTCAATCTGAACCCGAACAACAATGCAATAGTTCCAGTAAGGAAAACCATGCGGGGAATAATCAAGCAAGGAATCAAGATGGACGAGGTAGAGGCCGAGTTTTTGCTTTGGATGCTTCTGATGCACGACGTGATCCCAACGTTGTGATAGGTACATTCATACTCAATAATCATTATGTTTTTGTGTTATTCGACTCTGGTGCTGATAAAAGCTTTATATCCTTAGAATTTAAGTCCCGATTCGGTATAGTGGCTATCCCCATGAAAGACACTTATATTGTTGAATATGCAAACGGTCAAAAGTATATTGCTAGAGATCATTTAGTAGATTGCAATTTGACACTATCTGGCGAAACCTTTAAAATAAATCTTATTCCCATAGAACTAAGTAGTTTTGATGTAATTGTTGGAATGGACTGGTTATCTAGGGTTAGAGCTGAAATAATGTGTTACGAGAAGATTGTTAGGATACCCCTTCAGAATGACGAAACCCTAGTAGTGCAAGGAGACAAGTCAGGAAAGGAATTGATTTTAGTATCGGCAATAAAGGCGAATAAATATTTACAAAAAGAATACCCTGCCTTCTTGGCACTGGTTGTTGAAAGGAAGCCGAAGGGTAAAGACATTCAAGACATCCCTGTAGTTAAAGATTTTCCCGAAGTATTTCCTGAAGATTTGACGGGACTTCCACCTCACAGACCAGTTGAGTTTGGAATAGATGGACCTGGCAGCACCCGTGGCCAAGGCACCCTATCGCCTTGCGCCGTCAGAAATGCAAGAATTGTCCGAACAACTTCAAGAGTTGTTAGCTAAAGGACTAATTCGCCCAAGTTCATCACCTTGGGGAGCTCCGATTCTATTTGTCAAAAAGAAGGACGGCTCTATGCGCATGTGTATTGATTACAGAGAATTGAACAAGTTGACTGTCAAGAACAGGTACCCTTTACCTCGTATTGACGACTTATTTGACCAACTGGAAGGTGCATCACACTTTTCCAAGATCGATCTCAGGTCTGGGTATCATCAACTCAGAGTCAGAGAGACAGACATTCCTAAAACAGCTTTCAGAACTCGTTACGGACATTATGAGTTTTTGGTTATGCCGTTTGGCTTAACCAATGCACCTGCTGTGTTTATGGACTTAATGAATCGAGTATGTCGACCGTATCTGGACAAGTTTGTCATTGTATTCATTGACGACATACTGATATACTCAAGGAATAAAGACGAACATGAAGGTCATCTGAGAACAATTCTGCAACTGCTCAAGGATCAGAAGTTGTACGCGAAATTCTCAAAATGTGAATTCTGGATTAGGGAAGTGCACTTCTTGGGTCATGTAGTGAACAGGGATGGGATCCATGTAGATCCATCCAAGATTGAAGCAATAAAGAAGTGGGAAGCCCCTAAGACTCCGACAGAAAATTCGTCAATTTCTTGGACTGGCTGGCTATTACAGGAGATTCATTGAGAATTTCTCTAAGGTTGCTCAACCTTTGACCTTATTAACTCAGAAGACTAAGGAATTTATTTGGCAGGATGCCCAAGAGAAGGCATTTCAGACGTTAAAGGACAGGCTGTGTAATGCTCCTATTCTAGCATTACCGAATGGCATTGAAAATTTCGTGGTATACTGTGACGCCTCACATCAGGGCATGGGATGTGTACTTATGCAGGAAGGTAAGGTCATTGCTTACGCTTCTAGACAGCTCAAAATCCACGAAAAGAACTATACAACCCACGATCTAGAACTCGGAGCGGTTGTCTTGCATTAAAAATTTGGAGACATTATCTGTATGGTACCAAGTGTACTGTATTCACGGATCACAAAAGCCTTCAGCATATCTTCGATCAGAAAATGCTGAATATGCGACAACGACGATGGGTAGAATTACTCAGCGACTACGACTGTGAACTCAAATATCATCCCGGTAAAGCAAATGTTGTTGCTGACGCGCTAAGTCAAAAAGATAGAATTTCACTATCTGTCATAACAAGAGCAAGTTCTTATCTTGGCTCGTCATTAAGGGATAGAGTTTTAGACGATCAAAACGAAGCCCTACGGCCAGGGCGTATCGAGGAGGAAGCATTGTGGAATGCTGAACGTTTGTTTGAATTGGATGGCGATGGAATCCGACATGTTAAGGGCAGAGTGTGGATTCCCAAGTATAATGGACTTAGAGAACTTTTAATGAACGAAAGTCATCGATCTAGGTATTCAATCCATCATGGCGCTGACAAAATGTACCATGGACTGAAGGACTTTTATTGGTGGCCTGGTATGAAAAGAGATATCGCCACTTATGTCTCGAAGTGTTTAAATTGTTCGATGGTCAAGGCGGAGCACCAAAAGCCTTCTGGGCTGCTCCAGCAACCTAAGATTCCTGACTGGAAATGGGAACAGATTACTATGGACTTCATTACGAAGTTACCTCGAACCTTGAAGGGTTACGATACTATTTGGGTCATTGTTGACCGATTGACGAAGTCTGCACACTTCATTCCAATTCGGGAGAATTGGAAAATAAAGAGATTGTCTCAAATATATATTGAGAAGATTGTGTCACTTCATGGCGTTCCTTTGTCTATTATCTCTGACCGTGATGGTCGTTTCACTTCACAATCATGGCGATATTTTCAAGACGCCCTAGGCACTCAATTGCACCTGAGTACGGCTTACCATCCACAGACTGACGGACAAAGTGAACGTACCATCCAGACTTTAGAGGACATGCTTCGGGCATGTGTCATTGACTTAAAAGGTAGTTGGGATACCTTTTTGCCGTTAGCTGAATTTTCATATAACAACAGCTATCACACTAGCATCAAATGCGCGCCTTATGAGGCTTTATATGGACGAAAGTGTAGGTCTCCTGTCTGTTGGCTTGATGCTGGAGAACGTCGTTTATTTAAATATGGGCTAGTTCAGAAGACTACTGATCAAATTATCGAAATTAGGGCACGGCTGAAGGCGGCTCAAGATCGTCAAAAGAGCTATGCCGACCGTAGACGGAAACCACATGAGTTTCAAGTGGGAGACAAAGTCATGTTGAAAGTGTCACCTTGGAAAGGCACTGCACGTTTTGGCGTACGAGGGAAACTTAGTCCTCGTTATATCGGACCATTCGAAATTTTTCAAAGAATTGGTTCCGTGGCTTACAAGCTCGATTTACCTAAGGAGCTAGAACATGTTCATCACACATTTCACATTTCGAATCTTAAGAAATGTCTGACTGATGAGACTTTAGTCGTACCTGTCGAAGAGCTGCAAGTGACTGACTCTCTTCAATTCATTGAAGAACCTGTTGAAATTTTAGACCAACAGCTCAAACAACTTAGACGCAGTCGTATCAAATTGGTCAAAGTTCGTTGGAACTCAAAACATGGTCCCGACTTGACCTGGGAACGTGAAGACTTTATGAGAAATAACTATCCTCATCTTTTTACTGAGCAAGACTTGATTTCGGGACGAAATCCTTAGAAGTCGGGGATGCTGTGACAACTCGTAATTAATTAACATCGGGTTAGTCCTAATCTCAATTAGACAGTCATTTGACGTGGAACTTGTTAGACTTTTGGACTTTTGACTTAGTCAAATTAGACGTATCTTGATGACGTAGACTATTAGCTATCTAGACGAATGCCGAGTCTTTAAAAATAACTTTAAATAAATATTTAAAGGTTATGTCTTGTACAAGATAATTAGTCTGTTTAGACTTAATATTATAAAGTTCCCTTTGACGAAACTTTATTTGCTCGTTTTGACTAAAAATGAGACGAGGGAAGATACCTTTATTTTACATTTTAAACTTTTGGTTAAACGGTATTTAATCGTAAGCATTTTACCAAGTTAAGGGTATTGGAAATATCCCAAAAAGGGGCCACATGGGCCAAAATATTTGTTGTGGCTGTGAATTAAACAACAAATAAACAACCAACCTTTCCCTCCTTTTCTTTCTTTGTTCTGTCGACAAAACACACACAGAACACACACACTTTTCATTTTTCACTCTAAATCATTTCTGGCAAGGAGAAATCAAAGGGGAATCAAAGCAAATTAATCATCCTTTTCATAATAATTTAGGGTTTTGAGCATCATTATCATCACCATCTTCATCTTTACCTCAAGAAAACCCAAATTTTGGTAAGTAACCATTTTTCTCAAACTTTTGATTCGATTTAATTCATTTAAAGGTTTGTTTTAGTTTTGTAAACGGAATTAGAGGCTTTAAATTGTTATGTAAATTAGGGTTTCTGAAATTTAAATTAGGTTTTGGCTTAGAATTTGGTTTTGATATCAAAATGTTTGAAATGGCGAAATGGTTGGCGAAATGGTATGTTTCCAGGTCTATTGCACTTGTTGAAACTTTTTAATGAAAGGAATTTAGTCGAAAAACGATTTGGGCTTCTCTGCATAATTGCACCTGCTGGTGCTGGCTGCAGAATGAGGCCACTGCGGCGCAGTGGCATGGGCTTAGCCCCACTGCGGCGCAGTGGCTAGGGCTGGTTGTGCATTTTTAGTTCACTGCGACGCAGTGAGCTTGGCGATGGACACTGCGGCGCAGTGTCTTTTCTCGGCCCTTTTGTTCACTTAGCCCACTGCGGCGCAGTGAGCATAGTTCTGGCTCACTGCGGCGCAGTGGTAACTGGCTGGAACTTTTGACTTTTTATTCAAATTTAGTAATAAAAGACGAACTTGAGTCAACTAATATTAAACGTCGAATCACATTCTCGGTAACGGCATTCTAGGATTGATAGCTAAGTAGTGGTACGTAGGATACTTGTCGTAGTGAGATTTGATCCTCACCATTGGTACTCTTATCCTAGGTTTTGGATAGACGTGGAGACTAGACTGCTCATATTCTCGGACTACTCATTCTTTAGCTCGTAGATTGCTAAGGTGAGTTTATGGCGCCCTTTTTCCTTTACTTTGGGCCTGAAAGCATGTACTGTATACACAAATACTTTGTAAATGATTTGTCTTTGTCTACGCCATGAGATATGGTAAATGAAATCATTTGTCTTATATTTGCCATGAGACGGCTGTCTAATAATGTGTATACATGTCTTATGAAAATTGATCTATATGTCTTGACTTGCCATGTTGTCGGCTGACTAAACTGTTTCTTGTGTTTTGACAAATTAAAATGATCCCCCTCTTGTTGTATTATTTAGGTTAGACTTCGGTCTGAACCGTCTTGTCATATGATTTAGGTTAGACTTCGGTCTGAACCGTCTTGTCATATATTTAGGTTAGACTTCGGTCTGAACCGTCTTGTCATATGATTTAGGTTAGACTTCGGTCTGAACCGTCTTGGCTATATATATTTAGGTTAGACTTCGGTCTGAACCGTCTTGTCATATTATTTAGGTTAGACTTCGGTCTGAACCGTCTTGTCATATGATTTAGGTTAGACTTCGGTCTGAACCGTCTTGGCTATATATATTTAGGTTAGACTTCGGTCTGAACCGTCATGCATTAAATAACTACAACAAACGACGATTGATCTTTTAGTCAAACACACTGTAAACTCACCAACTATTTCGATAGTTAATCCTCTCAAATTTCATGCTTTTCAGGTGACCATCAGTAAGTCTTGGAATCGTCTTTGGCATTATAGGGCCAATCTTTTGACTTTGGACGTACAATTAGCATCAGACATTGAGGATTCTCATGCTTTTGGCTTTAATTGTATTTGACTGTCCAATTTATATAACTTGTATTTCTGTGGGCCCAGTTCCAAATGAGGATGGCTTGTATCCGTATTTTGGGGTCCACACTTGGAACGATTGTACTTGTTTTGACTTGTATTGGTATAAATAGATGTAATTTCTATTAACCTTCTGATTAGTATGCAATTCTTTGTTAACCCTGTATTTCCGCTACAACGGGGTGTGACATCAACTATCAGCTTTATAAGCTGACACTTGTTTCTACTTTGTCGATTGTGTCTCACAGAGTAGCATGGATAAAGGATCGTGTGAGAAGCAGCGGGTAGAATAGAGTGCATAGTCTTGAGGAGGCCTTAGCTGCTAGATACATTTAGACATTTAATATTGTCTTTCATTGCGCCCATATATTGTATTTATTTCATGTTTCATGAATTAATGTTGTGGGATTGACTAGTAACACCATTTAAAACATTTGTGGTCAACCTGACTTGTCGGTTGGCAATGTTTACATTTAATAAGACACTTTTCCGGCTTGTGGTCCTTTATGAAATTTTTTTGAAATCCGGATTTTTTAAAGTTTGGGTGTTACAAGTTGGTATCAGAGCATTAGTTTAAGTGAACTTGGAATCTATAAGATTATAGGTTCTAGTCTTAAACTGTAAGATCCTTGTACCAGATAGTGGTAATCTGCTTATGCCTATAGGAAATAGGTTTGCTTGTGTTATAGGATGGGTTGGGTTGAGCGAATCATGTGTAGGATTTGAGTTTAATATGTATTTGCAGGTTGAATCTGTATTATTGTGTTAGCTCTTATTCCTTATTATTTCGCTATGTCTGTCGCTATTAGTCTCATTGCAAGGGGAGAAAATGGTTACCACATTATAACGGTTGTGTCGGATCCGAGTAGGTCGAGGTTGTGATTTGAAACTACTATTAGGCCAGGTGGTGAGAAGATGATGTGTGCTCTTTGAATGCTCAAAGAGTTATGAGTTGGAGGGAAAGTATCGAGAAACCTTGGAGTTTGGTTATTCTGGCTGGTCTTTCGCGCGGGATATTCAATACTGAGCTCATAATGAGTCTTATAGACTAAAGATGGAGTATGTTTAGAAAAGGAGTTCTTGCTTCACAAGAATAGTGATTTGGATATTCTGAAGTATGTTAGGGTCTTTATTCAAAAAAATTGAAGTGTAACAACCATTTGGTGACAGATAGGAATGTGGGGTTGTTGCGTCTAGGGTTGAATTTCCATCTAAGCACCATATTGTTAGTTGATAATGTGATATTGTGGCTACTTTAATCCTAAAGAACAAGTATTTGACGATGATTGGTGTAGTAAGAAAGATAATAAGAAGCTTATGACACGTAATGTGCAGCTGAGTACCACGAAGACTGGGTGTACCGGCGACATTGTGAATAGTACATTTATGTAATTAACTCTCGCTTTCTTAGGGTCTAAATTGATTCGAGCATAAATCGAACCTTTGTGTGCATCCTCTTCTTTGATATGAAAAATTAGTTTTCTTATCTTAATGTCTCCTTTTAAACGTATAATTTGTTGTTAGTGACCTCTTGACCGTGCGTGAGGTCTAGCAGATTGTAGTATTCTTTACCTTTTGGTTGTCTTCTGTGAGTCCCTTAATTAACGAGATGGTTAACCAATAGAAAGTGTAAAATACAACAAGTCTAATAATCACTAGATATGGACTAGTATTACTTGTAAATAAAGATGCAAGATATATAAACAAAGTAATACAAGAATTAAAGCAATAAACAAATAAAATGGACCATTATGTATGTTTCATGGGTATTTTATTTATTGATGTGTAAATAAAATACAAGGTTGTTGCGGAATCAAGATAACACAATTAAGTGAGTATCCTAACAACCTTGATTACAATATGATCTATGTTTGTCAAATAACTCTTTAGGATCGAGATACTTAAAGTTGTGAAGTATCCCTGTTTAAGATCGAGAGTATTTGGACAAATTCACTTATATGCAAAAGGAATGCTTTAAAAGTATTTTTGTTCAAGGAATGACTTAGTATTTATAGGCAACAAATTCACCAGTGAATTTGTACCGTACAAATATGGTTGTATACATTTAATGATCCGACAAGAACATTAAATGTATTAGATAAGAATAAGGATAAAGTCACATCAAGTGCAAGTGTATCCTTATACCCAACCACCTTAACACACGTATACTTTTGTTAAAGAACAAGTGGATTGTTCTTTGGAAAGTGTGTTAAAGGCTAAAGTCAATCCTCGATATTAGTGTTCAGATTTGCAAGTGTCAGCATTGCTGGAGGAATATCTACCTCTCCATCTCTGGACCTCAAGTTGGCCAGATCTCTCATATACTCACTCATTGAGAAGTGAGTGGTTTCAAAATCATACTGGGCTCCAAGGGCATTCTTGAATATAAGAGAAAGAAAGCGAATATATGGCACGAATGGCTTTCTCCCCTTTGCCTTTATACGCTCCACCAGATCATCAAAAAATATCTGGGCAAATCAACCCTTAGCCCAAACCATAAGCAATAGGCAATCTGGAGGTGTGTTTGATTGATTTGATCCAATCCTCCAGAACTACCTCCAAGACATTCGACGATGTGTGTGAAGAAATATCTCCACGAATCCGTCAGTCTGCTCATGTAAATGGTCCCTTTCCTCAACAACTGACCATTTTCATCAACTATCTCTGTATGCCCCATTAATCGGCATACCTCCCTGAAGTTAATACCAGAAGGGAGTGGCATTGCCAGCTCATTCTCATCCAGATAGTTTAATTGAAGAGCCATTCTGAGAGAATGTACAGACATATTCAAGGGTCTGGTCCCTTGCTCAAGAGAAAATTCAATACAGGAATTTGCCTCATTGTATTCGGCTGTATACCAGAATTCACAAAGATAATCGTGATACATCTTTTCTGGATTTAAAGTTAGGGCACCATATAGTGGACATGAGAGAAAAAAGGTGTTTAATCTCCCAATTATAGATTGTGGATCATGGACACTGGATAGCGTGAGTTTTGCCATCCAGCTATTCATATTCATCCTTAAAGCCCTAGCTTCAAGGTTGATATGACGTGCTCTAACTACATCAGCTGAAGGAGCATATTCAGCGGATAGAAGATTTCTTGGAGAATTTGATTGTCTAGGAGCCATTGGATATATAGAAGAAGATGAAATTGAATGAATTTTAAGGTTTTATGAAGAATTTTAATGAATAGCAGTTAATATGAGAAATTTAAGAATGAAATTGAATGAAGAATTGAATGAAGGAATTTGAGAATTTGGGAGTAAATGTTCGAAGTAAATGTAATTGAAAGTGAAAGTGGGTATATATAGGAGAGAGAATGTGGAACTCAAACGGTTTATTTGAAATTATCAAATAAAATTTTTGATTGTTTTCTGAGATCCGCATTTAAATTGTATCACATCACCCATAAATGGTTGATGGTTCACCGCCCACAAAAACTAACCAACTTGTACTTTTTGTTTTCCCAAAGTAAAAAGGCCATCATTGTTTTGAAAAACTTACATGCCACGTAGGATTTATAAGATAAATATCTTTGAAAAAGTTTGCTTACGTGGCACATACAAAGATCAAGTAGTTTGAAAATATTATGACATATTTCAGTGCATCTGGAGGTTGACAGGACCGTCCAGTATCACTGGTGGATTAGTCCAGTGAAACATGTACTGATGGTACACTGGAGGGACACTCCAGTAAAGTACCAGTGAACAACCAATTTTGAAAGACTGGAAACCTTAAACTTGCACGTCAAACTAATACAGACAAATGAGAGGGACACATTTACAAGAAGACATAAGTCAACTCAAACACGCACTTCAACCTGTCCATACCAGTGAGAGGGACATATTTACAAAGCACCAGTAATATTTTCTGAAGAATTTGTCCAGTGAGAAAATTAATTCCCCCTGAACTTAAACATTTTTAAGAGAAAATATTTTTCAAGTCTTCCCTGGAATGTTGATCCAGAAATAAATTAATGAATCTTTAAATCAAAGATCCTTAGTAGTACACAATGGCGTTCAATACCAAGGTTCCAGATTTAAGGGTTTAACATTCCCAACTCACCAACAAGATATTCAAAAGTTTTTACATCCAGTGGTTTAGTAAAAATGTCAGCGAGTTGTTTGTCAGTGGGAATAAAATGGAGTTCAATGTTCTTTTTCATAATATGATCGCGAATGAAATGGTACCTTAGATCGATGTGTTTGGTTCTGGAGTGCATGACTGGATTGTTGGAGATAGCGATGGCACTGGTATTATCACAAAAGATTGGAGTTTTTGAATATTTAATACCATAATCAAACAACTGGTTCTTCATCCAGAGTATCTGAGCACAACAACTGGCTGCAGACACGTATTCAGCTTCAGCAGTGGATAATGAAACTGAAGTTTGCTTCTTACTGGTCCAGCTGACCAGTTTGCCACATAGGAAATGACATCCACCAGTTGTGGATTTCCTATCTATCTTGCAACCTGCATGATCTGAATCTGAATAACCCATTAGATCCATTCCAGAGCCTTTGGGGTACCAAAGACCTAGACTGGGGCACCTTTAAGGTACTTCAGTATGCGCTTTACAGCGAGCATATGAGATTCCTTTGGATTAGACTGATATCTGGCACATAAACATGTTGAAAACATAATATCTGTCTACTGGCCGTTAAATACATCAGTGAACCAACCATGCCTCTAAAGACAGTGGTGTTCACTGGTTTGCCATCTGGATCCGAGTCCAGTGTCAGTGGTGCAGAAATTGGAGTTGGTTTAGATGGTGAAGTGCAGAAATTGGAGTTGGTTTAGATGGTGAAGAATTCATATCGAATTTCTTTAAAAGATCTCTAACATATTTTTCCTGATTAATAAAAATTCCATCTTTGTTTTGTTTAATCTCGAGTCCAAGAAAATATGTTAATTCACCCATCAAACTCATTTCATATTCAGTGGACATGATTTTAGAAAATTTCTTGCACATGTTTTCATCAGTAGACCCAAAAACTATATCATCAACATAAATTTGTACCATTAACAGATTACCTTTCTCATGGAGAATGAACAAGGTATTGTCAATTGCACCTCGTTTAAAACCATTTTTCAACAAATGTTTAGTCAGAGTATCATACCAGGAACGTGGGGCTTGTCTGAGGCCATATAGCGCTTTGTCCAGACGATATACCCAATGTGGATGCTTGTCATCAACGAAACCTGGAGGTTGTCTGACGTAAACTTCTTCTTCAAGCTTCCCATTCAAGAAAGCCCTCTTTACGTCCATCTGGTAGACCTTGAACTGATGATTAGCAGCGAATGCTAAGAAAATTCTGATCGCTTCAAGTCTAGCCACTGGAGCAAATGATTCATCAAAGTCGACATCTGACTGGCAGTAGCCTTGTGCTACCAGTCTGGCCTTGTTTTCTTATTACGTGGCCATCTTCATCTACTTTGTTTCTGAAGACCCATCTTGTTCCAATTGGTTCCTTTTCTTTCCAACTGGGAAAGGAACCAGATACCATTCTTTGTTCCTTTCAAACTGGTGAAGCTCTTCTTGCATAGCAGTCACCCAGTTTGGATCTTCCAGAGCCTCGTCAATCTTCTTAGGTTCTATCAAAGATAGAAAACTGACGTATAAGCATTGATTACTGGAGGCTCTTCTGGTCTGAACACCACGACTGGAGTCACCTAAGATTTGATCAATAGGGTGAGCTTTAGTCCATCTGGAGTACTGACCAGGATTGTTACTGACAACAATATCAGTGCAAGA
This sequence comes from Erigeron breviscapus, assembly GCA_034093135.1. Taxonomy (NCBI): domain Eukaryota; kingdom Viridiplantae; phylum Streptophyta; class Magnoliopsida; order Asterales; family Asteraceae; genus Erigeron; species Erigeron breviscapus. Next base: position 88,568,563 of record CM067171.1, on the reverse strand, counting down.
ATTCAGTTGAGTCTCCTCTGGAGTTGATTCTGGAGGAGGGTCTTGCCAAATTACTTCAGTATCTTCATCTGAGTCATTTAAATCACGATTTGCATCATGAAATTCTTCATTTGAAGGCATTTCCTGGAGTACTGGTTCAGTATGAAATTATTCACCAGAAGACATTTCTGGTAAATTCTCAACTGACACTGATACTGGGGTAGTAGTACGCACATCTGAACCAATATTAATTTCAGAGGGTAGTTTGAAAATAATAGAGGGATAGAATGGAGTATTACTGGAGAGCTTCTTTTTCTGAACAGGTTCCAGATCAGGATGACTGGAAACTGTGTCTGGTGAATCTTCAAGTTTGTCGTTTATAGGATCAGATTCACAAAAGACAATTGGTGTTACTGGGGGAGTAACAGGGACTAGCTTCTTGTTGATTGAGGCATTTGATTCATCAAATGTTACATGAATTGACTCATGGACCTTCTCCAGTCTCTTGTTATAGACTCTGAAGGCCTTGCGAATGGCTGAATAGCCTAAGAAATCCCCTTCATCAGCTTTGGCATCAAATTTGCCTAGCTGACTGGAGTCGTTCAGGATGTAAACTGGACATCCAAAAACGTGAAAATAACCAATGTTTGGTTTTCTATTTCTTAAGACTTTATAGGCTGTCTTTTTGTGTCTTTTGATGTACACTGATCGATTCTGGGTGTGGCAAGCAGTTGCAATTGCTTCCGCCCAGAAACTGGTAGACAGTCCAGATTCAGCAAGCATACTCCTGGCATCTTCTATCAGCGTTCGATTTTTCCTTTCCACAACTCCATTTTGCTCTGGAAGCGGGCTGAAGAGAAGTTCTGGGAGATGCCAGTGTCAGTACAGAATGACTCCAGAGTTGCATTCTGGAATTCTGTTCCATGTCACTTCTTAACTGACACACTTTTCGACTGTACTTGAGCTCAATTTGCTTGATAAGACTGATGATTTCAGCAGCAGCTTCACTTTTGGACCTCAGAAAGATCACCCAACAATATCTGGAGAACTCATCTATGATCACCAGGGTGTATCTTTTACCAGCACGAGTCTGAACGTTCACTGGACCAAAAAGATCCATATGAAGCATGTGAAGAGGTTCAATAATGCTGAAATTCTGTCTGGTCTTGAAACTGGTACGCTTTTGCTTACCCATCTCACATCCTGGACATGGTCTTTCCTTTTTGAAGGAGACTGAAGGTATCCCATCTGCAAGTTGTTTCTGGACAACTTGTTAATGTTTTTGAAGTTTAAATGGGATAACCTTTTATGCCATAACCAGTTTGTGTCTTCATCAGCTTGAGTATAGAAACACTGCTCTGAAGGAGAGCTTTCCATATCATCACGTACACATTCCCTTTTCTGGGAGCAATCAACACTACCTTCCAGTCCTTGTTGAATACGATGCCCTGAGCAACATTGAATAAGACTTGATAGCCATCGTCACACAGTTGACTTACACTGATCAAGTTATATTTCAAACCATTCACAAATGCAACTCGTCTGAACTTGACTTGTCCATTGTTCAGAACACCATATCCCTCAGTTTCCCACAACCATCATTTCCAAATGTGATGGAGGGTCCATCAGAAATGGTGAACTCCTCCAGTAGGGTCTTACATCCGGTCATCGTCCTGCCAGCTGCACTGTCAAGATACCAGATAAGCTTCTTTCGATCGCCCTACACATACACCAGATATTGATCAGTTAGATTTGGGAACCCATCGACTGATGGGTTCACTGGACCCTCCCTTATAGGTCCCTGGGGCAATCTGGTCTAGTTCACTATGTTCAATAGTGGTCTTAGAAGAGAGACCACTGGGGTTGATGGTTTTAAAACCTTTTCATTTTTCTCAACTGGAGAAATAAATTTGTCTTTCTTTGAAAAAGGTTTTGTATTTTGTCTAGGGCCAGATGAAGTACCCTCAAGAAAGTTTAATCTTGCATTAAAACTTTGTGATTGACGAGTCAGAATTTGAATCTGGCTCTCTATCCTGGACAAAATATTTTCTTCAGATGATACCTTAGCCTTTCCAGTCAAAGGCTTTGGTAAGGGTTTGGTCTGAGGTAAAGGTCTATTCTGCTTCACCTTTTTAACTGGAGCAGTCATCTGAACAGCTCCAGTCTTAACCTCTGGGGATTGAACTGGGTCTAAATTGGTCTTGGGTGTTTCAGGCATATCATAAACAGTTGTGGCCTTAACACCTCTGGTAATCGATCGATTACTGGTATTAATGATGCAACATTAGTATTTCCATCTAAATATGCACGTTTTTGAGCAGGAAATTGTTTAACTGAAGCATCATATGGCTTTTTAGTTTCTAGCCATGACTTTATTACTAGTTTTTCTTTCTCTAAAATGATCTCAAGATCTTGCTTTTCTTGAATCAATTGTTCAGTTACCAGAACCTGGGCTTGAAATGCCAGTTCAATGTCTTGAAGCTCTTTTAATTTTGATTTTAATGCATTTATTTCAGAAGAATCTGTTTCTAGACCATTTACACAATCAGATCTAACAGTTTCTACAAAAATTAAATCAGAATTTAAAGCTTCAGCAATGTCCAATTTTAGTTCTTGGTCAGTTGCATTATCATAATCACTAACCTTTTTAATAACAATGTCCACCCATCGTCCAGATGTGACATCTTCCTTCACCAGGTGCTCATCAACTTCCAGAGCCATGTAACAGCAATCTCTTTCTTCTTCTTCATCAACAGATGAGTCATCAGAAGGAACCCACTTCTCTTCAGTTGTAGCAATCATGCACTTATTATTTGTTTCCATTTGTTGTGCCATGAGAGCAATTTGGGCCTTAAGCTTTTTATATTTCATTTTATAGCTATCATCAGGCTTATTATGAGAAGAGAATGGACCAGGCTTGGATGCAAACTGGTTGGACCTGCACTCTTTCATGAAATGACCCTTTTTGCCACACTTAAAGCATGTCAAATTGGTCTTGTCAGTGGAAGAACTGGATGCAAATTGTCCAGATGGCTTATTTGCTCTTGCTTTGAAACGGTTAAACGTTTTAGCAATCATTGCAATAAGGTCATCATCTTCAGTTTCATCACAACAGTCTGGAGATATTTGACTGGCCTCTCCAGAATCCATAAGTTCAGACACCATCTTCTTCATAGAAAATACATTCTCAGAAGATATCAGTGCTGTACTTGGTGGTTCAGAATAACTAACCACATTAGGAGTACTGGAGGCATGGTTAAAAGCATCTTGTTCTGCAACCACTCTCTGAGCTTGATTTTCTTCAGTGTACCTGAAGGCTCCATATAGAGTTGAGAGAGTGTGTGTGTGCAGAGTTTACCTTGTCGTAAAACAAGTATCATGTGAGACCATTGGTGGGCAGAATGTCACAAAATTTCTCCAGAAGTATATCCTTGTCCTTCTCAACCCCAAGACCTCTCAATTGGTTTATGATACTCATAAATCTGGTGTAAGTACCAGTGAGAGACTCTTTAGGTTGAGCAAAAAATGACTCATACCTCTTGTTTAAGGAGACCTTTCTGGTGACAATGGTGTCATCTCCTCCTTCATGTTGGTTAAGAGGCTCATCCCACATGGTTTTGGCACTAGGAAAAAGAACTAGTGTGGGAATTAGGGTTTCTGGAACGGCCCCGAGGATCATGTTTTTAAGGAGGTGTCAAGATTCACCAATCTCCTCTCCTCTTCTGACCAATGTTCCTCCCTCTTTTCCCTTCCCCTTCTAGATCCAGAAGGATCAAGAAGTGGATTGAGAGGTGATGTAGGTACATATGGACCTTCGTTAAGATCTTCATCATGTTCCTCTCAATACCAGTGACATGCAAAATCATCCTAGCTTTCCACGTACCAAATTCATCACTGTTCCCACTGAATTTAGGAACAGGATTATTCGAGTAGTGCACATGCACGTGTGGAGAAGCAGGAGTAGGAGGAGGAGGTGGAGGATTAGTGTTATTAACGTTTTGTAGTTCATTTTGATCATGCATATTTACATTAGGATCGGGACCAAGACTAAAACCTTGTGTATTTTCTTGGTTAGCCATCAAGAACAGATCTAGGCAATGATTAGCTTCTGCTCTGATACCAAATGTGAGTCCCTTAATTAACGAGATGGTTAACCAATAGAAAGTGTAAAATACAACAAGTCTAATAATCACTAGATATGGACTAGTATTACTTGTAAATAAAGATGCAAGATATATAAACAAAGTAATACAAGACTTAAAGCAATAAACAAATAAAGTGGACCATTATGTATGTTTCATGGGTATTTTATTTATTGATGTGTAAATAAAATACAAGGTTGTTGCGGAATCAAGATAACACAATTAAGTGAGTATCCTAACAACCTATGATTACAATATGATCTATGTTTGTCAAATAACTCTTTAGGATCGAGATACTTAAAGTTGTGAAGTATCCCTGTTTAAGATCGAGAGTATTTGGACAAATTCACTTATATGCAAAAGGAATGCTTAAAAGTATTTTTGTTCAAGGAATAACTTAGTATTTATAGGCAACAAAATTCACCAGTGAATTTTGTGCCGTACAAATATGGTTTGTATACATTTAATGATCCGACAAGAACATTAAATGTATTAGATAAGAATAAGGATAAAGTCACATCAATGTGCAAGTGTATCTTATTACCCAACCACCTTAACACACGTATACTTTTGTTAAAGAACAAGTGGATTGTTCTTTGGAAAGTGTGTTAAAGGCTAAAGTCAATCCTCGATATTAGTGTTCAGACTTGCAGGATCTAGAACACTAACAATCCTCCAGTGTGCAGATCTGGTAAGACTTTCCAGTGGACTCCGCCATTTGTTAAGTCTTCTTCCTTCAGACTTCAGTCTTTGACTTCAGTCAGAATGTCTTTAGTAGAGTAGATCTGGACTGGGGTGAAGTCTTCAGTGAGCTAATCTGGAGAATGCTCCAGATTACCTGTACAAGTAAATGCTCACTAGTCTTCAATTATTTCTGACAAATCTTCAGAGGGACTCCAGATTCCAAGTCTGGAGTAGGTCCAATAGAATATGTTTTCTGGTTAGATTTTCAGTGAGCTCCAGTAGTCGGGTCTGGAGCGAGACCAGCAAAACAAGTTTTCTTTAACAAACCAAGTAAGATTCCAGTAGTCCAGTCTGGAGCCAGTCCAGTAAGTCTGGACTAAATCTGGACCTAACATCTTCTACCCTCGTGAGGTTCGGGTGAGGGGCTGTCCAAAGGTTGGTGTGTGTGGAGTGATAGAGCGTCTAGTTGAATGTTAACTCCTGTATAGTGTTTTGAAAGGTTTCCATGTTAACTGAGTGTTTTGGGATGATGTAGTGATGGACAAATGTGGAGACGGGGACACTTTTGATTGGGTACATTCACAATTAATAGTGATCAACTTGATTGCGAATGTATCATGACTTGGGTGTGCTCGGACGACCATATTTGTTTTGACCAACGTCAAGTGGGGAGAATATGACCTTGAAATGAGAAAGTAGGATTTGGACCTATGAGAGAGGGATGGGAAAATGGTGATTATCCTAGTGTAAACAGTGTTTCGGGATAACCTCATTTCACAGTGCATCGTGTAATTGGCACTATATTACCCAATAGTGCATCGTGTAATTGACACTATATTACCCAATAGTGCATCGTGTAATTGGCACTATATCACTCCATAGTGCATCGTGTAATTGGCACTATATCACTCCATAGTGCATCGTGTAATTGGCACTATATCATTCCATAGTGCATCGTGTAATTGGCACTATATCATTCCATAGTGCATCGTGTAATTGGCACTATATCACTCCATAGTGCATTGTGTAATTGGCACTATATTATCCAATAGTGCATCGTGTAATTGGCACTGTTAGGACCAGTTCACCTGGTAAACTGACCAGTCTCCAGTTGCATCTGGAGACCCAGTGGAACTGTCCAGTCTCCAGTTTCATCTGGAGACCTTAATGATTTGTCGAGAAATATATTGAAGTCCAGTTGCACCGTACAGTCAACGCAACTGAAGACTTCCTCCAGTTGAGAACTGACCAGTTGAAGAATCATTCCAGTTGAAGTCAAAGACAATAAGTGGAAGATAGAGAATGGCAATGGCAGCGAAGCCCAGTTGGCATTCTAGTCAGTTACAAAATGGAGACCATCAGTGGAAAGCCCTTACAAAGCTTTACACTGATTACGAGGAATTGACTTGTATGCTTTATTTACCTTTACCCGGATAATAAGCCTTATCTTATTATTTAAGTAATAAAGGTACATAAAGGTGGTTGTGTAAAGTTGCTTTATCATGCGACTTTACACTGCTTTTTAAGGAATTAAATGGTATTCCTTAAATGCTCTCAACCACATTTGTACGGCCAAAGTTAACATCCCAATGTTAACTTTGCCTATAAATACAAGTCATTGCACAACCAAGAATATTACTTCTTCGAATACTCTTCGATAGAATTCACACTTTGCAAACCTCCAATATTCTTGGTGAACTTGTGCAATATTCTCTCAATCGCTAAAAGGAACATTTCACAACTTTAAGTGTTTCGATTGTCTTGAGAAATTCCGAGTGTAGATCAATTGTATTCATAGGTTGTTAGGATATTTACATTCTTGTATTATCTTGGTTCCGCATCAACCTTGTAATTTATTTAACATCAATAAATAAATTACACATTGAAAAAATACATATTGTCTCATCAAGTTATCTTACAAGTTATTTGTATTATTGCATTGTTCTTTTCTTATTGTCATTTATATAAGTAATCTATCTAGAACTTGGTATATACACACTGCAACTGGTCGTCTCCAGTTCAGTGCATATATTGCAAAGTAGCTCCACCATCGACATAGAGGTGTCTTCAGTAGTACCATCTAACGAGTTGGGACTTATAGGCACTATATCATTCCATAGTGCATCGTGTAATTGGTACTATATCTTTCCATAGTGCAGCGTGTAATTGGCGCTATATAGAGCTATAGTGCATCGTGTAATCGACACTATATCATTCCATAGTGCATCATGTAATTGGCACTATATAGATCCTTAGTGCATCGTTTAATTAACACTATATCATTCCATAGTGCATCATGTAATTGGCACTATATCATTCCATAGTGCATCGTGTAATTGGCACTATATCGAGTTTCCAAAGTGCATCGTGTAATTGGCACTATATCGAGCTATAGTGCATCGTGTAATTGGCACTATATCTTTTCATAGTGCATCATGTAAATGGCACTATATTATCCAATCATGCACCGTGTAATTGGCACTATATCATTCCATAGTGCATCGAGTAATTGGCACTATATCATTTCATAGTGCATCGAGTAATTGGCAATATATTGTTCCATAGTGTATCGTGTAATTGGCACTATGCTACCTTACGTATCGTACTTTTTGTCACTCATCCTATAGGTGAATGCGTATCGTAATGTCATCGGCACACAGATAAAAATGTCGCAAAAAAAGAAAAAAGGGAGGATAGAAGAAGGAAAAAAAGAAGGAGACAGAAAGAAAAGAAAAAATAGGTGAATGCGTATCGTAATGTCATCGGCACACAGTAAAAATGTTTCCCATAATGTATCGGGTAATTGACACTATGCTATCTGACGTGACACATGTATTTCGGACATATGAGATGCGTGAATATGTGATAATGCTACAAAGATGTGAATTCTGTGCAAACGTGAAATGTGGATACTGTGTGTCAATGTGTGACGAATCGTGATGAACTATGACGAACTCGAGTATAATCTATGATGAAAGTGATAAGCTTAACGCATACTTAAAGGAGTTAGTTTATGGTGATCACTTGGGGGGTAATCGTGGTATACCTCCTTGAGGGTAGTTATGTGAATGTGAGTATTTCGGGTGGCGTGACTAACCACTAAAAAATGAAAGGTGAAATTGGATTACTCTTGTATTGACTATGCCTTTATTAACGACTAGCCTATGTTCAAGGCAAAAGATGAAAGTAAAGTAAGTTGAGTGATAAGAACTAATTAGGATAAAGGTGGATCCTAATATGTTAATGCAATATATGTGTTAATGATGATATACATGTTTTGCTAAATGTATGAATTGGCAAATATTCTATGCGACTATTAAGTAGTGTAAACAATACTACTCTATGTGTCAATTGGGTAGCATATGTTACTTAACCTTATGTGTAGAAACAACGTGATAGTGCGATGATGTTATTATGTTGATGATTAGATAGTTGTTGATGTGACGAATAAGTTGGGTGAACTATGTGACTATGCGGGTAAACATAGGCAGATGATGTGATGAGGTTGAGGTTGACAACGTTGTTGGTGATAAAATGGTGAGATATCGAGTTCCACTCAACCTTATGCTTGTGACAAAGAGGAACAATGAGAGGGATAGATGTTATCGATGGTATGTGTTGGAGTCAAGTCACTCATACATTACAGGAAAGATTTGAAGATGACAAACAACTCAAGAAATACTTAAGTCCTTGGTTCTGGAGCTGAGTCGCATGCCATGCCCCCCACCCGCCCTCTACTTAAGTCCAAGCTGAGTCAGGTTGGATGGTTCCAAGTGAGTCAGCCTGAACATCTTCACTAGAAGATGGTATCTCTCAAGCTGCATCAATAGAAGAACTAGCACTTGGTCTAAATCAAAGATGAAGAACAAGGATAGAAGACCAAGCTGATGTGTGGAAATCAGCTTGGTTCTTACAGTCAGCTTGGAAGGTACATTGTTAGCCTGGAGTCTTGCAAGTGCTCCAGAGTTGTGT
>CM067171.1:88548153-88558786 GCA_034093135.1 Erigeron breviscapus | reverse complement strand
TGAGTTTATGTTCTGTTTGCCCATTTTTGTCATTTATTTGTCCTAGCCTTGCGTTATCGCTCCCAAGGTGTTTCCCTTTACTTATTAAGTATATTTTTGGTTGTTTTGACAGAGGCAACATGCTGTACAAAGGTACGAGGGGCTGGTTTGGCCACAAAACGATCAGTTTGACTACGTGGATGATACCTACAAGGCTCCTTCCGAAAAACCAAGCAAGCAGTCTAGGGAATTGAAACAACCAACCGATGCTTGGCAGAAATTTACATATGTGCCAAAGGGGGAACGTCAAGCTTACATGAACAAGTTGAGTGTAATTCAAGACTATGATTTGATCGCCCCTCGGACCATGGATTGGCAGATGATTAGGGAGGCGGATCTCATGGGCTATTTCGAACAAAGAATGTTAACCGAGTTCATGGATGATAGGTCGGGTCGGATGGTGCGTATTCCAATGTGGAAAAGGATCTTTGAATTGAGAAAGACGGTGGTGAAAGAGTGGTGTCAAGAGTTCTACTCTACTCTTCAGGTGCAGGACTTACCCATACAGGAATTTTTAGAGGATCGGGTGATCCATTTTCGGTTGGGGGGTAAGCAGCGCCACTGTACTGTTGCTGAGTTTGGATATTTATGTGGCATGTTCGAGATGGTGGATTTTGAGGATGGGTTGGTTTATCCGTTTGTAAACCGGAGTACATTTTATACCTCCTGCTTTGATGATGATGTGTCGTTTGACACATATTGGTTTAGCATTTCCGGGAAGGAGAAGTTTTATTCTGGGGTGAGCAAGGTGTCAGACATTAGGTCCAAGAGACTAAGGATTCTTCATAAGATGATCACCTATTCATTCCTCCATCGGGGAAATGCAACCGATAAGGTCACTTCTGATGATTTGTGGTTGCTTAGACAGTTTCAGGAGCTCCCTTCTTCTGGTTGGTTCGGGTGTGCTCCATATATTATGGCTAGACATATGCAGAAGTCTCAGGAGCAGGGGTATTTGTGTGGTCATTTTGTGACCCAGATGGCGGAGAGGCTTGGTTGTGATACACCCGAGGGTAGGTCGGGGATTACTCTTAGATTGGACACCTCTCTTATTGACGCCAAGGAGATGAAGAAGGCGAAGCTGATGAAGGGTACTAACCCGAGGGAGTTACAGTCAGATGAAGAGCAGGATCCGCCTGCACAGAGACAGAGGGTGGACTCGCCACCCCGGGAGCAGCACCTGTTGTGCTTGAACTAGGGCATGCCCAATCGGGCTGCTGCTGTGGATGCTGCTCATCTGGGTGTGGACAGAAAAACCCAAAAGTGGTGCTGGCAGGCATGAAGATGGAAGGAGGACTAAAGGCCTGAGTAGGCGGTGGTGGAGGTGGAGATTGCGGCCGGATCCAATGGTTGATGTAGGGAGACCAATACTCGCTTTGGAAACCCAGGCGGTTTACCTGGCTCCACATAGTCCGCTGACCATCCAAAATCATATCCTGAGTGTGGATGGTCAGCGGACTATGTGGAGCCAGGTAAACCGCCTGGGTTTCCAAAGCGAGTATTGGTCTCCCTACATCAACCATTGGATCCGGCCGCAATCTCCACCTCCACCACCGCCTACTCAGGCCTTTAGTCCTCCTTCCATCTTCATGCCTGCCAGCACCACTTTTGGGTTTTTCTGTCCACACCCAGATGAGCAGCATCCACAGCAGCAGCCCGATTGGGCATGCCCTAGTTCAAGCACAACAGGTGCTAGCAGTAGCACCGGGGGAGCTCAGGATATGCCCCAGTTTGGGACATATAGACATACGACTGGGGATCGCTACTCGGGTCCTGCTTTTGATTTCTACAGAGGTATATTTGGAGAGCCAGCCGATCCTGATGCTGGTGATGGTGTTTCTTCTTCCCATCCTATGGATGAGAACTGATCTACTCTTTCTTCTTTCTATTTTCTGAAACTTATGAGACATTGCACTTTATTTTATTTCAATTTGGTTGTAATTCCGCCGTGTAGGCGATGAGACATTTGTAGTTGTTTCTTGTGTTTCCTTTCCTTATGAACTATGTAGTAGTTTGGTATTTTGCTGATGGTAATTGTCAGGTGCTTAGTTCGAGTTTGCAAGTTGAATTGTGGAGATTGGTTTTGGAATTTTTGGAACAAACAAGTGGGTTTATGCTGGCAGTCAGTTCATCACCCACTTAATTTTTGGCTTCAACTCTGAAAGGGTGAATTCATGCTGTCACCCGGAGGTTTTTCGTTTTTCCTTTCTACATTTTGCATTTTTCCCTTTTCCCATTATTTGCCTTAGTTATTCGTCCATTGAGGACAATGTACAACTTAAGTGTGGGGAGGGGGATGGTAAATTGGAAAAATGAAATTTTTTGAAGTTTCTTTCCTTTACTAGCATTTTGGTTATATTTTTAAATTTTTGAGGCTATAGGTTTTGTGCAAAGACGATAAATGAGGTGCTTTGAATTTTGCTAATCTAGGATAAAACTTGAGATTGTTTACCTTTAGCTTTCCTTTCCTAGTGCTTGTGGCATTTCATCGTTCCAAGGGGTCATAGGCTTGTTTCAAACTTCAAATAATCTAGGTTGCTTGCGAATTGTACCTTAATGATGAACCTAATGTAAATAATAGCTTCACTAGATGATGTATGGGTAGGCACCGCTTGAGGTTTTCCATTTGATTTTGCAACTTGTGTGCATGAAAAGCTTGAAATGTATTAAATATACTTGTGGTAATTTGACTTAACATATGGTTTGCACACCGGATGTCTGGTCCTTAATTCTTATGTTATAGGTTGTGGCTCTAGTCATTATGTTTGGTCTTCATATCGGGGTGTCTGGGGTGCTTCGGCATCAAACGGGTGGCACATGTGGGAATGCGCATAATCTTTTTCCAATAGTCTAATGCTAATGTGGTCTTTGAGATTCGAACAAGTAAGTCCTTGGGGTAACTTCGTTTTACCTAGCTCACCTAAAGCTTCCAACTTGGGATGGGTTGTCAGAAAGTTCGTTACACGGGTCTCATCGAAAATCACTGGTGTTAAATTATAAAACTTTTTATTCTCACATGTGTTTGTGTTTAGAGCATGGTCTCTGGATATGCAACCCAACCTTGAGTTCTGGCGTATGTCTCTTAACGATACTTACGTATCCGTAGCGAACCGCTGGCCGGACGCTTAAAGTGCACTTTCGTATGATCACCTGATGTGTGGATAAAGTTGCAATTCTAGACCGTAGGAGTATGTTTTGTCAAGGGACTCATAAGTATAACGTAATGAAAACCTTATGGAAAACCAATGGCGTGAGTGTTTAAGTGGACAAATATACCGATAATCATTGTGGAATATTGCTTATGTACCAATAATAATTGTGAAGCTTGCTAGTAGATTGTATGCTTAGTAGGAATGAGCTTAAGGTCAATTGGAATGATAGAAATGTTAAAGAGGTGAACACAAGCATAGGGAGGATTCTAATTGCAACCGAAAGATGGTTTTGCTCTAGATTAGTCGAATTTTCTGATTTCGTCTTAAACTTTGCTCATTAGTTTTTAAATGCATTTGCTTTTGGTATTCAACACCGCTTGGTTGGAAACTTCACATATAACCATGTTTTGTTTTGTGAAATCGTGATTTGTTTGATTATTGAGATTGATTAAAGTGCATACTTGCTTGAGGGCAAGCAAGGTTTAAGTGTGGGGAGGTTTGATGTGTCTCAATTTACACACATTTCTCACATCTTATTTGGACGTTTTAGACAGGTTTGATAGCCGTTTATACATGTTTTGTGGTGCTTTATGGTGTTTGCTAGTGGTTTCAGGGCTACAGCAGGTATATCGCTCATAAATGGTAAAAAATGGTTCAGGAATGGTCCATATGCACTAACGGATGAAGCATGGTCGAAAACGAAGCTGAAATGGCGAATTCAGAAGCAACTCGCGGCACGAGTTGGCGGCCTCGCGACGCGACCTGTATGGCTCGCGGCGCGAGTTTTGGTGTTTTTAGTCCAGTTTTGCTCAGAACTTAAAATCGCGGCGCGAGAGAAAGTGGTCGCGGCGTGAGAAAGAGCTGACATAACGATTTTCTCTCACTTGGGGTATAAATACCAACCACTACTCAACCCTTAACCTAGTCTTGGACACTTTGAGCTCATACACTTTTCTCCAGCCGTTTTTGAGGGTTTTCTAAGGGTTTTCACTACTCCAACATCATTTGAAGACTTGAAGATTAATCTTGGCTCTTGTTTAGTGATTGTAGCTACATTGTTACCTCGATTTGGATTATTACTCTATATTTGGTACATTATGTCTTCCTTTTTACTTGAATCTTTAGCTCTTTTCATTATGAGTAGCTAAATCCTTATACATATATGAAGATGAAGTGAAACAATTAGTTATGGTTGCATAATATTTTGAATTCAAGTTGGTTTTACTTAACATTTTGTCAAGATCTTAATGAAGTGATTTCTTCTACTTAACTTGTGTTCTTGGTGATATTTGTGTTCTTCGATAGTGGTACTAGTTGAATGCAAGTATTATTTTAGTTGTTTGTCTATGAATAACTCTTGCTAGGTCATGGTATGATAGTAAAGAATACAAGTCTAATAGAAATTACTTTGTTAAGTGGATTTAACGGTTGGTGGTACCATGTTTCTTTCACAATGATAAAATTGTTATTTAAATAATCAAGCAAACTAGTTAGTTCAAGGAATTGTAATAGGGTTGGTGGTACCACTTGTTGCAAGAAATTGAATTGATTAGGTGATTGAGTCGATTTTACAAACTAGGTGCACCCGTTTGTGCTTTTGTCTTATCACGATTATTATCACCAACATATATGAATTTTGAGCTTAACCCATATGCAACCTAGACTTTTTGTGGAGCGGATTCGACATAGATGGCTTTTTAATTATTTGTTTACAACTCAAACTCTTTTCGTGTGCTCTCGCTAATACCGGTTGAGTACTTTTATTTACTTGTTAATCATTTAGCTTCCAGAAACGCAAAGTGACAATTCGGTCACACCAAACTTTTTACTTGTTTCACATTTTTACAACCTTTAGTACAACAATCAGTCCTTGTGTTCGATCCTGGTCTTGCCAGTTAGCTATATTACATACGAACGGGTACACTGCCCGTAAGTGTGTTGTAGTCAGTTAGCGGTAGATCTTGTTATAAATTTTAAACTATATTTCACACATCAGTATTAGACCTAAAAAGAGATTTTAGTAGTGACAAGTGTACCCCCAACCTCCTCTTTTAGTTATATTATAGATGTTGGGTTGTGAGCATTTGAAAACTAAAATTTCCGTGAAAACTAGAAAACTGGCCAAAACACACCGTGATCTGAACTTAACACAATGTGTTTTCTAAAAACACATTGTGTCACATTGTGTTAAGTTTCAAATCACAGTGTGTTTGACCAGTTTTCTGGTTTTAATGCGATATCAAAAACACACTGTGATTTGAAACTTAACACAATGTGTTTTTAGAAAACACATTGTGTTAAGTTCAGATCACAGTGTGTTTTGGTCAATTTTATAGTCTTTATGAAAATTTTAGTTTTCAAATAACATTTCTCAATGAATGTTATTAACAAAATCCTAATAACAATAATTAAATGGCAGATAACGAAGGTCTACAATTAGTATCGTTTAGAATTAATTGCAAGATTGGTCCATGTGGTTTGTACATTTTAGCAATGGGGGTCCCTTTTCAAGTATCGTTGCAATGGGGGTCCCTATTTTGAGAAATTTTTGCAAGACTGGTCCCTTTTTAACAGGACCATTAGCGGGTGTCGTTAAGTCGACACATGGCAATAACGTGTAGGGACAATATCGTCTTTTCACACAACATAGAAGGGACCTTTATTGCTAATGAACTCGAAAAGGACCCCCATTGTAAAAATGTGTAAACCACATGGACCAATCTTGCAATTAACTCTTGATAATACATATCATCATTTATATTTTTCTTTATACATAATAAAAGACTACTAATTTAACCATTTGTTAATCAACTAAAAAATTTAATTAACCGCTAAAATTGTAGAACATGGACAAAAAAAAAAATATTACTAATAATAATTGTAAAAAAAGTCTTATTAATTTAGTTTTTTTGTAATCCATCACTAAATTATACTTTTTAGTTTTTTATTAAAGAATAAATATTACTAAATAGTTAATTAGCTATTAACACTTTTTTGCTTTTCATAATTATTAATAATCTTTTATTATACTAAAACACAGTTGCTCTAATAACTTATCGACCAATCACAGCTCACGATTTCTTAAAGTTGACTTTTGTTTTCAATTTTGACTTTAATTTACATTTTTTTGTTTTCCATCACAAATTTACACTTTTAACCCATTAATTTTAATATAATAAATAAATAATAATAGCTAATATATATCCGATAGAATAATAACTGATATATATCAAATAGAATAATAACTAATATATATCCAATAATATGTTCTATCATATGAATACATCTTTCATCTAATGATAAGATATTATTTCCAATAGTGTAAAATTAGAATGTAATACACCATGTGTAACAATAAAGCAAATAAAATGATAGTGACCTATTATGATTTTTTAATGTTCAAATATCGCTAAGTATGTCACAATTTACAACTTTGATGGACATATTATATTTTGTAATATTCAAATATCGTTAAGCATGTCACAATAAACAACTTCGATGAACATATTTTTTTAAAAATATTTCAATATAAAACTTAAAGTGTTGATATATAGATCAAGTTTTTATTACTCAAAATCTTTATATATACTAAAAGGCAACTGACCACCAAATCAAAACTTTCAATTTTACTAATTTGTCAAATTAAACATGTGACTTAATTCAATTAATTTAACTTTGTCGACTTAATTCATTTAATTCATCCGTATAAGTTATAAGTGTTATATAAAGATTCTAATTCTAGATAAATACTATATTGCCGACCTTTTTTTAATAACCCCATCAACATTAATTAATTAATTATTCTACATTAATTATATCTATAACTATATCTATTTATATATTATCTTTATATATTATAAAGATGTGTGTATTTAGTTTATTAATATAATAAACTCAATAAACAAATAACTAACTCATCCGTATACAATGATCTTTATATATTATCTTTATATATTATTCTGTGTATTTAGTAAGGTGCTCAAGGGTATTTGCTTCGTGACATGTTTGTGCATTTGGAAGGCGAGGAACGAGAAGCTATTTAACAATACCGTCCCCGATGCTGAAAAGGTGTTTCAAGACATTAGGTCCATTGGTTTTTTATGATACAAGTATTGTAAAGTGTAGAATTTGAGCTTATGTGTGTGTTAGTTTGTGTGTTAATGGCGGTTTGAAGAGAGAGAGTTTAGAGAGAGAAAGTGCGTTTGGCAGGAAAGATTAGATAGCATAAATGTGGTGAAAGGTTACATTTTCACTTATGGAAGGGGTTTATAAACATATGCCTAATTTACACTAAGCTCCCTTCCATACTTAGACATTTACATTCTAAGTACAAATATACATAAAGATAAACAAATCAACTACTACATTTATATTTCTAACAATCTCCCCCTTAGTAGTGATTTGTCAAAAATATCCAGTCTTTGTCATTCTTCAAGTTCTTGTATTCGGTCTATCTTTGTTTGGATGCCAGAACCAATTATCCCTTCAGGTCTGTTATCAGGAACAATCATGTTTGTTTCAAAGTTTCTTGGTGGAATGTTTTGTGGACCTGGAAGATGACTTGGCTCGTACTTGATCCAACAACCTCCTCTTCGACGTACAACGTACTTAGACTTCTGAACATTCTTTGCCTCTCTCATCATTCTGATGTTGTCTCTGTACTCGAGTCTTTGATTAATCTTGGAGATTACTTTATCAAATACTTCCTTTTTCTTTTCATCTTGATCATCTTCTTTCAAGCACAACAAAACATTCTTGCAAAATTCTAACGTTCCATCAGAATAAGAAGCAAGTTCATCCATACGAATGAAAATCTTCTTCTTTCTGCTATTCAAAAAGACAACACCGAAAGATGGTTCTTCAATAACATGACCAATACTGAGCTGTTCGATATCTGCTGTGTAAAGACTTTGATCTGGATATGGCACATTGATCTTTCTCTTGACAACTTCAAATCCTATTTGAAAATCTTCCAATGAGGCATATTGAATGCAGCTAGACATGTATCTTTTTACAGCTTTAAAGGCAATAACATCTTCTTTGTATCTTTGCATTGCATTTAGGAAATGGTTGTAGAGAAAGATAATGTCATCAACTGGCAAAAGTTTGAACTGGGCTTCTGTGAATCTGTATATCTTGTTGTTATCTCTTTTCACATGATAGCAAGGGACAGAGATAGAAACCCTTTTCAAAAGAATAACTCTGACGAGCACCAAGATTTTATGATTTCTCTGTTCTTCAAGTAGCTTTGGATTGTATTGCTTTGTGAGTTGAAGAAGCTGTTTGTATTCTTCAACTTGTCTTGGTTCTTTAAATTTGAACATAGAATCTATTTCTGGTCTTTAAGATTTTGTAACTTTGGTAGCTCCACAGAATATTGGAAACGCTCTTTCTTCCAAGTATCTAGACTTCTTTGCTGCTTCTTTTGGTTGAACACCGAGAGCAACCATTCTTTCTTTATCCCTCAAGAAGTATCCTCGATTAATGAACCCCAGTTGTTCTTCAGTCAATTCTGTTGGAAAATAATCAGGAAGGACTTCTTCGGATGTGATTGCCTCTCTCAACACTTGCTTATAGGTGGATTTCTTGAAATTTTGTGCAGCAGCCTCAGGAGTCTTTCTCAATTCATCAAAACTGTTGAAGTCATTGAAAGAATAATTCTGTGGAGTTGTACAAGCAGGAATAGATGATTCTCCAACTTCAATTCTGCTTGAAGAACCTGTTTCAAAATAATCAAGGTCTGGAAATACTTCAAACATCGGTTCCTCAACAGCTTCTACGTTTGCTGGAGTTTCAACTATTTCTGGCTCATCCAAAATTACATTGTCTTTTGCAGCCTCAATGTCTGCTTCTCCCTCAGCATATTCAACTATCTCATTTTCAATCACATACCCTTCATCTTCATTTTCAACAACACTTTCATTTTCTTCTTCTTCGTCATCATCAGAATCAGCTCCAAAAACTTCCTCAAATCTTCTTTGAATTTCTTCATTCTCAGATTTTCTTCTAATTTCTCCAATCATAACATTTCCCTCTGGATCAACATTAGTATTTCTTTCAGCAAGTTCTCTAAACATTTGATCAACATCTTCTTGTGTTTCTCCTTGTGATCTATCCCTCATCTCCACATTCTCAACATTAACCTCAACTCTTGCCGAGATATTTTCAACATTAGTTTGACCCTCTCCTTGGTTCTCCCCCTCGGGGTGATCATCGGAATCAGGATCATCCCGTCTAGAAGTAACCGAGGCCGGTCGGCAAGATTCTAATGCTAACAATCGTAATTCAAATGCTGCAAGTTTCGCATCATATTCAGCCTTTTGTCTTTGAACTTGTTCTTGTAAAGCTTTAACTCTTCTTTCATTTTCAAGTTCCCTTTCTCTAACTTCTAAGGCATTTAACACTCCCCTTTCAGTCATGGTCAACAAATCTCCCTCCGAACGTAGTATGCCAAGTAACACTTCACATGCTTGATCTTTGGTTGGATTTGTTGAGGTTGATGATATGTGAATGGGTGTTGGTGTTCTTTGTGTTTGTGTTGGAAGTGGAGGAACCAACCCGGAGGTTGTTTGCACACTTGTAGTGTGACCTAAATTCAGCGAAGCTGATTCAGGATTTCCTGCGGATCCTCGGGTTAAACCCTCACCAGCAGTTTCAGATTCATGGGCTTTGAAACCCGAATCAAGTTGTGTCCTAGACTGTGATAAATCACTGTCCGGGACTTGTTGTTGTTGGGAAACACCTCTAACAACACCGGGGTCACTGAGAATGCCCGTTAATACAGTCTCAGGTTGATTCTGAGGAACAGCAGTGTCACTACGGCGTTCATACTGTCCCCAGTCTCTGTTTGATAACTGTTACCTGCGGCTAAAGCTGGCGTGATGTTAGCTAAGGCAGGATTTCCAAGCTGTCCTTGAGGGTCACACAAAGTGGGTCCCTCTCCGCTTGTTCCGGCAACAGTACTAAACTGTGCTTGTGAATCCGTGTGCCTAGGAGATCTAGACTCTTGTGCACGAAATGAAGTCGAGAGGTGGGGTTCCTCTCTTATTTCAACACTCTCATCCTCCAAATGAAGAGAGTGTGGTGAACGTGGCTGTTCCCCGTGCATTTGTGAGACTAACTCCTGTTGTGAGGAGTCAGAATGGCGAGGAGAGTTTGGTGCAAGCGAGAATGGGCAGTTCCCGACTTCTACCCTAGGGTAAACAACCCTGTAAGACTCTGTGGTTTGAACTATCGGAGGGCCAATGTTTTCTTTATGCCGTTGTCCTAACCAGGACCGCACATCCTCTCTTACATTTTCAACTCCTCCCTCAATCCCGCCTTGTTCCTCCAGCACAACATCATCTCCAGTGCTAACATGCTCAGTTTGCAACTCAGATACAACATTATCAACAATTCGTGCTGCTTGCTCAACATCCAACTCTGATGAGGCACCAATATGT
>CM067171.1:88522925-88539110 GCA_034093135.1 Erigeron breviscapus | reverse complement strand
ATGTGCCTATCATATATAGGGTTCCTAAACAACAATAAGGAATCCTATTTCAATTTGCGAGAACCATCCACCACCATTATGGACTTATACAACGTAATTCTCGACTTTAACAATTGTGAGGACATCCATCAACATTATGGACCATCGTATCCTCAGAACATGTGCTATACAACGTATAGGCAGTTAACCTACACACATATCATCGTAATATGTGTTATACCACATATAGGTAACCTTTCCTATACACAAGTTCATTTAATCAATCGTATTCCACTTTGGGTTATGTCTAGAATACCCGTGGAACTCGTAGGTTCATAGTGTCAACTCCGTAATACACTATGGGATAAGTTTATCACTAAATCCTATATCATGCTCGAGTTCATTTTCTATAGGGAAGCTACACCATAAGCTACCTATATCCAACATATTAAGGCCCTTATCAACGTGCACAAGTGATCATAAAATCCTATGATTACTAGTGTTACTAATATTTAACTCACCAACGTAAGAGTTAAATTAACAATTATGCAATCAACCTTAACAACATCAAGTCAAGTGAATATAGCATAATAACATCACCTGTGAGTCCCTCGATAGCTATGGATCGCTCTCGAGATCGTCTATGGTTATGTCGTGAGTGCGGAATCCTCACGAGATAACTGTTTGATTAGTTATCTATTATATTGCTAATTACAAGAGTATAATCAGCCTTATATTGCTCTATATTCGTTTGGTATATATCACAAACGAACTTAGTTGCCTTAGGTGTGTTAAACTGAACGTCATTCTTAATTTTAGGGTTTTTGTTCGTATTTATATGTTTCTGATAATATTAGACTCGCTGGGCTTTGTTCTTACGAACTTAGCAGCCCAGCCCATCTTAACGAAGATTATCTTCGTTAGTGCCTAACGAAGATTATCTTCGTTAGTTGTAAATCAGCTTTATAGTTATATTCCTAGTATTTCACGTACAAGGAATCCTAACGTATATTATGTTTGTACTTGTATAACATACATAACAAACATCATATATAAACATATATAACACCTAAACATGTAATCGATCATTACCAAAACATTATGTTCATAATCTATCAATTACATATACGAATAAGACATAATCAAATCTAAGTTGCTGTTGTCACATCAACGTGCATCAACAAACTCCCCCTTGACAGCAGCACCTTCGATTTCTTCAGTCTTCAAAATTCTGTCATCCATTAAATAACAATCGCTTGCTATTTGCATGGATATTTTCATGTAAGCAGACTTGGATAATCTTACGATATCGACTTTCTTCATATTTCCAAAATGGCAAAAATGAACATTCTGTATCGTATAATTTCCTCAGATCATTTCTTGAGAAGTTGACCAACTGCATTGGATCATACATCCTTCTCAGCAAAATCTTCTTTTCCGAATCTGCATACATCTTGGCTTCACCAGAATCTCGATCAATCTCCCAATTGTCCATTTTATCCAAGACATCTTGTGCCCATTTCTTGGCAGGGACTTTGATCATACACTTGATATCACGTTGAATATACTCAACGCTTCTATCTGGCTTAACCACTTTCTTCTTCTTTCTTGATTCAATATGAAACTTCGGTTTCTCTGAGTCTTTCATATTCAATCTCAACTTGAAATCCTCATGAAGTTTCTTACCAATAACATCAGCAAGACCATATCCACTTGGATTGATAATCCAGTTATTTCCAAGTTCATGTAAGTCCTCTTCACACAAACTTCTGAAGTGACTCTCACGCCATGCTAAATATTGACAACCTTCTGGTCTTTTAAGAATGAACAACTTCAATTCTTCATCATAGAACCAACTCCAGATTATTGTCTTATATTTCGCAGCATCTTTATCTGAAATGTGAGTCCAATACATGATAGGTTTCAAAGTATCCCTAGTGACTATATATTCACCAAGTCTTTGTCCAGGCACAAGCCGATCAACCTCTTGTAGTGGATCATCATCTCTGAGAGGAACTGGATGATCGTTTGGATTAAAAGGTCTTGTTAAATTTATCTCACACTCAAAAGGAATCAAATTATCTTCAACCTTAGCATATACCACAAAGTTTAAAACTTTTGTATTGCTACTAAATGAATCTTGAACCATTCTTTCCTTTATATCTTTTCTCTTCAATTCCAACACATTCCTTTCTTCAATAGATGGATCATTAGGAATTGTGTCCCAAATATCATCAAACCCATAAGGTTTCTTGAATAAATTAACATCTGGTTCCGGGACAATCTCACCTTCCTCAAGCTCATTTCCATCAAAGAGTAATTCTGTATCATCTGATAAGATTACACAAAATAACACCAGAATACAATGATTAATCATGATAATAAAGATGAAATATAATTGCATTGAAATAAGATAAATTACATTTACATGTCATAACTTATTACATGCAACCTAAAATACAATTCATCTAATCATTATTAACATCATAAGTTGAATCAGAATCAGAATCAGATTCCAAAGCTGTTCTGTAATCTGTAATTCTCTTTCAGTAACAGCTAGAATCAGAATCAGAATCAGAATCAGAATCAGAATCAGAATCAGAATCAGAATCAGAATCAGAATCAGAATCAGAATCAGAATCAGAATCAGAATCAGAATCAGAATCAGAATCAGAATCAGAATCAGAATCAGAATCAGAATCAGAATCAGAATCAGAATCAGAATCAGAATCAGAATCAGAATCAGAATCAGAATCAGAATCAGAATCAGAATCAGAATCAGAATCAGAATCAGAATCAGAATCAGAATCAGAATCAGAATCAGAATCAGAATCAGAATCAGAATCAGAATCAGAATCAGAATCAGAATCAGAATCAGAATCAGAATCAGAATCAGAATCAGAATCAGAATCAGAATCAGAATCAGAATCAGAATCAGAATCAGAATCAGAATCAGAATCAGAATCAGAATCAGAATCAGAATCAGAATCAGAATCAGAATCAGAATCAGAATCAGAATCAGAATCAGAATCAGAATCAGAATCAGAATCAGAATCAGAATCAGAATCAGAATCAGAATCAGAATCAGAATCAGAATCAGAATCAGAATCAGAATCAGAATCAGAATCAGAATCAGAATCAGAATCAGAATCAGAATCAGAATCAGAATCAGAATCAGAATCAGAATCAGAATCAGAATCAGAATCAGAATCAGAATCAGAATCAGAATCAGAATCAGAATCAGAATCAGAATCAGAATCAGAATCAGAATCAGAATCAGAATCAGAATCAGAATCAGAATCAGAATCAGAATCAGAATCAGAATCAGAATCAGAATCAGAATCAGAATCAGAATCAGAATCAGAATCAGAATCAGAATCAGAATCAGAATCAGAATCAGAATCAGAATCAGAATCAGAATCAGAATCAGAATCAGAATCAGAATCAGAATCAGAATCAGAATCAGAATCAGAATCAGAATCAGAATCAGAATCAGAATCAGAATCAGAATCAGAATCAGAATCAGAATCAGAATCAGAATCAGAATCAGAATCAGAATCAGAATCAGAATCAGAATCAGAATCAGAATCAGAATCAGAATCAGAATCAGAATCAGAATCAGAATCAGAATCAGAATCAGAATCAGAATCAGAATCAGAATCAGAATCAGAATCAGAATCAGAATCAGAATCAGAATCAGAATCAGAATCAGAATCAGAATCAGAATCAGAATCAGAATCAGAATCAGAATCAGAATCAGAATCAGAATCAGAATCAGAATCAGAATCAGAATCAGAATCAGAATCAGAATCAGAATCAGAATCAGAATCAGAATCAGAATCAGAATCAGAATCAGAATCAGAATCAGAATCAGAATCAGAATCAGAATCAGAATCAGAATCAGAATCAGAATCAGAATCAGAACCATGATCAGAATCATCATCGGAATCATCTGAAGAATCATCTGAACCATCTTCAGAATCTTCTGTATCATCAGACTCTTCATCATCATCCACAAACATATTATCCTCAAGACGAGAACGATAGTCAGGATTTATCAAGTGACCAAACAGTGGTGGATCTGTAAGACCTTCTACATTGCGTGTATGTGCTTCTAAGTCAGCGAAGAGACGTAGAGGCCAAGCATGCAGATTATAACGAAGACCTTGATCATAAACTAAGTCTGGACAGAAGTGTCTGACTATGGCCATAACAAAACGAGGATAAAGCAGAAATCGCTTTCGTCCTTTGCCACTAAGTTGTTCAAGAAATTCCTGATAAAAGTAGACAGAAAATGGATACGGGCGATTGTAGACCAATGCAACCATCTGCGATGCAATTTGAGCAGAAAGTTGATCAAAACCCGCTTTACGATTGCTTAAACAGACTAGCAAAGCATACGCCAGATATCTCCATCGTCCTTTAATTCCACTTTTGTCAAATGGTAATTTAATTGCACCGACGTAACCCATCCTCTGAAAACATTGATAAAGAAGCTGAAACGAATATGTCATATCTACCGCTTCTTCTGGTTCTTCACCTAAATGCAAAATATGACGTAGATTTGCAGCGTTGAAATCAAAAGTGATCCCAGCAACTGTAGCTCGAATAAAGCTATGACCATCAACCATCACTTCATGAGCAGTACTCCAGAATTCATCTATGTACTGTCTAATAAGTCGTGGTGTAAAAGTGAACACAAACGATAGTCTTGAACGAGCTATGAATGCAAACATTTGATGATAATGTTCACTATTGCGTTGATCTGGATCAAGGTTGAGAGCCAGATTATGCTTCTCAAAGAATTGTCGCGGTGCTAAAGCCATATCTGCAAAGCAAATCACAGTATCGAAACAACAAATATAAATTAAGCACAATGAATGAATTACAGACTTGGAAAACTTAATCACTAAATTCGTAGATTAAACAGTACGAAAATAGTCGTTAAGTTCGTAAGAACAAAGTGTACGAAGATAACATTAAGTTCGTAAGAACAAAGTGTACGAAGATATCGTTAAGTTCGTAAGAAGGAAGTTTACGAAGATAATGTTAAATTCGTAAGCATAAACTTTACGAAGATGACATTAAGTTCGTTAGAACAAAGTGTACGAAGATAACATTAAGTTCGTAAGAACAAAGTGTACGAAGATAACATTAAGTTCGTAAGAACAAAGTGTACGAAGATAACATTAAGTTCGTAAGAACAAAGTGTACGAAGATAACATTAAGTTCGTAAGAACAAAGTGTACGAAGATAACATTAAGTTCGTAAGAACAAAGTGTACGAAGATAACATTAAGTTCGTAAGAACAAAGTGTACGAAGATAACATTAAGTTCGTAAGAACAAAGTGTACGAAGATAACATTAAGTTCGTAAGAACAAAGTGTACGAAGATAACATTAAGTTCGTAAGAACAAAGTGTACGAAGATAACATTAAGTTCGTAAGAACAAAGTGTACGAAGATAACATTAAGTTCGTAAGAACAAAGTGTACGAAGATAACATTAAGTTCGTAAGAACAAAGTGTACGAAGATAACATTAAGTTCGTAAGAACAAAGTGTACGAAGATAACATTAAGTTCGTAAGAACAAAGTGTACGAAGATAACATTAAGTTCGTAAGAACAAAGTGTACGAAGATAACATTAAGTTCGTAAGAACAAAGTGTACGAAGATAACATTAAGTTCGTAAGAACAAAGTGTACGAAGATAACATTAAGTTCGTAAGAACAAAGTGTACGAAGATAACATTAAGTTCGTAAGAACAAAGTGTACGAAGATAACATTAAGTTCGTAAGAACAAAGTGTACGAAGATAACATTAAGTTCGTAAGAACAAAGTGTACGAAGATAACATTAAGTTCGTAAGAACAAAGTGTACGAAGATAACATTAAGTTCGTAAGAACAAAGTGTACGAAGATAACATTAAGTTCGTAAGAACAAAGTGTACGAAGATAACATTAAGTTCGTAAGAACAAAGTGTACGAAGATAACATTAAGTTCGTAAGAACAAAGTGTACGAAGATAACATTAAGTTCGTAAGAACAAAGTGTACGAAGATAACATTAAGTTCGTAAGAACAAAGTGTACGAAGATAACATTAAGTTCGTAAGAACAAAGTGTACGAAGATAACATTAAGTTCGTAAGAACAAAGTGTACGAAGATAACATTAAGTTCGTAAGAACAAAGTGTACGAAGATAACATTAAGTTCGTAAGAACAAAGTGTACGAAGATAACATTAAGTTCGTAAGAACAAAGTGTACGAAGATAACATTAAGTTCGTAAGAACAAAGTGTACGAAGATAACATTAAGTTCGTAAGAACAAAGTGTACGAAGATAACATTAAGTTCGTAAGAACAAAGTGTACGAAGATAACATTAAGTTCGTAAGAACAAAGTGTACGAAGATAACATTAAGTTCGTAAGAACAAAGTGTACGAAGATAACATTAAGTTCGTAAGAACAAAGTGTACGAAGATAACATTAAGTTCGTAAGAACAAAGTGTACGAAGATAACATTAAGTTCGTAAGAACAAAGTGTACGAAGATAACATTAAGTTCGTAAGAACAAAGTGTACGAAGATAACATTAAGTTCGTAAGAACAAAGTGTACGAAGATAACATTAAGTTCGTAAGAACAAAGTGTACGAAGATAACATTAAGTTCGTAAGAACAAAGTGTACGAAGATAACATTAAGTTCGTAAGAACAAAGTGTACGAAGATAACATTAAGTTCGTAAGAACAAAGTGTACGAAGATAACATTAAGTTCGTAAGAACAAAGTGTACGAAGATAACATTAAGTTCGTAAGAACAAAGTGTACGAAGATAACATTAAGTTCGTAAGAACAAAGTGTACGAAGATAACATTAAGTTCGTAAGAACAAAGTGTACGAAGATAACATTAAGTTCGTAAGAACAAAGTGTACGAAGATAACATTAAGTTCGTAAGAACAAAGTGTACGAAGATAACATTAAGTTCGTAAGAACAAAGTGTACGAAGATAACATTAAGTTCGTAAGAACAAAGTGTACGAAGATAACATTAAGTTCGTAAGAACAAAGTGTACGAAGATAACATTAAGTTCGTAAGAACAAAGTGTACGAAGATAACATTAAGTTCGTAAGAACAAAGTGTACGAAGATAACATTAAGTTCGTAAGAACAAAGTGTACGAAGATAACATTAAGTTCGTAAGAACAAAGTGTACGAAGATAACATTAAGTTCGTAAGAACAAAGTGTACGAAGATAACATTAAGTTCGTAAGAACAAAGTGTACGAAGATAACATTAAGTTCGTAAGAACAAAGTGTACGAAGATAACATTAAGTTCGTAAGAACAAAGTGTACGAAGATAACATTAAGTTCGTAAGAACAAAGTGTACGAAGATAACATTAAGTTCGTAAGAACAAAGTGTACGAAGATAACATTAAGTTCGTAAGAACAAAGTGTACGAAGATAACATTAAGTTCGTAAGAACAAAGTGTACGAAGATAACATTAAGTTCGTAAGAACAAAGTGTACGAAGATAACATTAAGTTCGTAAGAACAAAGTGTACGAAGATAACATTAAGTTCGTAAGAACAAAGTGTACGAAGATAACATTAAGTTCGTAAGAACAAAGTGTACGAAGATAACATTAAGTTCGTAAGAACAAAGTGTACGAAGATAACATTAAGTTCGTAAGAACAAAGTGTACGAAGATAACATTAAGTTCGTAAGAACAAAGTGTACGAAGATAACATTAAGTTCGTAAGAACAAAGTGTACGAAGATAACATTAAGTTCGTAAGAACAAAGTGTACGAAGATAACATTAAGTTCGTAAGAACAAAGTGTACGAAGATAACATTAAGTTCGTAAGAACAAAGTGTACGAAGATAACATTAAGTTCGTAAGAACAAAGTGTACGAAGATAACATTAAGTTCGTAAGAACAAAGTGTACGAAGATAACATTAAGTTCGTAAGAACAAAGTGTACGAAGATAACATTAAGTTCGTAAGAACAAAGTGTACGAAGATAACATTAAGTTCGTAAGAACAAAGTGTACGAAGATAACATTAAGTTCGTAAGAACAAAGTGTACGAAGATAACATTAAGTTCGTAAGAACAAAGTGTACGAAGATAACATTAAGTTCGTAAGAACAAAGTGTACGAAGATAACATTAAGTTCGTAAGAACAAAGTGTACGAAGATAACATTAAGTTCGTAAGAACAAAGTGTACGAAGATAACATTAAGTTCGTAAGAACAAAGTGTACGAAGATAACATTAAGTTCGTAAGAACAAAGTGTACGAAGATAACATTAAGTTCGTAAGAACAAAGTGTACGAAGATAACATTAAGTTCGTAAGAACAAAGTGTACGAAGATAACATTAAGTTCGTAAGAACAAAGTGTACGAAGATAACATTAAGTTCGTAAGAACAAAGTGTACGAAGATAACATTAAGTTCGTAAGAACAAAGTGTACGAAGATAACATTAAGTTCGTAAGAACAAAGTGTACGAAGATAACATTAAGTTCGTAAGAACAAAGTGTACGAAGATAACATTAAGTTCGTAAGAACAAAGTGTACGAAGATAACATTAAGTTCGTAAGAACAAAGTGTACGAAGATAACATTAAGTTCGTAAGAACAAAGTGTACGAAGATAACATTAAGTTCGTAAGAACAAAGTGTACGAAGATAACATTAAGTTCGTAAGAACAAAGTGTACGAAGATAACATTAAGTTCGTAAGAACAAAGTGTACGAAGATAACATTAAGTTCGTAAGAACAAAGTGTACGAAGATAACATTAAGTTCGTAAGAACAAAGTGTACGAAGATAACATTAAGTTCGTAAGAACAAAGTGTACGAAGATAACATTAAGTTCGTAAGAACAAAGTGTACGAAGATAACATTAAGTTCGTAAGAACAAAGTGTACGAAGATAACATTAAGTTCGTAAGAACAAAGTGTACGAAGATAACATTAAGTTCGTAAGAACAAAGTGTACGAAGATAACATTAAGATCGTAAGAACAAAGTGTACGAAGATAACATTAAGTTCGTAAGAACAAAGTGTACGAAGATAACATTAAGATCGTAAGAACAAAGTGTACGAAGATAACATTAAGTTCGTAAGAACAAAGTGTACGAAGATAACATTAAGATCGTAAGAACAAAGTGTACGAAGATAACATTAAGTTCGTAAGAACAAAGTGTACGAAGATAACATTAAGATCGTAAGAACAAAGTGTACGAAGATAACATTAAGATCGTAAGAACAAAGTGTACGAAGATAACATTAAGTTCGTAAGAACAAAGTGTACGAATCACAGTAAAGAGCTCGAAATGGAAAACCACAAGGAGACTCCTACCCTCGAAGAAAATCCAAAGGCCTATGAGAGGGACACACCCAGAAAACCAGTAGAATTCGCAGTGGCAAGACAACAAAAGATCATTTTCTAAACTTAAACAAATTAATGTCATAACAGAATAATAAACTAAGCTATACATTAATTAACTTGAATTTATTCATTATTTATTCATTATTTATTCATTATTTACATGATGCTTGGTTACTGCTGATTAGATCAGTTTAGCATGTTACATATGTGGGTGAGAAATACATTATTTATTCATTATTTATTCATTATTTATTCATTATTTATTCATTATTTATTCATTATTTATTCATTATTTATTCATTATTTATTCATTATTTATTCATTATTTATTCATTATTTATTCATTATTTATTCATTATTTATTCATTATTTATTCATTATTTATTCATTATTTATTCATTATTTATTCATTATTTATTCATTATTTATTCATTATTTATTCATTATTTATTCATTATTTATTCATTATTTATTCATTATTTATTCATTATTTATTCATTATTTATTCATTATTTATTCATTATTTATTCATTATTTATTCATTATTTATTCATTATTTATTCATTATTTATTCATTATTTATTCATTATTTATTCATTATTTATTCATTATTTATTCATTATTTATTCATTATTTATTCATTATTTATTCATTATTTATTCATTATTTATTCATTATTTATTCATTATTTATTCATTATTTATTCATTATTTATTCATTATTTATTCATTATTTATTCATTATTTATTCATTATTTATTCATTATTTATTCATTATTTATTCATTATTTATTCATTATTTATTCATTATTTATTCATTATTTATTCATTATTTATTCATTATTTATTCATTATTTATTCATTATTTATTCATTATTTATTCATTATTTATTCATTATTTATTCATTATTTATTCATTATTTATTCATTATTTATTCATTATTTATTCATTATTTATTCATTATTTATTCATTATTTATTCATTATTTATTCATTATTTATTCATTATTTATTCATTATTTATTCATTATTTATTCATTATTTATTCATTATTTATTCATTATTTATTCATTATTTATTCATTATTTATTCATTATTTATTCATTATTTATTCATTATTTATTCATTATTTATTCATTATTTATTCATTATTTATTCATTATTTATTCATTATTTATTCATTATTTATTTTATTTTTTTTTTATTTTTTTATTTTTTTACTTCATTTATTATATTTTTTGGATTTTCCAATTTTTCTGATGTTTTTGGATTTTTCAGACACTAGATATGTACAAACTTATACTAAAACAACTCTTTTTGTATTTTAATGACTCTATCTATGTACGACTTAAACTACAAAGACTCGAAAAAATTTTAAGTTCTTTGAGAGAAACTACTCGGCATTCTTCATACCATTGAGTTGATATAACAACTCATGACGAGGTCCATCAAAAGCTTTAGTATACAAATCAGCAAGGTTATCATCAGTAATAACCTTTTCCAAATGAATAAGCTTTTTCTCAAAACAGTCACGTATAAAATGATGCTTTATGTCTATGTGCTTGGTGACTTTAAAATTTTTCGGATTCTTGGTAATATCAATGGCAGATTTATTATCAATGCAAATAGGAGAGTTTGAGATATTCATACCATAATCGCGCAGTTGTTGCTGTATCCAAAGTACCTGAGAACAGCAATAGCCAGCAGCAATGTACTCTGCTTCACAGGAAGACTGTGCAACAGATGTCTGCTTTTTGCACTGCCACGAAATAATTCTCCCCCCTAAAAGCTGACATCCACCCGATGTAGATTTCCTATCCGAATTGTCACCACCATAATCCGAATCAGTATAAGCCTTGAATTCAAAGGAACCATGCATGGGATACCAAAGCCCTAGTCGAGGCTTGGCCTTCACATAACGAAGAATCCTTTTCGCAGCTTTCATATGTGACTCTTTCGGATTAGCCTGATATCTAGCACACATACAAACAGCGAACATAATGTCTGGACGGGAAGCAGTGAGATACATCAAGGATCCAATAATAGCCCGATATTGAGTTGCATCAACGTGTGGATCATTAGGCTTATCAGGACACAGCCCATGAGCAGTCTTGATGGGAGTAATTGCATCTTTAGAATCAGTCATCCGAAACCTAGTAAGAAGATCTTTAACATACTTGGTTTGATGAATAAAGAACCCATCCTTCAGTTGATCCACCTGTAGTCCAAGGAAGAAAGTTAATTCCCCCATAGCACTCATTTCAAACTTAGCCTTCATGCTCTGCTCAAACTCCTTGCACATATTCTCATCAGAAGAACCAAAAATGATATCATCGACGTAAACCTGTACAAGCAAGTAGTCCTTCCCTTTCCATTTGACAAACAACGTGCTGTCGATAGAACCTCTTGTAAAACCGTTTTCAATCAGATGAGAAGACAGTTTTTCATACCAAGATCGAGGAGCCTGATGTAGACCATATAAAGCCTTATCGAGACGATATACTCTGTTAGGAAAGTCTGGATCCTCAAACCCGGCAGGTTGTTCTACATAAACTTCTTCTTTAATTTCTCCATACAAAAAGGCACTCTTTACGTCAAGTTGATACACCTTTATTCCTTTATAACTAGCATATGCCAGAAATAATCGAATAGCTTCAAGTCTAGCTACCGGTGCAAAAGTCTCATCGTAATCAAAGCCTTCTTGTTGCTCAAATCCTCTAACCACCAATCGAGCCTTATTGCGAGTGACTACACCTTTGTCATCCCTTTTACAACGAAAAACCCAACGCGTTGTTAAAGGAGATTCACCTTCAGGTAAGTCAACTAACTTCCATACATCAAGCTTCCGAAACTGAGCCAATTCTTCTTGCATCGCCTCAACCCATGACGGTTCTTTAAGAGCCATACCAACATTCTTAGGCTCAACCTGAGAGATGAAGCAATAGTACAAGTACCAAGTAATTGCCCCAGTATCCTTAACCTCAGCAAACATACTTGACATCTTCTTATGCTGATTCCTCGTGCGAGTAGAGGCAGAAGCATCACCAATAATTTGATCTACTGGATGATCCTTGTTGACTCTTGTCTGAGGAACCTTATCGACCGTAAGATCACTTCCCAAGTTTGTCTGCACCTGTTTCTCTGGAGATTTAGGTTCATCCTGATTTTCACCTTCCTCATCATCAGTATCATAGAAAGGATCATCAGGTAGAGGTATATGCAGCGGATCATTAGGATCTTTAGGAGCAATCTCTAAAGTAGAATCTGCTTCTTTGGTCCCACTTGATTCACCAGATTTAGAAGCAGGCTCAATGAATGGTGAGGAAACAGGAGTGGAAACAGGAACCGGCCCACCATCAAATGGATCATGTAGAGTAACTACATCTTCCACAATCGGAACACCTGTAAAAGAAACAGGACCACGAAAAGAAGTGAAAACACCATCATAATCGAAGTCATTAGCAGGACCAATGTGCACAGCAGGTTTATGACTGACAATTACGACATTTGTACCAAAATCGACTTTGCCAGTTTTCTGATTGTACACACGCCGAATCGGTGTACTTGGCACATAACCTAAAAAGAATCCCTCCTCAGATTTAGGATCAAATTTCCCTTGAGGAAGAACTTTCAGAAAAGTACACGGAACACCAAACGGCTCAACATTCTGCAAATTGGGCTTTTTGTTGTGCAACAGCTCATAACAAGTCTTCTTAAACCGTTTAACTGTTAAAACCCGATTCAAAATGTGGCAAGCTGTATTCACCGCCTCTCCCCAGAAAGTAATAGGAAGCCCTGAATCAGCAAGCATCGTCCTGGCTGTTTCTATCAATGTCCTGTTCTTCCTTTCAGCTACTCCATTCTGTTGTGGCTCATAAGGTGCACTGAATTGATGTTGAATTCCTTTGGTCAAGCAAAATGCAGTAATAGTATTATTCTTGAACTCAGTGCCATTGTCACTCCTGATTCTCTTCACTTTAATCTCATGGACATTCTCGACTTGTTTAATGAAATCCATAAATCGAGTAGCAGTCTCATCCTTGGTCTTCAAAAAGAATACCCATGAGTATCTTGAGTAATCATCAGTGATCACCAAACAGTAAGACATCCCTCCAATGCTTCTTATGTTCACAGGACCAAAGAGATCCATATGAAGTAACTCGAATGGTTTGGATATAGAATTTTGCACCTTTGATTTATGGGGATTCTTATGTTGCTTCCCTTTCAAACACGGTACACATTTATCTTCCATCCCAAACTTCTTTACCGGAACACCTTCAACTAATTCAAGACTGACAAGTTCATTCATCTTCCGAAAGTTGATATGTCCCATTCTTCGATGCCATAAGAGAGATTCCGACTCATTGGCCTTGCTCAACAAACAAAGGGACTCCTTTGGATTATCAACACCTAAAACTAAACCATAGATGTCTCTCTTCCTAGGAGCTCTGAGCATAATCCATTCTTCAGGAATAACAAAACCCGGCTTCAAGATGAATGCCTCCTTTTCTGTGAAATGAACATTGTTGCCCTTGTCACAGATCTGTGAGACACTCATAAGATTATGAGTAAGTTGTTCCACATAGTTTACTCGTTCTAGAGTAAGTTGTCCATTGACGACATCTCCTTGACCGGTGATGTTACCGCCCTTGGATCCAGCAAAACTAACATATGACCCATGTATATCAACATAATTGGACAAAAGCTTCTTGTCCCCTGTCATGTGCCTGGAGCATCCACTGTCAAGGTACCACAAATGAATTGGTTTCCTAGGAACTCCCTGTTGGTCAGCTTCTTTACAATCGGCCATGTAGGCAACAAAGTCATCTACAGTCATCCCTTCAGGAATCTCAAAATCTTTCATCTGCTCTTCAATCGTCTTCTCGACCTTTTCAGCAGCAGAATTTTCTTGAATCTCAGCAACGTTCACTTGTTCTGAATCTTTCACCTCTAACTCATCCTCAGACTCAGACTCAGTATCATATTCAGCAGCCTTAGAAGATTCCAATGACAAACTTTGAAACTTCTCATATAATTGCTCATCACTGTGATAATGTGTAGTGTCCAAGAAATCTTCCGGAGTATCAACTATCTGTGCCACATCATCAATGATTTCAGCCAAATAAGCATTGTTGGTCTCGTCTTGTGGAAGATTCCAGACATATGAACCATCAGGTTGAACGGCCACAATAGCTTTGTCATTCACAGTAGGATCATTAGTCAACAGAAGAGCTCTATTCGCATTATTGTTGAACGGACGATTATCCTGACGTGTAGGAGTAGCATTAACATTTCTCTTGGGTCGTTGACATTCTCTGGCGAAATGTCCAAATCCATCACAATTGTAACACTTCACTTTTGACTTGTCAAAACCCGTAGTACCTCCAGTAAGCTGTCTTCCCGTTCTTCGCATAAACTTTTCAGCTCTCCTTGTAATCATGGCCAGTTGCCATTTTAGATCCATTTCTTCAACATCGTCAGGATCAATCTGGTCATAATCTTCCTCGATGAGAGATGGATCTGTGATCCTACCTTCAACAAATGCTTCATGTGCAGCACACATAGCAGCAAAGACATTCATCCTCCCCTCAGCTGATTTCATATCCATTGGCATAGACTTGTAACCAGCTGAAGAAGATGTAATGTTACCGATCTTTAAATTTCCAGTCTTTAAACCTTCAGCAGTCTTTTTGCCCTTGTTCCCAACATCAGAAGCCATGAAACCAACAAGATCATCTCCATCAGTATTCTCTGTTACGCCAGAACTACCAACTCCAGAGAAGAATGCGTTTGCATCAGCGGTTGGATTCTTCATGGTAGCATGATACAAAGACGGATCTTGAGTGAAGTTGTCTTGAATATCCTTTGCTTTGTCCTTCATTACTCGGTTTCTAAGAGTGGAAATTACACCATCAATCCTCAAGGTTGCATAATCACTTCTTTCTTGTAATCCATGACAAAACTCCTTGTAGGCCTTCGGTAGTCCATCCAAGAATTTATCCACAATCTCAGTAGGAGTATACTTAAGATCAAAGTACGCTAACTCGGCAAGAAGATGTTGATATCTTAGAATAAGATCTTCAACTTGTTCGTTCTTGGTAGCGTTGAAACAGTCAAATTGTTTCTTAAGCATTTTAATTCTGTTTTTCTTCAGTAGTGGATCTCCTTCACAATGAGCTTCAATAGCGTCAAACAACTGCTTAGAAGTTTTGTATTCTTGTTTGGGAAACAGATGCACCAAATCTTGTGGAATGCACATACGAAGAGTCGAAAGAGCCTTTACTTCGACTGCATAGAGGGCCTTTTCGTCACCCTTTAATTCTGCCATTCTGTAAGTCGAAGTAACACCATTGACAGTAAGAGTAGGCCACTCATATCCTTCAGTAATCATAAGCCACATATTTAAATCTTCTCTTTGTATAAAATCTTCGAATCGACCTCTCCACGCCCAGAAGTCAGCTAATGAAACTAACTTCGGTGGAGAATTGGTCCTTCCGACTAGATGATCATGATAAACCAGAGAATTTAGGTATTGTGCAACGGCACTGTTGACTGTCGAAGAAGAAGCCATCGGAACGAAAATAAGAAAGAGAACGAAAATAAGAAAGAGAACGAAAATAAGACTAAATTCGTAAGAAGAGATCTGAACGAAGATAGCTAAATTCGTAAGGAAGGTTAGAACGAAGATGACTTAAGTTCGTAAGTAAACGTAAGAAGAGATCTGAACGAAGATAGCTAAATTCGTAAGAAGGATTGAACGAAGATAGCTTAAGTTCGTAAGCTAAATTCGTAAGAAAGATCTGAACGAAGATAGCTAAAT
>CM067171.1:88482925-88517925 GCA_034093135.1 Erigeron breviscapus | reverse complement strand
GCTTGAGGCCGAGCTTAGAGGCATCCCATATGAAGATTGCAAGTTAATCATGGACATAGAGGAATCTGAACTCGCTGAGAAACAAGCAAAGCAAGAAACTGAAGATGAAATGTTGGCGAAAGTTTTATCTGAAATTTTCGAGGAAGAGCAATCCAACATTGTCAATCGTCAAATAAAAGATGATGAAGCGATCGCAAAATTTGTAGCTCAGCAAGAAAATGATGAGTCCACACAAAGAGAGAGATCCATTTTCGCTATGTCATCTGAAGAAGAAGAAGGAGAAGATCTCAATGATGCTGCCGGAGGGAGCAACATGCCGGATTCAAGTTCTTCCAACTTGTGAAACCAAATAAATATTTATGTAAATTATTCGGAATGTGTCATTATGTTCTTCTTCAATAAAAATCTCAAGTTGTTCTAAATTTCTCCTTTAAACGTAATATCATAGTTGCAATAGTTCCTTTAGTATTTGTCGTATAAGTTATCTGACTAATATTTATTCCAGGTAAAAGAGTTTCAAGGAAATTATGGACGCATTTCAAAATCCAATGATTGAAACCAACGAATGGGATAGAACGTTTGATGACTTTTGCCATGAATGGCTTCTTCATAACACAATTCCGTCATCACCCCACAGTTTCTTTCACGAAAATGCCAGTGCATCATTTTCAGATCCTATTGATGTCATTCATCATGGGACCTCATCTTCCAATCTAATAGAACCTTTTAATCAAAACTTATTTCTGAATAAACCAGAACCAACATTCCAATCAACAATCCAACCAGAGCCATCGTTCCAATCAAAACCCTTTGATGAAGGTATCAACGAAAAAGGTAAACAACCAATGTCAGACCTTAATATACCATTCATAAATCCTGTCGATGAAGAACATCATTGGCCCTCTACTTCGAAAGTAGTGGAGTTGATTGATATAACAACAGATAGCGGCCCAGAGTTTGAGAAGCATGTAGAAGAATCATGGGCTTATATTAGCAAACTTTATAGCCGTAAGAAAAAGTCCGCAGAAGCATCGTCCTCGACGGCCCAACGATAAGCAACAATCATTTTATTCAACCCGCAATAGTTCAATTAACATAATTAAACTACGGTTGAGTCTTTATCAATCATAAGGGTTGAACAACAATCCCACCCACATGCATACGTAAAATATAGTCCCAAAGTCTCCCAATATAGATTAAACCCTTCCCCCAATGCCCAATCCATCATATAGGACATGAAAGTTTGTTTAAACTACGTTTGACACTTTAAAAAGAACAATTTTTGATTGTGTTCGCAGGGATAACCAATATCTTACCTTAGCACGTGTATAATGGCACTTAAACAAGTTCTTCAAGCTTGCTAGGTGTTCCCGTAACCTATACATATGATATAAGATCAACTTATAAGCTACTACAAAGCCTAAGTGCAAAATAGGGAAATTTCAGCATGTTCCCAGCTTTGCGCCATCTACTTGACAACAACTTTGGGAGGTCAAGAAGACCAGATACAACAAAACTCAGTTCTAGACATTTGTTGGTCACTCAAAGGCCTTTTCAAAAATGTAAGGTTTGGCTCTTGAAGAGCTTTAATGAAACAGATATGATTTTTACAAAAACAAACCTGTAGCCTCGTCAGAAATCCGACCAGTTCTGAAGATCGTCGTTTTAAGCACTCTTGTGAGCAAAACCAGAAGAAACTTCATTCTTATGAAATTTCACCGACACTTGGACCTTTCCAAAAATATAAGATTCGACTTCTAATTCGTCCAGATGAATCTTCTATGATGTTTGCAAGATGACTGAAAATTTCAGTCGTATAGAGCCCTTAAATTCAACTTGAAACTTCAAGTGATAAACCCAAGACTTTATGAACTTTATTGTTTTGTGTTATGAATGTGAGATAGAGAGGAAAGAGTAGAGAGGGATGATAGAATTGATCATCAAAGACTTGTTTATATAGCCCCTAAGTGGTAACTAAGTGTTAAGAAGTCAAGAACACAAGTCTTGACCATTAGGTATATTTTATAGCTACAATCCAAGTCTTTGTTAGTTTAGGTGTGGTTTATGTCAAGAACACAAGCCTTGACTTGACTATTTGACTTGTTGACCCTAGACTTTTATTTTTGATTATTATTTATGTAATTATTAGTAGTAACTAGTTAATGTAAGTATATTTACTTTTATCTATGTGGTTATAAATCAATTACATGTATTTATATATTTATTAGTAACTAACTTAGGTACACAATTGCATATAAACATATAGGCACAAATAATACATATATGGTAACTAATCAAAATGTATACCCATATATACATATGATTAATTATCTTTACACATATAATATTTCATTCATATAATTACATTATACCTTAATTGATTCGTAGAATTACGTGAATCTAGACGAGTCGAAACATGGTTGACTAACAAGTCAAAGTCAACTAATAAACGAAATAAAGATTTTGGGATGTTACAGAAAGCAATGGGTGTGTTAGAAACAATAAATGAAGGGAACGATTGTTCGGAACAGGATAAAGCTAAAGCTGATATATTCATTCATAAACATATTGATGAATTATTGAAGCATGAGTATTTCAATTTTGATGATCCATATGAATTATGGAAAGATTTGAAAAACAGATTTGATAATCAAAAGGAAGTTTTACTTCCTACAACTAAAAGTGAATGGAACAGTCTAAGGTTCCAAGATTTTAAAAAGGTGAATGATTACACATCTGCTTTATTCAGGATTTGCTCAAAATTAGAGTTTTGTGGGTATCCTGTTACCGAGGAAGAAAAGTTGGAGAAAACTTACTCCACATTCCATGCATCGAATATAAATCTGGCTCAGCAATATCGATTGCTAAAAGTTTATAGATATTCTGAATTAAATGCATATCTTCTGGTAGCAGATAAACATAACGACCTTCTTATGAAAAACCATGAAACTCGTCCTACCGGATCATTAGCTATACCCGAAGCAAAATTGTTCATAATTCTCAGAACAAATGGTCGTGGTCGTACCTTGTATATTATGTTTCTACATTTTTATGTTGTTTAATATGCTAATATGGTGGCTTTTGTATATGTATGGTCCTACCTGTGCTAAGGTATTGTTAGGTCGCATGTTTGTTACTCTCCCCTACTCTCAAGGTAGCCAGGCAGACAGGTATATCTTCTTATGTGTTCTCGGTCGACAGGTATGGTATCTAAACTCTTTACACTTCCCGACTTTCACTTATTTGTGGCCGGAGGTCCTTATGGAAACAGTCTCTCTATCTTTGGGTAGAGGTATTGACTGTCTACAACTCACCTCCCCTACCCCGCACAGGGATTGGGTTCCGTTGTTATTGTTGTTACATTAAACAATAAAATAATCAAAACCAAGATTCATTATAAAGATTATATCTTCCTTTCACCAAATTCAAATCCAGATCATCGAAACAATAACCCACAATCTAAAAACAAAGGCGGTGGAACAACGGTAGCAGCGGTGGAACAAGAATAGCAGCAGTGGAACAAGAAGAGCAACGGCGGAACAGAACAGCAACGGCGGTGGTGGAACAGTAGCGGTGATTTTTAAAAAGCTGGTGATTTTTGTAGGGAAAAGAATCCGATACCGGATAAGACGAAATCGGTGTTAGAAAGTTGGTGCTTTTAAACTAGTTCGATCTCGCCTTTAAGCTATCTACATGATCCCATTTTAGTATTTGAGTTTTATGGAAATTTATCTATATGAAGACTTCAAATGGGAACAATAGATCTATATTGTACTGGAAGAATAGATCTGTTATTTGTACCCGTTTGGGATTTTGGTTGAATGGAGAGAGAGGGATACATGGATAGATAGATATAGATACATATTATTATATACATATAAATTTAATAAATATAATATATGTGTGTATTTATATGGATATATAGATCGTGTGTTTGTATATATATATATGGGGAAATGATCGGTACTGCAGCAGTTCCGGAACTGCTGCCCTCACATCCCCCCCTGATTTTTCCCATGTGATGAAACAAAAATTAAACCCCCCCCTGATTGTGAGGGCTGCAGTTCGGATCTTCCGAACTGCCCGCAGTACAGATGCTTTCCCCATTTGCAATTATATATACATTTGCTTACATATAGAGAAAAAATAGAGATAGATTTTTTTTTTAATTTATTTGTTAAGATAAGGAGTGAAAGATGAGAAGAAATTGAAGTTGGTTAGAAAAAAAATAAAAAAGTTGGAGATTGAGGAGGGAGAGAAACATCCTAGAACTCTGGAAGAAGGAGGAAGAAATGGGAGGAAGAGATGGTGCCTTAGATGTAAAATGACCAATATACCCTCATGTGCAATGCACATGAGGGATTTAACGGCTTAAACTAACAGAAGTTAGTGTTAGGGATTATGGGCAACGAAAATGAAAAACACAGGGACTGTTTGCAACGAAAAAAAAGCATAGGTGGCAAAATGCGAATATGAAAAACCACAGGGACCATCTGTGACATTTTCTCTTTATACAATGACTTATAAATCTATAAGTCACCAATGGGGTGAAACCCCAGTGGTACCGCCCCCTGTCAAGGGGTTCTAGGCTGACCACAAGTCACGGGTTCGAATCTTGAATTAACACTTCGATTCCCTCCCACCTAGTTCCTCTGGGGTGTATTAACCTGGATGTCTATATGGCGGTAAAACGGGCATGGTATCCAAATGGATACATGGGACAAAGTGGTTCCCACCAATCTACCATTTTATAAATCTATAAGTCTTTCAAGGGGACAAACACTCTCTTGCCTCTTGATTATATTACTAAACAATGTTTCAAAAGACTTTTTATAAGGTTTTGCCATTGGGAATAAAGCTTTATCAAAAGCTTTTTTATAATAAGTCTTTGAAAAAAAGCTTTTGAAAAATCTCCATTGGGGATGCTCTTTAAGTATGTTTATCTGTAAATTAATGTTGTAGATCGGTTGTTAATAACTTTATAGAATGATTATTGTTTTTATGTATAGTTTTTTACTACGTGTTAGAGCTAACTACAATGTTTGTAAAATCCATCCTTGTAATAATGATGTGCGAGTTTTTAGAAAACATACTACTTTGCATCATTGTTCTCATAAACTACTTGCATTGCTTCAGTAACAAAGAATATAAAATAAAAATACTTCAAAGTCAATGAAAATGACGAGAAGATATACAGGTAAATAAAAAATAAAATAAATAAGAAAAACGTTGCCATTTGCAAAACAAAATCCGTATAAAACAAAAAACAATGAATCAGAAAAAACTCAAAAAAGGATATATATAACCGCCTAAATTGACACCAATCGGACCCTTTTTGAAAAAAGCCAAAAACTGCAACGTCACTTTTCTTCTCAATTTTTTTTTCCGAAACGAAACTAGTAATGTTTATATTTTTTCAATCAGAACACCTTACATAAGTTTTCATTTTAAAAAAGGTAAAATTAACATGACTTTTCCAATCCGTCATTGTCAATCAAAACAATCGATTTTCTTACTATCAGAAATTAAATTGCTTATTTTATGTAGTGTTGGTTTTAATTGAATTTTATACTGTTAGATTAAATATTGAAAAGGTCTTTTAAACTAATTGAATAGAATAAAGTAGTATAGTATTAAGGTGGTGTAAGACTATAATACCAAAAAAGGTCACAATAACATGTGAGCCGGCATATTGATATAAAGAATTCAAAAAGAAAATAGATCGATGGCATTAAGTTGTATTTGAGAGAATTCTTGTTGGATACGTTGAATGATACAGTGAATTT
The DNA here is from genome assembly GCA_034093135.1 of Erigeron breviscapus. NCBI lineage: Eukaryota > Viridiplantae > Streptophyta > Magnoliopsida > Asterales > Asteraceae > Erigeron > Erigeron breviscapus. The sequence continues at coordinate 88,512,139 of CM067171.1, read as the reverse complement.
TGGTGAGAAACTTTGAACAAAATTAATGAATTATTATTTGGACGGAAAACATGTTTAATATGTTTTAAACATGAATCTATAGCAATGAGCCTTAATAAACAAAAGGGATTTTGATACTGAATGTACCACCTGTAAATTCTTTTATTAGTTTTTTGTTTTTGCAATAGCTAATTTCATTAATATAACAATCCAGTTATCATCTTGGCCCGTTCCATCCAAAGATAGCCCAATAATTGGTTTAAAATTTTAACTAGCATGGTACCCGCGCAATGCGACGGTAGTCGTCGCGACGATGGTGTGAAGGTGGGGGCGGCTGTTGGTGACAGAGACAGTGTCGAGTGGTGTAAATTATTGATATAAAAGTAATTGATGTAAATGATTAATGTAGATATTTTAAAAAGTAAATGATTGATAGTGTTTAATTATTAATGTTAAAGGGGTAGTTTAGATAAAACTATTTTAATGGATGCTATGTGTAAATATTACACAGTTTTTAACATTTCCAAAAATAAAAAGTCATTCTTTTTATAATATAACTAGATGGGTGCTCGCGCGTTGCAGCGGTACCATTTAAAAAGCGATGGTTAAGTGTGGTGGTGATGGATATGGAGGGCGATGGTCGGTGTGTCGGTCATGATGGACACTGTCACACTGGAAAGTGATAGTATGGAAGAAAGGGAGACAAAGAAATAGTGTGAAGTGAACGTATGTTATTTATTTTAGGGTTAGGGGTAATTTAGAGATATTGTAAAAAGTGCTTAAAGTCTTAAATTCAATTCTCTTTATAAGGGATTATAGATGTCTATAAACCCTTATAAAGGGTATTGGACTTTTCTTAATTCACATTATTTTTCCCCAAAATGCCCCTATACACAAACAAAACTACACCTACGCTCCTCATTCCCCAAATCAAAACCACGCATACGACTCCTCATTCTTCTCTGCGACACTAAACACATATCTCTCTAATTTTGATCTATCGCCGCACCAAAACTATCACTACCGACCCCGTCAATCACCACCGCTGCCATCGATCCCCAACACCATCACCGCCAACACCATGTTTTAGGGTTTCATTAATTCTCGAAAAATTGAGCTTCATGGTGAAATATAATATTCTGATTATTATTATTAATCTTTGTTATTGTTATTATTTACTGATTAAATTGTAATTATTATTATAAATATTATTATAAATTTATTTTTCAAATTCATATGTTCTCTGATGAAAGGAAATGTAAAGAATTATTTATTAATAATATCATTGTCTTATTTGTGTTTGGATGATCTATACAGATGGTGTATTATTTGTTTTCCAACACTTTTAATTTGTTGATTTGTGTAATTGATGAGTTTTTTAATTTTAATTCTTACTTAATTGGTTCAGGTTTTGTATAATTGAAGGACCTGAAACAGTACAGGACTTTGATAAGATGGAAATGCAAGAAATTCAAGATAATATTCGCAGTCGTCGCAACAAAATCTTTTTGCATATGGAAGAGGTGACTTAATTCTTGGTTACATATTTATATCATATATAAATTCAATTAGCAACTTTATATTGATTTCAAATATGAAAAATGTGAAAACTTTGGTTATAATTTATAGAATTGTATCACATTAGTCTGGGTTATTACATGCTGTTGGTTGCTGTCTTGCAAAGTCTTAATTTTTTATTAGTAATGTTATACTTTTGTATCAGGTTCGTCGTCTAAGGATACAACAGAGAATAGAAAGTGCGGAGCTTGGAATCGCAAAGAACGAACAAGACAGTGAACTTCCAGCCTTTCCTTCCTTCATTCCATTCCTACCTCCTCTGGTACATTACATATATAACTTTCTTTCATGTCCTTAATATGCCTAGCAAACATTAACAGACTTTGAACAATATTTCTTTGAGCTATAGTCTTGGTTTTAAAAAGCGCGCCTGGAGCGAGCTTAAGCGCTAGGCGCATCAAGGCACAAGCCACATCGCTTTTTACTACATAAAGCGCAGGGTGTCATAAAAGCGCTCGCTTTTTGGAAATTTGGATGCAAAAAGCGTGCGCTTTATGTACAAAAAGAGTTAAAAGTGGGTCTGTACAGTAAAATAGACAAAGGCCAGTTGGTGATAGTGAAATGCTTTTGCATAAAGTTAATAAAGAAAGGATGGGTGAATGTGCTTTTCAATGAAGTGAATAAGAATATGAATAAAGAAAATGAAAAGTATATATTTTTGCAGAAAGTGAAGGAATCTGCCTATGCCTAGCTTTATATATATGTACTTTTCATAATAATAGTAATATAAAATATCTTTTTAAGCCCAATTGGTACCAATTACCAATAATAATATTTCAATTTAGTATTCAATTTACTTAATATTCAAAAATTCAAATGGGCAAATGGGCTTGTTTTATATATACACATATATATGATGGTGTTTTACTGTTTTAGCATTTTATGTATCATAAATACTATATATATGATAGTGTTTTAGTATCTTATGTGTTATATATACTATATAAATATATATGAAAAATGTGCGCCTCGCGTACGAAAAGCTCACCGCTTCGAAAATGGACCTTGTCGCTTTTGTGCGCTTATCGCTTTTTAAAACCAAGGCTATAGTAGCATATTTTTAGGTGGAATGATGACTTGAGCCCAATGTGCGCTCACTTATTTATGATGTAAATATGTACTCCATTTTGGTTCTTTCTACTATGTGGCGATTTGCAGATCATCATAGCAATGTCCTCATAGGTTTTGAGGTAATGGATGTAATTCTATTGAACTAATGCCGAACGTATGTTTCTCATTCTTTGCTCATAAATTATATTAGCAAGATAACAAACAGTATTGAAAGGTCCTATAACGTTTATTGTTAATGGAATTATTGTTACTGTGATATATGTTGTGTATAAAATCAAATATCCTGTTGTGCATATCACCGTCCACCATCACTGCCGCCATCAACACCAACATCACCAACATCACCCTCTGGAATTTTTTCCTGGTACCGCCTCTGTATAAAGTATTTAAATGATGGTTTAATTGTGAAATACAATGTTGTTGTAGGTCAAAAACCGTTGTAGATCAGTTAAGCCCATTTGACCTTTTCCTTTTTTGCAGGTCAAATACATGGCTTGAGAGTGAAAAAGATGTCCGGTTAGTTGAAGATGAAGGTGTTGCTCAGGCCTACTAAAGATTTCAATCAACCCGGAGTATACACCTCAAACGCGGTGTATAGAGAAGTTTTACATAATGCATAGCTTATACAAGGTGATGGGTTTTAAGTACAAACTAATTTTTTTAATTCTGTATATAATATTGAAAATGCACTAATTTATTTTCTACTATTTTGTTTTTCATTTTGTGCAGGTTTCTTAGTTCTATGACCATTTATGCACTGGGTCCATCTAATGCTGCCTACACATTATATTCAGGTGAGAACTCATTTTCTTTGAGCTAACTTTTCGTATTGATAACAAGCTTAGAGCTTAATTCCAGACGCCCACTATGCACCATATCAGGTGAAGTGAACATTCCGTGTAACTCTACCAACATTGACACCTACCAGTAGTTTATATGAATGCAATAATTTTCTACCTGTTTGGATGGATCAATGACCATCTTACTAACAGTATCGCTCCACAAATCTGGTCCGTGTAACTTTTTTATTTTAGCGATATCAAAATGGAAGGGTCGGCTTTTTGGGTGACGCACTAAGGTTGTAAAATGTTGTTTTTCACTTTTTTGGGTGCTTGGCATATGTTCTTCTTCTAAGTTAAATTAAACAATCCATATGATTTTTTAAGCTATTAGCCTAAGCCCCGTCCCTTTAAGAGGTATCAAAATGGATGGGTCGTCTTTGTTGGGCAATGCACTCAGGCCGCAGGTCATATTTTGGGTGCTTGGAACGGTTTTGGTCTCTTAACACCTACAGGTTCTGTATTAATGTAATCATTTGGTGCCCCTTTGGATGCTTCATGGCCCCTCTTACTAACAGTATGGCTCCATAAGTGTGAGTCAAGTAATTTGATACATTGGGTTCTAATGCTACACCTGGTTCTTTTCAGGTCATTAGATACTGATTCGATAGGCTTGGCTTTGTACACAAGTTGCATCTCAAAATCAATGCCGGCAAAGATACCATGTGCTTGGCGTGCTATGTTGTCTTTTCTTCACTGATGTAATACTTGCAATGTATCGAGTTATTGAGTGTATCGAAAACTTGCAACCCTACTCTTCCATTTGTTAACACTTGCACTTATGTAAAACCCAACTCAGCTTATCTGGGTTAAATTTCTATTCAATTTTGGATACTATTTTGTTATTAACCACTATAAAGGTGTTTACGAGATAAAGATGGTTCTCCTCTTTAACATTATACGTTTATAACTTCAAACTAGAAAGCATAAATTGGTCTGCTGGTTATAGACAAAATTCTTTCTTGATTATGTAACGTTGTTTATTCTATTATGTTAAACACAACGCATTTGATGATAATAACTTTGGGCAAGTAAGTATCAGCTATTAAATGAGAGTTAGGGGACCAGCCAAGTTCAAGTCAATCAACTGTTTACGAAGGACTCTTTAGAACCAAACATGAAAGTTCAAGTCATACAGGGCTGCTTCATCGAGGTTTTTTTCTTTTTCCTTTCCCCAAAAAAGTTCAGGTTTAGCTTGAAGTAGTCTTCTATATACACTTAGTAAACACATGATGAAGATAAGCCTTAAAAGCACTCACCATAATGTGATATCATGTTAATTTATTTTAATCAAGAATTAGAAAGCACCCACCTCAAGTTTTTCTTTTAAAAAAAACACTTGGGTTGTTGGTTGACCAGCCAAGTTTATATATACTTGCAATCTAAATAAATGTGAACACAGAGGCACGCATAAATTTCCAATTTTATTACCTACGAATTCATTTACCTTGTCTTTTCAAGTGTTTAAAGTTCAGCTATCTATGATTATGACCCATCTTTAATTTATCGAACACAAATGTAAATAATAATAATAATAATAATAATGTCAGTTATACGCTGTTGTCGGTAACATTTTCATTGCATCACAAGTGTATTTCACTACACAGCCCATGAGTTTGTTCATACAAAATCTCAACAACACGGTACCGCGATATTTACGTTCGATTTTTAAAAAACACCGCTGCAACGCGCGGGTACCAGACTAGTAGATAAAAGTTGCGTTTGGCAAAGATGGAATGAAATAGTTTATTATAATAACACGATAAAAACTTGTTTATTTCTTTACTTTATATGAACGGAATGTTCATTACATTAGAAATATGATTCCATCAATACTACCATTTTTATTCTTTAACGAAGCTTGTTAAAAGTTAGCTAAACGACAAAATAAATTGCTTTCAACTAGGAATCCGATCCACTAGCTGATTAATCCCAAAACTTGTAACGTGTAGCTTGAAACAGATTCATCATGAATGTTCAATTCTTTGTGATCACAAAGGAATGGATATATTTTTAGGTTCAAAGTAATTAGACACATTTCATACTTCAACCTGCTAATTAGGTACTTGTTCCAATTTCGTGCGGCTTTACAATCATAAATTAAATGTTTAATTAAGATTTATCTAGCGTACAAGTTAGGTCAACTACAAATGCTATGAACAATATTAGTTATTTAAGTAGTAATTTTTATATTAGAACTGAAATGCCACCAAACACACTCGTCAAGACACGCCAAAACACAAATAACCAAAAAATATCGAACTGCTATACATCATCTCTAACAAAACACATTATAGACCGTACGTCATGATCAAAGCCGCTTTTAATTAGCCAAACTATCCACCTAAACACCACACTTTCTATTAATATGAACCACAAATTAAAATGTCGCAAACCACATGAAACGGAAACGTTAGGGGCAAGGGTGTAGTGCCAATCTTGTGGCAAATTGGCAAGTTTTGGCTAAATTCTAGCCAATAAGAACCCTCCATGTGTATATGCCAAAAACTTGCCAAATCTTGCCAAAAACTTGCCAAATTGTATGGTGTAGTGCCTTTTTTTTTCAATTCTTGCCAATTGTTGCCAACCAAAATATTACCAAACAAACCCTAAAGTTTCATTAAAGTTACAAAACACAATACAAATACAAATTAAAAACATTTAGAACTAGGAATAAAAAAACAATACAACTAGAAAATAAATAACAAACTAAATCAACCCGTCATGAGGCCACCCGTATTTGTCGGCGATGTCGCGTTTGCGTTGCAAAACTATGCTACGCACGAGATCGACCAAATGATCGTGAGGTTGCGCAAAGATATGGATGTCTTGATCCATCGTCTTTTGTCGTTGCCAATCGAGTTGGGATTGTAGCAAATCCCGCGCAAGCTTCTCACGTTCGGCAATGGCGGTCATCCTCATTTGCCGATTGAGCCTCTTTTCTTCTTTGTGTGTCATACTCACCTCCCTATACTCTTCAACGGAATCAAGCAACACTTCTTTGTTTTTGACCGAACTCGTTCCCTTACTACGTGTTTTGCGAGGAAATGAGGGCATCGAGTCCTCATTCAAATCGGGAACTCGAGTGTAGTGGTTCGACTCATCGGTTCGAACCCTTTTCTCACTCCCGCTAGTATCTTCGTGCGAGGAGTGCCGGCCGTAGGAGTAGTAGGCTCGGTCGAAGTACCACCAAAACCACTCGCCGGTGGAACATACGAGAACTTATCATGTTCCTTCACAACTTTCCAAGCTTTAATATGCTTGAATCCCTTGTTCTTGTGTCGTCTCGCTCACTCTTCCAAGCTTTGTGTCAAGATATACGCATCATCGGCACCGCTAGCCCATTGATGTTTCTATAAACACATAAAAACAACATATATATTTATATAAAACAACACACACACACACACACACACACACACACACACACACACACACACACACACATATATATATATATATATATATATATATAGATATAAAATGTAACTTGATTTACGATTTTAGTTTCTTTATATTATATATTATAGATACATCCTCCTCTCCTCTCGCCCCCCGCTCCCCTGCGCCCTCCCCCCTTGTCGAGAACTAGTATTTAATTAAAAGATATAGGGATAATATGGTAATTTATAAATACAAATAGATTAATTATCAAATAAAAAATAAACCCCTTCTATATCGCTCCCCCACCCCTCGAATCATGCAGTTATCACCAAATGGTAGTTACTAAAAAGTTATCCCATTTTAATTCCATGATTATAATGATGATGAAGTCGACGATACAACACATGATTTACTTTCAAAATTAACAAACTGAATTTAATAATTACATTTACAAATATTACTTCTAACATTTTTTTTCTCTATAATCAGGGTAAAAGTCATATATATAAATCTTTACACAATGATTTTACATTTCCAAAACTACATATTTAATTTAAACAGGATGGAATTAAACATTAACATGTACTAATTATCTCTTGATGACTCATACTGAGTGAATAAAAATGTAGCATACAACACAATCTAACCTATTACTCAACCGGTTTACAGTTGATCCGACCTTTTGATTTTCTCGGTCATTTACAACTACAATACAAACACATGTTATTTGAAGTTGCTATCGACATGTGAGATCCCAATATATGTAATAAAAGATACACATTTTTCATATTAAGCCCAGAACAACTACACGTATCCAATATATGTAGAACAAAGGAAAAATTTAAGGCTTCTTAAGATTTTCTTGCAAGTAGCTCACTGGTGATTATATCCACCATGGGAGTAGCGGAACTTCCAGCCCAATTACAGGCACCACGTTGAAAATGGGTTCATCACAAGTCTTCATTCTTTTTATTGATTTAGAAATTTATCGTATGAGCTTTTGAAGATGAGTGACAATGTTTCATGGGAGATAGCTTGACTTGTTGAAAAGTAAACTGTCAGGCTCTGCAAAAAAGAACAGGGATGTATAAGGATTACATTGACATTGGATATACTTGTACACCAAAAAGTTAACCCTACATATTATTTTCTATAGATATACAAGGAAAACATTATACAATGAGGTCAGAATGTATGTATGGATCCAACAGGTACCCAAATGCAGGACAAAGGACCAGTATCAGAACATACATCAAAAGGCCCCATTATAACTCGCACTATGTCATTGTTGTATATACACATCTATGTGCATATGTTTAGCTAGTGTTGTATAAATCTATATATTAAGACAGAGATATACACATACACATGTTCATGCAAGAAATCGCCATCAACGTTACTCCAACTTTCCAAAAGTAAATGTTTAAATTTAAAATAGTCGCTCGACTTCATTTCTCTAATCTGAATATGTGTATATTAAGAAAACCAATTAAAAGTCTGTTCAACCCAAAAAAAGAAGTTGACTTACTATTAAACACAAAAGTTGTTGATCCCTTTAATCTCCTTGCCTTTGTTTTGATTGTCTGATCGTCCTTGTTATAGTTTAATTCACTCATTCATATCTTCATCCAAGGATAATTCTTTTACATCTATTCAAATTGTCAAGCCGAACCACGTACGTAAGTAGTCATTACACATTTGTACAACACAAACACAGGTGAAACGACTCATATAATATGTACACCAAACCACACATGTGTCCATATCCCGTTTAATTCCTTTGTTCATATCGTGACCCAATGATTATTCTCTTGCATCTGCTCACATTGTCACAATAACTTCATTTTCACAGGAATCCGAGATTTAAATATGTTTAGTCTACAACAGAAGACACATGATAAAATCAGAACCCCGTACGTAAGTAGTCATAACACATTTTTACCACACAAACACAGGTGAAATGACTCGCATACAAGTGTGTACACCAGACCACACATGTGTCCATATCCCAAAATTTGCAAACACATGTGTACACAGAGAGAACATGCGTACACTAGACCAAACATTTTAATTTTTAACCATGTTTCTATGAACATTTCTACGGATTAAAATATGGCTACACTTTCAATCACATGTGTACATCTGAAGTATCCATGTGTGCACTTGCACTTTCAATAACAAATGGTTCACATTTACCTTCATCAAAGTCACTATCGGGTCCTGTTAAATCGATAGTCTTTTCTTTCTTGTTGTTATATTTGCCAAACGATTTGCTCATTCTGTTACTTCCTACCAACAAAAAACAACAAACCGATCAACACACAACCAAATAGATGATTTTCGTAAATTACATATCAAACAGAGTTAAAGAGCAAATTAGATTTTTAGGTCAAAAAATACCTCTTTTCATCTTGATGAGATAAAAACATTTTCTTTATACTCAAAATTGCTATCAACTAGATTTGGATTGTTTGTTAATTACACGCAAAAACGAATTTTTTTCTACAATCGATGATTTGGTTTTGATTAATAAATTGTATTGAATCTCAATAATGGGTTTTGAGAGTTTGTCGATGTCTAATGTGCTGGTAATGATATATATGTGTTTTTTTTGTATTTTTAATCAACAACAACAACAACAACAACAACGGTACTCAATCCCGGCGAGTGCCGAGGTATGAGGGAGGTATGACGTAGACAGCCTTACCCCTACCCAATGGTAAAGAGGCTGCTTCCTAAGGACCTCCGGCCTAGGGTACTACCCTTGAAAAAATAGTCTCGACGGCTAGCCGGAGCAAAGCCGAAAGAGAAGGATATCTCGATCTCAGATCTAGAGAGAAGCCGGAGACTCTCAACGGCTCTTTCTAGAGAGAGAGAAACTCTCTAGAATCAGCCTTGATGGTATTATATTTTTGTTTTTTTTACCTAAAATACCCTTTAGCCCGTCCACCCTCTTTTAAAAGGAGCCACTTATTTACATTAATGTCACTATTTATTATCAACCATTGATTACTTTAATCTAACACACTAGATTGGTTCTCGTAGTTCTTGACATTTTTTTGGTTCTCACAATAACTGCCCTCTCTCTCTCTCTCTCTCTCTTATAAACACATAAAAACAACATATATATTTATATAAAACAACACACACACACACACACACACACACACACATATATTATATAAACGTAGAACAAAATATATCTAAATATAGGGAAAAGTGAATATGGGGTTGTTCCCCATCTAAGCTTAGATGGAGAACACCTCACAATCAAATATTTTATATTTTTTTTGTAATTTTAATAAAACCATGGGTCCCCATGAATTTTATGATTAAAAAAAACAAATGTGAGGTGTCCCCCATCTAAGCTTAGATGGGGAACCCCTCACAATTTGTTTTTTTAATCCATAAATATCATGGGGGCCCCATCATTTGTTTAAAATACAAATACTATTAAAATATTTGTGTGTGAGGGGTTCCCCATCTAAGCTTAGATGGGGAACAACCCCATATTCACTTTTCCACATATATATATATAGACACAACACACACACACACACACACACATATATATATATATATCTATATATATAATATAAATATAGTATATAAAAAAAAAGAAAAGGTAATTGGATGGAAACCCCATGATCCCATGTACCATTTGGTACCCACTAAAATAGACATATATATATATATCTATATATATATATATATATATATATATAAACAATATATATATATATAAAACCGTAAAAAACATAAATATATTTATATATATAAGAAAGAAAATTAACCATCGTATTGTAGATGCCGGTAAACTCGTTCAATAGCGGTTGCATTTTCTTCCACTTTGTGTTCACTTGATGGTAGGTTCGTTGATGATTTTTTTGTTGCTTATTGTAGTGTTCATGAATCCTATTCCAAAAGGATTCGTATCTTTGTTGATCGGCGGTGGCGGGATCCGTAGAGATATGAAAATAAGCTCGGGCCAACAATTCTTCATCTTCGCCACTCCAAGCGATCGGGGGTGCTCTTGTGGTTGAGGTGGTTTTTTTCGCCTTCCCACGACCGGGTGGAGGTGGCACCTCCACGTCCTCGCTAGAGGTGTCTTGTACATCGTTATATGCCTCGCCGGGTTGCACATGGTCATCATCATCTTCAACAAGAGTGATCGTGGGTTGGGTATTAGGAAGTTGAAAGCGGCACGTGTCGATTTGAACGGGGAACTCCGAGGCCAACAATTGAGAGAAGTCGTCACTAACGTTTTGGTTTTGATTTGAAGAACCGCCGAAATCGTATTGTGGTTCGACGGTTCTAGGAAGTTGAAATGGAAGTTGATTTCTTGGTGCTCGGTATGTTTTTGATGTTTTTTTAGTAGGAATCATTTTGAATAATATATGTGAAAGAGATAAATAAGAAATATATAGAGAAGATGTGAGTATTTTTTAGAAGTGAGAAGAAATGAAAGATTAAAAGGTATATATAGGTAATAAGGAGAGGGGTAAATTTGTAAATTAAATTAAAAAAAACGGTCACATTTGAAAAAAAACAAAAAAAAAGAAGCTCCCAACGTTCACAGCAGACGCTCCCCAACGTTCACTAGCATCGGCCAAAACTAGCCGATGTAACTTGCCAAACTTGCCGATTAAAGTTGCCGATGCATGTGCTATAGCCTTGCCAAAAAGCCAAAACTAGCCGATGCTTTTTGCCGACTACACCCTTGTCCCTTATATATGCGAATCAAAGAGGTACGTATAGCAACATCCGTCTAGAGATCGCCGATACTAACATTTCTTAACTCAACGTTTTTATTGATCAAAATGATCAGTTTTTATTTATTTATTTTGGGTGATGTTATAGATACACTCCGCACTGTTCATATAAACACTACCAAAACGGGCCGTTTTAAGTAAAACGCTCCGTTTTAGTGTAAGTTTTATGTAAAACGTAGCGTATGCCCGGTGTGTAGATAGTAAATTTGCAGAAGGAATTACACGTCACCGAATCCAAATGTCAGAGGAATGACTCCGTTTTTGACACCGTTTTACAAAAAACGGTACGTTTCTGTTTAAATTCCAAAACTTGCCATTTTACATCAAATGAGTATATGTGTAATTCGTTTTGTAGAGAAAACTGAGCGTTATATTCAAAACGGAGTGACTAAAAATCTGGATTAAAAATATATTTATACTATGGGTCATCCGTTGTTAAATTTGGGTTATTTTTCGAGGTGCAAATGGTGAATTAGTTAGAGTCGAACGGCTGTTCTTGTAATTCTTGAAAACCCTAATTAATTTGCATATATTATGAAACCCTAAATATGAAACGGTTCAATCTATCTGCAGTGTAGAAACCGTGTGAAACCCCTCAACATGAAGCGTTTCGTTGTCTTGGGATGGCAACGGTTCTCCAGTACACACTTACACTCCCATTATTATATAAGAAAGTTCCGATTTTGTTGTTTTTCATTCGATCCGGGTTAATCTTCTTAGTGTTTGTTCAACAAATTCCACATACAATTAAACTCATCAACAATCATGAATCAACTTGATAAATGGGACCACGACTGCATGGAGAATCTTTTCGTCTTCAAGAGAAACGACAGAATCATGCTTTTAATAGAGAAAGTGAAGAGGGTCATGAAGCTTGATCGTGATTTTTTAAGGGAAGTTTACAGGCAGGGGGTTTCGAAGCCAAACCTCTGTGACAGATCCAGAGATTTGATGAGGGTGATGAGAAGAAGGTTTGACCCCGGAAGGATTCACATGGATGATTTGGCGAGGGAGATTGTCTGGTGGACCTTTGCGTTGACTCGACACACAAGGAGATTGTATATAAAAGTGTTGGGTCGAGTTTATGGATGTTTGAAGATGTGATGGGTCGAGTTTATGGAATGGGTTATGTGTGAAAACATGTTTCTAGTCTAAGCAAATCCTTAGCAAAAATCTGGATTAAAAACCCTTTTAATTCAAAAATTAGGGTTTTCTATATAAAAGTAGGTCAAACTAGTTTTTATTCGAAATATGCTGATTTAAGGCCAGATTTGGAAAGGGGATCGAGTTTAATTGCATCCATCTCGATTATAAGTGGTCAAGTAATGTTTTAAAGCTTTCCAAATCGATTTAATAGCAAATATTAGGGTTCTTGGTCAAAAGTCATGTGATTGTCATATATGTTTATAACTTTAGTTTAACTGAAATGGGTTAAACAAAAATTAGTGCTCACAAATCAGAAATGGAAGGCCACTTATAATATATGTACAACGGATTACAACAAGTCTACATCCCTTGAGGCCTAATACTATACAAATCAGAAATGGAAGCATCGGGATTAGAGGCTATCTGCTGAATATAAGGAAAAGTAATATTCCTTAGGGCCTCCTCAGCATCATCAATTCTTGAGCTTCTGCCAAGAAACCTGTCTCTATTCCCTCCCAGAGTGATTACCCCATCACGCTCTAGATGCAAAGCAAACACGGCTCGCGCATCAGCCGGTTAGCCTCAACCAATTCATCAATGCTCCGGTCAAACTCAGGGCTCGTCATCAACATACGGAACACATGGGGGATAACACCAGAAATCAGTTGCCGATTAGCATTCCTGGCATCCTCAAGCTCCGACTCTAACCTGTTAATCAAGGCAGCAGGCCCATCAGAAACAAGAGAGGCAATACGCTCACGAGCAGCATCCAGACTCTGGGTAGCCTGGGAAAAGGCCTCATGAGATTCAGCTAGTTCTCTTTGCAGGGACTCAACCACCGCGGAACAACCTACGGCGGACGGAGCAGCTCTGAGGGAAACCAATTCTGCCCTGTGTCTCTCTAGACTTTCCTCAAGATAGCGCATCCTGGGCGCAGTAGCTGAGCTAATCATACCAGCAGTAAAAGAGGCTTGGTCAGTCAATTCAACAAGCCTCTGTACAGGCAGAGTGTCTAGCATTTCCCTTAAGTGACCAGGGACCATCATATTCAAGCTCCGCCGGCAAAGCTGTGGATCAGGCAAGTCACCAAGCATAGGAATCCCTTCATACCATAAGGAATTCAAAGCATTACTACACAAAAAAAAGAGAGAAAGAGAAGAGGCCATTAGATGAAACCATCACTTACCAGTCGTAGCAACCCCAGTGGTGACAACAGCCTACATAAATACTTTTGCCTATCCGTTCCTTTCTATTTCTCGTTTATCATGAGACGAGGCCAACGGATTGCACTTGAATTCCATGATTTGAAACCACCATATATCAGAATAGTGTGACTCAACATCAGCTGTAGACGACAGAATTTAAGAATATCGGGCATCAAATAGGTTAATCAACACGTGATGTTATTCTCCATCTCACATTGCTCGGTTCCTTTAGTTATAATTAATTCAAATAATGCTAATGACCCAGATATCTTTGTGTGGTCACACTCTTTTCTATACATAAAACTGCACATTTCTGTTTATAAGATCATCGGAGTGGCCATAGTAATGCGGACAAGACTAAAATACCGACTGTCAGTTTCTCGGCCACTGTTCGACTTACAAACGTGGCGTTTTTTAGAAGACGGGGTATCTATAATTTTATTATAATTAAGGTTTGACTTCATGTTCATTTCGTACTATCTTTCATTTTTTCTTTCTGGTTCATCAGGAGACGAAGGCAACGACTTACGCCGTTTATCCAAGACGTGAAGCTACCACATATTCGGATAGCGTGACTCGACATCAGATTCAAATGACAGAGTTCAATTATGTTGGGTTTCAAATGACAATTCAGGACGTGGCTCAACATCTTCAAAATCATCCCACTTATACAAAGTCGGAGACCAACTCCCAAACTGGGTTTCACTGGTGCGCACCACACGTGCCAGCGCCACGCTCCATCCAAAATCTCGATCGCAAAGCTAGCCTCCACAGATTCTTCAAGGACAAAGCAGGCCCTAGTTCCTCACCGCTTCATGTATATTGTTAACTATATTTGAATTATTTAATAAATGGATTCTGATTTTCCATTTACTATTGTATTGTTTAAATTTTTATGAAAAGAAGTTATGAAGTTTATTAGAACGAGACGAATGTCGAAACCTTTTGTTTAAAACGCGACGTGTTGTATAAAACGCAACGTTTTGTATCATCTGTTGTGTTTTATATAAAACGGTATTAACTTCACAACATAGTGGTTGCAACAGTTGTTTCATCTGTACACTGATGGAGACCTCTCACCTAGATTAATTATGAGACGCGTGAGCATCACATATTGGTACAAAAACGTACTGTTTTAAGTTAAACTCTGATCTAAAAAGTTTTATGTGTATATATAGCTCGTTTTACACTACCCATACACCTTAGTTAGCCTGCCCATTTCTAACATGATACTACGGCAACCCATTGTCCTATCATTCATTCCAACACAAGAATCAGATAACGTGACTCAACATCATTTGAAAACGAGGGTCTATGGCCAACAGAGGTTCATCTTGAATCTACGTGGCGCCACTACTTAGAAAAAAGCGGTGCTTTTGGAGATTTAGCCCCCTGACCGAAGACCTGCTGTTTGTCGGTGCATTTGTACCACCTGGCAAGTTGGGTTTTCCTTTTTGTTGGTGGCATCAAGTAGCCGTTTTGCTTGTAGTTTCCTTTTGTTTGTAGGGATTCTGGTGTTCATCGGTTTCATTGGTTACGTGACGATGTGACGTATTTTTTTTTATATGGATTATGCCTTGTAACGATTCATCTTTGTTATAAACATTATTTGAAATATTTAATTTCGTGTTGTTAACATATATGATATTACATTTCTTCTTGTATTGGTAAAATTTTTATGAAAAGAAGGTATGAACTTTATTAAATGGAGACAAATAGCGTAACGTTTTGTATAAAACGCGTCGTTTTGTATCGTAGGTTGCGTTTTATATAAAACGGTGATAAAGATCCTGAAAGTGACAACATTATTTCATACACAACTGACAACAAAGATCCTGAAACTGCTTCATTTCTTTCTCGATGTGTTTCTCTTCTTTGAAGAATTTCTTCTGCAGTTTCTTCAATCTCATTTGATAGCCTTTTAATAGTAAACAAGTTATTTGTAATCCAGTAGTGTTTACGTCTTTAAATCTTTGTTGTTCTGCACTCGATCTGGAAAACATATAAATTAACTTTAATTGTTAATTAACATTAAATAAAACAGTATAAAAATACTTACAATGATGTCTCATATTCTTCACGTTGTTTCTTGAATTCTTCAATTTTCAGCTGACATGCATCCATTTGATCTGTAGTTTCACTTATTTTCATTTTTAATTTGTTAATCCGCTCTGTATTGGAACACAGATTGTCATATATAGGATCCTTTTCTTTTTTCGATTTCATCTTGACGGGTGGGCTCAATAATTCAAAAATCTTTGATGAACTTGAAGATCCAAACTCCATTTTCAAGATCTTCAATAAAAAAGTTGTGTTTTACTTTTTGTTTTGTTTTTTTCTTTGTTTTTTTTAATCTTACCGACAACTATTGACCTAAATTTTTACAACTGTTGGGCTTTTGTAAAAGTCCAACACAAAAAAGAGACTAATGACGCAACGTTTTGTATAAAACGCAGGGTTTTGTATCGTAGGTTGTGTTTTATATAAAACGGTGATAACATCACTATATAGTGGGTGTAACCTTAGTTAGCCTGGCCATTTCTAACATGACACCAAGGCAGCCCATTGTCCTATCATTCATTGCAATACATGAATCAGATAACGTGACTCAACATCATTTGTAAGCGATGCTTTTCATTTCAGCCACCCCTGAACGAAGACCTCATGTTTGCCGGTGCATTTGTAGCACCGGGGAAGTCGTGTTTTCGTTTATGTTGGTCGCATCAAGTCTTGTGTATAGGAATTTTGGTGTGCATCGGTTACTCTGATTTCGTGACGATGTGACTTTTTATTTTTCTTATATTGATTATGCCTTGTAACGGTTCATATTTGTTATGAACGCTGATTACTGTATTTAATCCAGTGTTATATAATATATTCCTCCTATTATCCGTTATTGAGTTACAGTTTTATCTTCCTTTTTACTTAAAACGCTACGGTTTAAGAACCCTTTTACATAAAACGCTACGTTTTATGTACCTTGGTCACTGGGTCAAAACAGTCTATATTTTGGACAGTACTGGTCAGGTCTGCCCCTATGACATGACTAAAAGCTGTAACACGGCAAGTGGCCATCCGAATTACCACCGTTTTATGTAAAACGTGGAACTGAACAATTTTGTATATATAAAGATCGTTTCTCATTTTTCTTTTACGGATAACTCATACACATTATTTAGGGTACCACAGTTGTTTTCCCTTTGTAACATGATACCAAGCGGAAGTTATTGCACCCGCGTGACAAGAGATGAAAACCATCATATAATCAGATAACGTGACTCAACATCAGTTATAGACGCAGCATTGTCGCCACCAACGGTCGATATTTCATCAGCATGGTGTAATTTCTACCGAGTGAACACCACGCCTCGTATATGAAAGCCGACGTTGTTGTAGACCCTGCTTGATTTTTACATCTTTAACTTCTGTGTGCATTTGATGCAAAAACGGTGAAAATAGATCTACCAGGAGTTTTATATTTGTTATTAACGATGTTTAAACAATTAAAATTTTGGTTGTATGTGCCCTTCTTATATATATATAAAGATGAACTATTTTTTTTTGCTTTTTCATTAATTTAATGTTTCGGATACAGAGATAAATGAAAAATGTAAATAACAATCGTAACTTAAACAAAACGGTGAGTATTATATAAAACGGTGAGGACCACGCATGTTAAAGCAATGTGACAAACATCCGTCGCACTTTGTTTTTGATATTTTCCAATATCTATAATCAAACCATTGTTATACCCCTGTAACACTCTGGATGATTACACGGATTTGGAAATGTATATTTGGCCAATAAACTGCGTATCCAATATTTTTGCATCCTCTAGAAGTTATCTCTGGAACTTCCCGCTCATTCGTGGGAGACCACGAGCCAAAATGAGGCATTTGCCAATGATGTTGAGTCACGCCATCCGAGGAAAATTTAATTTGTTGGTGTTAGAATTGTGTGACAGGAGGGATATACATATTTTTCCATTTTTGTGTGACACCACCTTCATTGATTGCATGTGTGTTAATGTGCATTTTTGTGATTTTTATAGGGAGAATGCATGCGCCCGTTTTATGTCAAACGTCCTGTTTCGTTGAAATTAATTTACATAGGTATGGTCGTGATGCTATCTGAAAAGCTGTATGTTGTCGGCCACTTTCAACTTTTCCGTCACATATACTTGGCGTTTTATATAAGACATAGAGTTTTAGTGTCAGTAATCTTAAAAGATTCTCTGCACCATCTAGATAAGAGCACCCACTAGAGTGTTCTAGGCAGTAGAGTTATTTAAAGTTTATTCCGCGTATGAAATAAAATTGGACGTTTAAGTGTAAAATCCTAGTACAAATGGTTCCGTTTTGTATAAGACGGGCACATATCAGTACTATATTAGTAATAAACACGTGAATACAATTACAAATTACATTTGATACAAAATACAGTTGTTTATGATTATATTACACAAATCAAAGCCACCTCATAAGACCACCGTTGTTTATGTACTACTAGAAAGGTAACTCTCAGAGAGCCCAACAAAATCAGCTGTCTGGGAATCCTCCTTTGTGTCTTATTGGACGACAACTTTTTGTAGTACGAACAAGGAAATCCTCCAAACACAAAAGGCCGACATGGTGCTGTTGAAAATAAGAATGATGTTGAGTCACGCTGTCTGAATGTGTTTTAAGTTCTTTTATTATGACCATCGTTAACTTCAAAATGACACTACCTTCATAGTTTGTGAGTGTGTTAATGTGCATTTTGTGATAGTTGGACATCAACATAAACAATCTATTTATAGGGAGAATGTACTTCGAGGCAGCCACTTTCAAGCCTTTCGTCACGTATACTTAGCGTTTTATACAATATGTAGCGTTTCAGTCCGACTAATCTTTAAAGATTTTCCACACCATCTAGATAAGTGCGCTGTGCACCCAACTAGACATTGGTATAATATTATTTATTATTTGCACATGCTCCGTATGATATAAAATGGGACGTTTTTCGAATAACGTTGAATACTGTAGAAGCATTTTGTTAAAGATGGCCTAATCCTTGAATACTTTTGTACATTCAAATACTTTTATTTTTAAACAATATGGAATAAACCAATTACCGTTTCATCTAAGACTTGGACAAAATGGCAATAATAAATTGTAAACGCTCTACTTTGCGCTTATCAAAGGTTCCGCTTGTGTCAAACGAGTAGCATTAAGTACTAAATCTTAATAAACAAATGAATACAATTACAAACTAAAGTTCGTGACACATAGCTATAAGGTTGTACTTGCGCATTTGGAACCGCAATATATCCGTCAAACATAAAAGGTTTAGTAAAATATTTGTGAATGATCAATACGGTGTTTCAATTTAAACCAAATATTGCGCATTTCGAACCGTCTTTTTGGTGAGACACACGAGGTTCAGTACCCACGTGATTAAATGGGAATGATGTTGTGTCACGCTATCTGAATGTGTTGTTTAAGTTCTTTTATTACTACCATCCATACCTTATAAATGGTAACACGATTTGTGAAATAGAATAGAAAATTTTCA
This sequence comes from Erigeron breviscapus, assembly GCA_034093135.1. NCBI lineage: Eukaryota > Viridiplantae > Streptophyta > Magnoliopsida > Asterales > Asteraceae > Erigeron > Erigeron breviscapus. The sequence continues at coordinate 88,492,612 of CM067171.1, read as the reverse complement.
CAAAGGGGGATACAACCTCTTTCGTAGGCAGTGTGTGTGGTAATGTAAGGAAGGTTGTGACTTCGTGTGAATGTTGGAGTAGAGAATAACAAATCTACTTATAGGGAGAATGCATAACCCGTTTTATGTAATACTTTGAGTTTTGTTGTTAATTATATAAGTTGGTTCCAATAATTTACATACGTATTGTCGTTTGTGGGCCACTTTCAACTTCTTCGTCACATATACTTTGCGTTTCATACAATACTTAGCTTTCATTGTTCAACTAAAAGTCACAAGATTCTCTGCACCACCTACATAACAGCACCCAGTACACTCTGACTTTTTGGACAGTTTTATTTGACCACCAAACATAGCACGTTTTAGGTAAAACGTTGAACATATACCACAAAACTTCAAATATAATCAAGATTTAAACCGACAGTGTTTATCAATAAACTATTTGAACGTCCTGTTTTGTATAAAACGCGTAAACTTTAACAAATAGAAATTTAATTAATTAAAGGATAGCCTCCCGGTCCTCCCTTCAACCTCCTAACAGATTCTTGCCAGGCGTACAAGTGGATGTAACGGAACATGAAAGTATGGCCGGGTACTCTCTTTAAAAGGTTGAAGTTGCATGCTTTTAGCCGCCTCTGCATCTACTTCTGCCTCCACCGGATGTATGCATCCGGCTGGCAAATGCACTTTTAATGAGAATGATGTTGAGTCACGCTATCCGAAGACAGACTTTCTGAGATATAATGGGGAAAAAAAACACTTGTGAGAATACAACCACCTTCTTAGACATTGGGTGTGGTAAGGTACATTTGTGTGAATGGTCGTCAAGTAGATAAGCTGTTTATTTATAGGGACAATGCATTTATCCGTTTTATGTAAAACGGAGAACATGTTTTTCAAAAATTTACATAGTTATACTGTCGTGGTGCTCTCTCAACAACTGCATCTTGTCGGCCACTTTCAGATTATTACAAAACAACCCACAACGTTTTATATAAGACGGTAAGTTTTGAATCCGTATTCAAAACGCAGTAGTAGATATACAAATAAATTCAATTGCTGGTACAAAACTACAAATAATATAGATTACAAAAAAGTAACAAACTTAAACGTGATTGTTGAAGAACAAATATCATATTTCATTGTATTATTATAACCAAACATCACGAATACAATACAAATCAATTCTTGACTGATCAACCAATGGAAAAAGTAAAACAACAACACTATGCAAATCAAACATAATATAAATCGATCAACGTATAAAAATATATTAATATAGGAAATAGAAATCCACAACTTGGTCTTTCTTTTTCCACTTTTGTAATCTTGTCTTGATGTTGAGTCACCCTATCCGATTTTTTGATAATTCTACCCACATTCGAGTGTAGAAGAATAACTATCGCGTGATGCATGTATTTAGTGAAATTCTGCTTCATTTTAAGTGTAGAAGTTTTTTGCATGGTTAAGTTTACAAAAAAGCATCATCTACTTATAGACACTTTGTCTAGGTGAATGTGCTGTTAATCATCCGTTTTAAATAAAACGGTAAGGTTCTCCATTTTCAGGTAATACTCGTATTGTTTCACCCACTCACTCACTTGTGTCCATGATACGCTCCCGTTTTAGGTGATACGCTAAACTTTAATAAAAAAAATTTGTGTTTAATTTAAAATTTTTTGTACAAAGTTGTGGGAGGACATCCACTAACATGGCCACTTCAGATGGAGGACTAACATAAGTAACGTTTTCGGTCAAACGTGGTTTTGTATACGACAAATCTAGGGAGTCAGAAAATCTATCCAATAAATGTTTCACCTAACTCCTTGGAAGACACCAAACTCGGCGTTTTGGTTTAAACGTGTTATGTAAAAGACAAAAATGATGAGAATCTTGCAGATCTTATCCAACACACTAAATCCATGCATGCAACTGTGTGGGCGTCAGACTGTCACCCACTAACATGTGACTTTAACACTCTCCGTTTCAGGTAATACTTGTATTGTTTCCAATTATTTTTTTTTGTTTTTAATTTAAAAAAATTGTAATAACTTGTGGGAGGACGTCCACTAACATGACCACTTCAGTTGGAGGGCTCACGTAAGTCACGTTTTCGGTAAAACGTGGATTTGTAAACGACAAATCTAGGGAGAATACATGTGTGGATAATATCTGACAGAAAATCTATCCAATAATTATTTACCAATTTTTTTTTTTTGTTTTTAATTTAAAAAAATTGTAATAACTTGTGGGAGGACGTCCACTAACATGACCACTTCAGTTGGAGGGCTCACGTAAGTCACGTTTTCGGTAAAACGTGGATTTGTAAACGACAAATCTAGGGAGAATACATGTGTGGATAATATCTGACAGAAAATCTATCCAATAAATTTACCCAATTTTTTTTTTTTGTTTTTAATTTAAAAAAATTATGTATTTTTATGTTATACATAAATCCAAGCTTTTTAGTTACACATATAATGTAAGGAATAAGGCCTATCCTTATAACAAACTACTTCTAACCCACTTCTAACACTATTCATCAGTTTCTCTCTCTTCTAGACACACCAAGACACACCCCTCCTTATAACCCCCACTTCTAACCCACTTCTAACACTATTCATCCATTATTATATTATTTCATTTTCATTTTTCACAAAACTAAACAAACACATTTTATTAAAATTAAAACACATTACATTACTTAAAAATAAAAGATACTACAATAATAAAAAAGACAGTACTGGGAAAAAACATGAAATACATAATAATGATACGATTAGTCTTCATCGTCATCGTCTTTGATTGACATTTTTCCTAATCCACGGTAAGCCGTTTCATTGGCCCACCACTGGTCGTGTTGTGGGCATTTGACTTCCCACGTTGATTTGTCTTCTCCGCAGTTATCGTGGTACGATTCGGCCCAAGTGCATTGGTCGGTCAACGTGTGACCGGCCTTAAAAACATGATCGATCGCCCTCTTCACCCTTTTGCTCTCATCCTGCAGAAAATAAGAATATGTCTCTTCGTGTTTCGAGACCTTGCGGCCTGGTGCTTCTATTTCCTGAACGTGTTGCTCGCATTGTTGTCTCTTCTCCCGTAGGTAACCCAGGACCCCAGAGAGTTCAGTTTGAATGAGGGTGTCCTCTTTGATATCGGACATGATTCGTGTTTTCATCTCATCTTCGGTCAGACGAGGTCGGTTAACATTTTTCTTTGATGATGATGAAGCCATTTGGAATGGTGAGTGAGTTAGCAGATGAAACAAGTTTGTAGATTAAACACAAGTGGAATGGTGATGAAACTGGTTAAGGCTCTGGGTATTTATTTATAGAGTGATAATGTAGCTAGCCGTTAAGGGACTGTAAATGTAAATATTTTGAATTTTTGGCCGTTTCAGGGACTGTAATTGTAAATATTTTGAAGTGAACGTTGGAGGAGCGTCTTTGACTTCAGCTATAAATACTGCCTCCTTACCAGATATTTCATTTCAAAACTCAAACTTTTATACATCTATAATGGCTTCTTCATCAAATGCCCCTAACCGAAAACCACCAATGACTGTCGATCAAGTGAATGACAGTATCATGGCTGATATCCTCGACCACCAAATGTTCAAAGACCAACTTGTTGAAATTGGTCTAAAACTTCAAGCGAAAAAGAAATGGTGTCAAGAACAAATCAATTATATACAAACGGGGCATTGTACTGAGCTTGAGTGTCAATACTTTACTTATTTGCAGGGGAAGTTTGACAAGATTCAAGAAGCTGTGGAAGAAATTGCTTGTGCGGTCATCACCTTGAATGAGTTCATCAACTTTGCCAAAGCAGTTTATGCCCAGAAGAAATAAGTAGGCTATTTTATGTTGTATGTTTATCTTTATTAAGTTTGTATTGTTTTAAAACTATGAATAAACTTATGTTCTTAAAGTAGACTTATTTTATTAAAATACATAAAAACATTACAATAGTAAAAGACAACACACAATTCAAACTGCTAAAACACACTTATTATATAAAGATGAACTTAGTTTTATGTTTGTTATTAACGATGTATAAACAATTAAATTTTTGGTTGTATGATTCATATATATATAAAGATGAACTATTTTTTTTTGCTTTTTCATTAATTTAATGTTTCGGATACAGAGATAAATGAAAAATGTAAATAACAATCGTAACTTAAACAAAACGGTGAGTATTATATAAAACGGTGAGGACCACGCATGTTAAAGCAATGTGACAAACATCCGTCGCACTTTGTTTTTGATATTTTCCAATATCTATAATCAAACCATTGTTATACCCCTGTAACACTCTGGATGATTACACGGATTTGGAAATGTATATTTGGCCAATAAACTGCGTATCCAATATTTTTGCATCCTCTAGAAGTTATCTCTGGAACTTCCCGCTCATTCGTGGGAGACCACGAGCCAAAATGAGGCATTTGCCAATGATGTTGAGTCACGCCATCCGAGGAAAATTTAATTTGTTGGTGTTAGAATTGTGTGACAGGAGGGATATACATATTTTTCCATTTTTGGGGTATCACATTATGCAAGTGTAAGGTAACAATTTATAACCCAATTATAAAGTCACTTTTGGGATTAAAAACGGACCATATTATACAAAACGTTCTATGTGAGCAAATGTTAAATATTTACTATCTGACAAAATCTATCCAATACACTGTCCTACCCACTATTTTTATTAAAAAAAGGCGTTCCGTTTGATGAAAAACTTAGGAAACTGGCAATAATAACTATTGTATATTCTCTGTACTTTGGCGTATGACTTTCACTGTATAGGCTGTCACTTGTCTTACAAGTGCTTTATTGCGCCAATAACGCAACGTTTTATCTTAAACATCCTAGAAATACGACAAATTTTCAGATAGTTTCAACATTTGAAGTGACACATTTTGTGGCTGAAACAATGTGAATGCCCCATTTACTTATTTAGTGCGTTTAAAGAGTACCGTTTTGTAATAAACGTGCAAAACTAAATTGACATGATTATAATTACAAAGTAAACTTGTCCCAAAGATTAGATTTTGTATTCTAAATTGAATTACACAAATTAATTTGCCATTGCTGGATTGTTTGGGCGGATGTTCGCTAGAAGGTTGAAGTTGCGCGCTTTCGAGACGCCTCTTCGTTGCCTTCTGCCTCCGGCGGATGTGCGGATCCCGCTACCAGATTCAATCTAAAAGGGAATGATGTTGAGTCACGCTGTCTGAATGTGTTTTAAGTTCTTTTATTACGACCATCGTTAACTTCAAAATGACACTACCTTCATAGTTTGTGAGTGTGTTAATGTGCATTTTGTGATAGTTGGACATCAACATAAACAATCTATTTATAGGGAGAATGTACTGTTGGTGCATACATGGTTTAATAGATTTATAACATTTATAATGCACTCCTTAGTTTTGATGATGATTGAGAACATACCACATGAAAGTAAGTGTTATATATAATTGATCATACGTATATTCTTACATGCTTGAACATCCTTCTAAATAACGATTAATAAAGACGCAAAGTAGCACTATCTATAGCGTCGATCAATGTGTGGCGTGCCATATCAATATATGGAATGTGTAAAATGGTATAAATAATGATTTGGGCTTACATACGCTAATTCCGAACCAAAAACGATGAACACGTCAAGTTTAAGTTTAATGTAGCATTTCGTCGTAAAACCTGGGGACGGCTCTTAATATGAGGACGGCTCTTGAGGACGGCCTCTGTGTCTGCAAGAGCCGTCCGCCTCTGTCCTCGATGGTAGTTTTTCACCGAGCATTCGTTACACACTTCCATGACTCCAAACTTGTTCCTTAACCTTATATTGATGTTCTAAGGTGTTTACAATTGGCAAATTTCAAAAATAACAACTTTCGTTTTTCGCCAAATTTGAGGGTCGAAAATTTTTCTAAGTATCTTGGAGCACGGCTCTTGTTCAGAGCACGGCTCCAGAGGACGGCTCTTGCAGGATTAAAGGCCGTCCTCTTTCTGTCCAAATCGATGAGATTTACCGAGCGCTCGTTACATAAGATCATGACCCGAAACTTGTTACTAAGTCTTATATTATCATTCTAAGATGTTTGCAAGTGTTAAAATCCAAATCTAAACACTTTGATTTTTCACCAAAATTGGAGGCCAAAATATTTTTAAGTGTTGGAGGTCAACGAAAGTCAAAATTAAGATAAGAAGTCAAAATTGATGTGGTAATTGATGTGATCAAGATCTGAAATGTAGATATATATTTCAAATTTGGGGTTATCCTTCTTATTTCCATATTTCAACTTGTGACTTTCTCAATCCCCAAACATATATTCTTGGTAAGCATCTTCCTCTCTTTCTCCCATTCTCTTTTGAGTTAAACTTGGTATGGTAAGATGGTTGCTTGTAGTGGAGATATCATTGGAAGAATACATGGCTTTTGTGAAATTCCAGGTGGAGGACGGCTCTTGTTTAAGGCACGACTCTTGTGCCCTGGAGGACGGCCTCAGTTAAGAGCCGTCCGAGTCAAACGGCTACAAAGTGCTTTATGGGTATAAAATGAAGACTTGGTGACTTTTGCAACTCACCTCTTGAGCTCACATTCAGAATATATCATTGGTACATTCATTCATATCTCAAATATTTATATCATTAGCAAGAGGGTTCAAATTTGTAGTGAGGATAATATTGGTGTAATATTGAGCCTTGATGTGCAAAATCGAGCTTTAAATTTAAATCAGAAAATACCTTGAAACTGACTACTACACACTCTCGGGCAGTGGACCCGTTCGTATGCAGTATAGCTAAAAAGTAAGTTCGAGTTCGTTCGCGGGGATTGGTTTACTCTAGTTGTATGATAAAATGGTTTAGAAAAACGGGTGTTGCTTCAAAATTCCTTTGACAATAAAATGAGATTAAATTTGAAAGAACAAATTGCATAAAAATGAGAAAACTTCAGACAATATGGATGAAAGTCATCCACCTTGAATTCACTCGACTTCAAATGTGATTGCTTTTAATTAAGATCAAATTCTTTTGAGTTTAAAGACAGTCGTGAAAAGAATAACGTGCTCACGTGGTACCACCAACCGTAAACAAATCACCTCTTCACCTAAGTTACTAGCTAAATTACCCCAGCCGGTACCACCAATGCTTAAGACAACTTTACTAATAAATAGTTTACTTGACTATCAAATTACCAATTATTCCTATGTAAAAATAACGTGGTACCACCAACCGCTATAAATTACGTTGACAAAATAATTCTTTCATTAAAATAATATTCACTATCATACCATGAACTAGTGACAATTGCTTATAGACAAACAACTCTTTTCAAATCACATATCAATTCAACTAGTACCACTAACGAAGAATTAATACACAACCAATATTATAATAATTATGTGAAAGAAATTAAATCATCAAGATCTCAGAACAACGATAATTAATAAACTCTTTGAATTAAAAACATAGCAATCACATCATTCGTCTTGTTTCATCAAGGTGGATGATAAATAGTTTAGCTACTCATACTCAATTGAAAATAATAATCAATAAAAGAGAAGAACATATTGTACCAATTGTTTGAAGAATATAAATTACTAGACAAGAAAAGTAGATACGATCCAGATGGGTGCCCGTGAATCTTCGATGAATCCGCCTAAGAATGATCTTGCTTGGAGATGGAAGAACCCTTGTAGAACAGCTCCTGGAAAGGATATTTGATCAGATAATTCGTAGCTAGGGTTTCTTGTATTTATACACCTCCAAAAATCTCACAAAATCTCACAAAATTCGTCAGCACCGACCCCAATTGCGGCGCAACAAAGGCTTGTTGCGGCGCAACGGCCTTTGACCCGACAATTGACTTTTGACTTTCGTTGACTTGAGCTAGTTGTAACTTAACTTGTTGCGGCGCAATGGCCTGGTGTTGCGGCGCAGCAAATCCTCTCTGCTCAGTTGTTGCGGCGCAACTTGAAGTTGCGGCGCAATGGCTTAAATAACAAGGTACTGCGGCGCAATAACATGTTGTTGCGGCGCAGCTAAAGCTTTCTGTCTTTTCATTGCGGCGCAACCTGGAGTTGCGGCGCAATACCTCTTTTCCAGCATTGACTTTTGTTGACTCTCTGAAATCTTTATCCAAACGCTCCAGAATTCATCCGTTAGCATTTCTTTTACCTCAATAATGTCGTTTTCTTCAGATTTACGCTTAAGAACCTGTCAGAAACCTGAAACACTAACAAATACCATAAACGCATCAAATGTATACAAAAACGACTCATAAAACATGCTAAAATCAACTCTATACATCGTGGGAAATGGTATAAAATACGACACATCAAATCCCCCCACACTTAAGCATTGCTTGTCCTCAAGCAAATCCTGAATTAAAGTAATAGTATTCCTTGACAATGAACTATCGAAACAAGTGACGAGTAACAAAAAGAAGCAACACCAAGTATGTCAAAGACAAAGAAGTTGGGTGAAGCAGTTTTAATCTTAAATGAAAACTCGAAATGTTTGACAATACCTGAACAATCCGCAAGCCATGATAACACAACTAAGCAAAAGTGAAATAAATGAACCTATCAAAATCATTCTACTCCAACGAACTTACTTTTGGGGTTGAATATAATGAAGAATCACTCATAGCTCGGTCGTGATGTATACTCTTTTACCATAGGCTTGAACTAGGATCATTGCTCCACCAACACGGCGCAAGCACCAAGTACATCATCAAAATAGGCATAAAGGACGGTTGTATAGTTAAACTAAGGCTATGTATATATGGATATTTACAATGGAATATGGGAGTGTAGGTTAGAAATGAAAGGGAATAAACAAAAGTATAAGGTATATGTGAAAAATGTACAAAATAGTCTAATCAACCCATACCATTGATTGTCAACAACCACTAACCCATAAGATGTCATCCCGAGAACACACCTCCAACGTCACCAAGCAAAACCCGACACCATAGTGGTGTATTAACTTCAAACAACTTATTATCATTCATGAGATTTCTATAAGGCTGCAAATGATTCAGAGGAAGTTCAGAAGAAGAAGAAGGCTGATAAGAAGAAGCAGAGGAAGTAGATTAATGACAAAGACAAGACAAAGACATAGTATGTTAACGTCTAGAAGCTATTGCCAAGGGGGGGTCTGTAAGTGCACGTCTATGTCAATAGCAGTCTAGATTGTTTGGGCTTATATTGTTATATGTCTTTGTAATGTGATTGTCATTAATGAACTTAGTATTATGCATAGAATACTAGATTAAGTTTAAGTATTGAATGTGTAGTAAATCTGCTAAGGGTGAAATGCGACCTCGCATTTCACATAGGGAATACGACCCCGTATTTACAGGGTTAAATACGAGGTTAAGCATATAGGAATACGACCCCGTATTTGCAGGGACAAATACGAGGCCAATCGTGTTTACGACCTCGTAAATATGACGGGCTGGGCTTGGACTTGCGAGGCTAACTTGCTGAAAGTCCATTCGGGTGTTTCCTATAAATACCAGACCCTAACAGAGTTTAGGGTTGAACATTTGTCGAATTATCAAGCAGGTACTGCAGGTTAATAGGTCAAAGGTTGTTCCGCTAGCCCAAGAAGATATCTGCGAGGCAGCAGATGATCTAGGGGCTTATTGTTGATCACCAAGTTATTAGAG